>JAEMWC010000028.1:510000-527500 GCA_016490735.1 Pachyseris speciosa
ACACCGTGCGCACAAGTAGTACTCATTACAGCTAGTACATACCACCTACTTTCAGCGTGCTCTTAAGGGTTTCAAAAGAGTGAGATTATGAACGAGAGACAAAATATCGGAAATCAGGAATTGATAGGAAGCGATCCACACCGTGCGCACAAGTAGTACTCATTACAGCTAGTACATACCACCTACTTTCAGCGTGCTCTTACAAGTTTTAAAGGAGTGAGATTATGACCGAGAGTCAAAATCTCGGAATTCAGGTATTGATGGGACGCGATCCACATCGTGCGCTCAAGTAGTACTCATCACAGCTAGTAAAAAGCACCTACCTTCAACGTGCTCTTATACGTTTTAAAAGAATGAAATTATGAACGAGAGTCAAAATCTTGGAAATCACGAATTGATGCACAAGCTCCTCAGTGGGCGCTTAAGTAGTAATCATCACAGCTAGTAAAAAGAATCTACTTTCAAAATGCTTTTACAAGGTTAAAAGAGTGAGATTGTGACTGAGAAACAAAATGTCGGAAATGAGGATTTTATGGACGCGCTCCACAACGTGCGCACAATTAGTTCTCATCAGAGCTAGTAAAAACCACCTACTTTGAACATGCTCTTACAAGTTTTAAAACAGTGAGATTATAACCGAGAATTAAAATGTCGGTAATCAGGAATTGGTGGGACGCGATCCACACCGTGTGCACATGTAGTACTCACCACAGCTAGTAAACACCACGTACCTTCAACATGCTCTTACAAGTTTTCAAAGAGTGAGATTGTGACCGAGAGGCAAAATCTTGGAAACTAACACCGTGCGCGGAAGTAGTACTCGTCCTAGCTTGTAAAACCCACCTACTTTCAACGTGCTCTGACAAGTTTTAAAAGAGTGAGATTATGACCGAGAGTCAAAATCTCGGAAATCAGGAATTGATGGGACGCGATCCACACGGTACCAACAAGTAGTACTCATCACAGCTAGTAAATACCACCTACTTTCAACATGACCTTACAGGTTTTAAAAGAGTGAGAGTGTGACCGAGAGGCAAAATCACGGAAATCAACACCGTCCGTGCAAGTACTACTCATCATAGGTAGTAAAACCACCAACTTTCAACTTTCAAGTTTTAAAAGAGTGACATTATGACCGTCAAAATCTCGGAACTCAGCAATTGATGGGAAGCGATCCACACCGTGCGCACAAGTAGTACTCATCACGGCTAGTAAAAGCCACCTACTTTCAGCGCGGTCTTACAAGTTTAAAAGAGTCAGATTATGAACGAGAGTCAAAGTTTCGGAAATCAGGAATTGATGGGAGGCCCTCCACACCATGAGCACAAGAAATACTCATCACAGCTGGTAAAAATCACCTACTTTCAACGTGCTGTTAAAAGTTTAAAAAGAGTGAGATCGTGACTGAGAGTGCGCGAAAGTAGCACTCTTCATAGCTAGTATAAACCACGTAGTTTAAACATGCTCTTAAAAGTTTTAAAAGAGTGAGATTATGACCGAAAGTCAAAATCTGGGATATTAGGAATTGAGAAGACGCGCTCTACACCGTGCACAGAAGTACTACCCATCACAGCTAGTAAAAGCCACCTACTTTCAACGTGCTGTTACAAGTTTCGAAAAGGTGAGATCATGAACGAGAGTCAAAATCTCGGAAATCATGAATTGATTGGACGCGATCCACACAGTGCGCACAAGTGGCACTCATCATAGCTAGTTAAAAGGAATTGATAAGACGCGTAACGTGCTCTTACAAGTTTCAAAAGAGTGAGATTATGAACTAGAGTCAAAATCACGGAAATCAGGAATAGATGGGAGACGCTCCACACCGTGAGCGCAAGCAATACTCATCACAGCTACTAAACATCACCTACTTTCAACGTGCTGTTACACGTTTTAAAAGAGTGAGATTATGACCGAAAGTCAAAATCGCGGAAATCAGGAGTTGATAGGACGCGCTCCTCAGCGGGCGCTGAAGTACTACTCATCGCAGCTAGTAAAAAAAACCTCCTTTCAAAATGCTTTTACAAGTTTTAAAAGAGTGACATTGAGACTGAGAGACAAAATGTCGGATATGAAGAATTGGTGGGACCCGCTCCACAACGTGCGCAGAAGTAGTACTCATCACAGCTAGTAAAAACCACCTACTTTGAACATCCTCTTACAAGTTTTAAAACAGTGAGATTAAGTCAAAATCTCGGAAAGCAGGATTTGATGGGACACGCTTCATACCGTGCGGACGACTAGTACTCAACCGATATTAAAATCTCGGTAATCAGGAATTGGTGGCACGCGATCCACACCGTGCGCACAAGTAGAACTCATCACAGGTTGTAAAAACCACCTACTTTCAACGTGCTCTTAAAAGTTTAAAAAGAGTGAGATTAAGAGCGAGAGTCAAAATCTCGGATATCAGGATTTGATGGGACACGCTCCACACCGTGCGCACAACTAGTACTCATCACAGCTAGTACGAACCAGCTACTTTGAACGTGCTCTTAGAAGTTTTAAAAGAGTGAGATAATGACCAAAAGTCAAAATCTCGGAAATAAGGAACTGGTGGGACGCGCTCCACACCGTGGTCGAAAGCAATACCGATCGCAGCTAGTAAAAACCACCAACTTTCAACGTGCTCTTACAAGTTTAAAAGAGTGAGATTATGAATGAGAGTCAAAATCCCGGAAATCAGGAATTGATGTGACGCGATCCACACCAAGGGCGGAAGCAATACTCATCACAGCTAGTAAAAACCAACTACTTTCAACGTGCTGTTACAAGTTTTTAAAGAGTGAGATATTGACCGAGAGTCAAAATCACGGAAATCAGGAATTGATGAGACGCGCTCCACACCGTGGTCGAAAGCAATACCCATCACAGCTAGTAAAAACCACCTACCTTCAACGTGCTCTTACACGTTTTAAAAGAATGAGATTATGAGCGAAATTCAAAATCTTGGAAATCAGGAATTGATGGCGGGCGCTCCTCAGCGGGCGTTCAAGTAGTACTCATCACAGCTAGTAAAAACAACCTACTTTAGTAGTATAGTGTTTGGGGGTACCAGATCAAAAATTAATTTAGGGGGTGTTTTAGCAAAATGATCTCGTATTTTGGAAAAACTATAGTTGTTCAATCTGATGGAACCAAGGTCAGCACATTTTTGATCTCGTATTAAAATGCGTGACATTCTCGGAAAAATCACCAAGCGTGACATTCTCGGAAAACAGGGGATGAGTCATCGCCTATAGCTGCAGAAAAAAAATAGCAAAACTGGTGGCCACCAGAACCTCTCATGAGGGACTTAATTTGGAATTTGAATCACCACCCGTCCCTCATGAGAGGTTTTTTTGTTTTGTTTTTTTTTTTTGAATTCCCACCACCACACCACCACACCACCAGAGCACTATCATTTATGTTCCCACCACCACTCCGCTCTGGCCCTATCAGACCCTCTTGAGGCCAAGTATTTGTTTATTTGTTTTTTTCACCCTCCGGCTTGAGATTGAACCGGCACTTCTGAGAAGCCGAAGCTTAACTATAGCTCTACCCAACAATCCGACACCATCTCAGGGTGATTTTTTGTGTTTTTAACCCATGGAATAACGGCGGGGGTTTTTCATTATTCCATGGGGTGGCTTGTATACATTTCGCTAACGAAAGGCCCCCGCTTTTTCCAATCGTTAGATACTCTGCATACAAGCCACTCTTTATCTGTGTGAAACAACCCTTATATTTGTGTTTGTATTTTCATTTTTATGTTTGTGGTACATAAATGAAATTTTCAAAGATAAAAAATAATACGCATGTGTAAAAAGCGAAAAAATCTAGAATCCCCTAAACATAGTGACGTAGTTTGGTGAATCATTCGAAAGGGAATCCCCCCAACAAATGTTCCTGTCTCATATGTTAATTCTTCGGGTAAAGGGTCAGAAAGAGGGCAGTGATTTAAATTATATACTATCCTGAACTGGGCAAATCAGTGGGTTTGAGGCGATAAAAACACCGCAACAGCTAGATTCCATAATGTCCATATGCATAGCTTGTCACGCCATTATCATGAATATACCGCTTGTCGTCAAAGCAGCTGAGTGATACTTTATTTATCTCATAACTTCCAAGTTGATGGTTCTGACTTCTGATTGTTTTCATTCTATGATGCAACTGTTTATTATTGAATAGAGTGTCTTTATAATTTTCATGTTTGATTTTATTTTTGATTATGTTCTTTTTTATTCCTTTTGCTGTTTTTCCTCCATTTTGGTTATCTTTCATATAGCTATACATTTTCGATCGTAGACCGATGAATTCGCAAACGGGTACTCCTGCTGCCTCATCTTTTAATTTACCAATCACTTTTTTATTCGACTTATCGAAATATGGAGAGCATTCTGGGTAGTCGCTGTTGTCAAATTTATTTTTATCCTTCCAGAAATTTCTATAGACGTCTTGGGTTTCAATTTCATAGGTCAGTGAGTCTGTGTCTGTGAAGAGCAGCTTGGCCTTGTTACCGTACTTTTGTTTAATGTAGTTGTAATGGAAATCGTACATCAGTGTCTTACTAAGGTCTAGAATACACATCCCCACGTATGCCGGCCGGTTTAAAGTAAGTGTTTCTTTTATCTTATGAACAGCTACTAGATTTTCATCGAAGATTTTACTGCTAACATAAGTGGGTTTACTAGCTAATTTCAATAGCTTCTTCTCATCAGTCACCAATCTGACGTCTACTCGCTTTCTGAGGTTTTCCATCGTTTTTCCAAATACACTGTTATTCATCAGCTTGAAAAAGTCTTTCTCAAAGGCATTTTTTGCGCTAGTTCTTTTCTGAGTGTTGAAGTCGATGTACTGTCTGAGCCACGCGGACTGATTGAACTGTAACACTCGATGGACTTTAGTTATTTTCAAACCGAGATCAGTATATAATTGGAGGTTCCTATAATGGAGCACGTATTTTTCTTTGTTGCTTAATGTTGGTATCAGTTTATGTACCAGACCAGTTGATATTTTATATTTCTTCGCGATGTTTTTACAATAATCTGATAGCATGTACCCAGTCACTTTGACCTTTTCCGGTCCAAGTGGATAGTCATTGTGAAGATCATGCAACTCCTGGGGGTATTCTAAATCAACTTCAAGAATCAAACCTTTGTTGCTGTCTTCTTCATACTTAGCCAGGTCTAAATTATTGATCTGTGTTTGTGTCATCCATCTGAATCCGCCAGTTGGAAGGTATTGACTCATAGCCCAACCATACAAATTATTAGCATCAAGATACATGATGTACTTCGAGGGCGCCTTCTCGTCATACTCTTTCATGTATTTATTATTTGCTTTACCGTAACGGTTGGCAATATAGCTGATACCACCGCGCAGACCCTTTTCAATGAACTGGAACATATCAATATCAGTCATCAATTCTAGTTTAATGTCAGTCATTTTAAGCATGGCGTCCCATGATAAACCGGGAGATGTGAAATAGTGACATGGGTCCAGTTTATAGTACTCAAGGCATGTTTTTCTGAAGTTTTCAAATACATCAGCCAGTAGGAGTACATCTGTTTTAAGGTACAGATCATGATAATCACCCATGTTTTTCAAAGAGAATGCTTTCCAAACAGTCTGAGCATGCGTATAGTCTTCATCTGATATATGCGTATCACTCAGTATGCTATAGAATTCTTCTTTTGAGGGCAGCTTCTGATTGAATTGATCGAAACTGTCCATGTAGTCGTAAGGATAAACACCTTTCTGTGCCATCAGATTAAGATCCTTTCCCTTGAACTCTTGTGAGGTGTATTTTAAGGCTTCTTTAGGTAGATTGCCTACAAGTTTTTCCAAACTAGAGCTCATGAACTGGAAACTATCAATGAATGTCAAGTGATTGCCAAGCATGAAAGCCATATACTTCTCCATGTTATTTGGGATAGCATTGATATTCATTTGACAGTCTTCACCTTTCTTGTTTTTGTGTGCTTCTTAACAATGGCTCCAATCTCCTGCATAATAAAATGACTATCATAGCCTCTCAGATTGTGGAATATAACAGGTATTTTTATTTCTTCTGGGTTCACTCTGAGTTTCAGATTACAATCTTGGTGAGCAGAACCTCTATACTTGCCGGTAATGTGACAATGATCTCGGACTCTAATATCCTTTTCAGTATATTTCTTATCACAGATGTGACACATTTCAGCTTTTTGGAATTCTTTTTCATCATCCTCAGTCATTTTCAATGGTTTATTGAATTCCTTTTTCATAACCTTCTTGCAATATGTAACTTCCTCCAACATAGCTTCCATGAATTTGTACACAGCCTTTTCACCCCTGTATATTACTGCTGGTTTGCTGTATTTATCATCATAACAACAAACTACTTTATAGCCGTGGCCACAGTCAGTATGCTTCTGATAAGCCTCTGTATATGATTTATCACTGTTGGGTTGGCAACCGTGTATTTTTTCAGTGATGGCCTCAAAATCAGCATAGATCACAAATGGTACCTGCTGTTGTTTATGAAAGTTGTTGAATTTCAGTATGTTGTTATCTTTGTTTGGCATTTTTATTGCCTGTGTGCCATTTACTTGCATGCAGTTGCCCTTGTGATCATTCAGAACCCTTTCAGAGCTGAAGCATTGAAGACAGTGCATACAAAAGTGTTTTCTTTCTTTGTGCTTTGTTTGATTGTACATGAACTTATTGAAATCTTTGATTAGCACATAATGCTTGTTTTCATTTTCAGTTATTAGAAGCAGATTCAAGCAGTCTGCATATTTCTCTTTTGAAACAAAAATTGGATATGGCTGTCTATTCTCATAACCAAAAACATTGATGTTGATCTCATTTTGTTTCTCTATCTTGTTGTAATGCTTGGTTGCAACTGGGAATTCAACCCCTGAATAATCTAATGTATTGACAAATTTTCTGTCAGTCTTCTTTATTCTCTGTGGGTATTTGTGTTGAGGATTCAAGTGCCTGATATGACACCACATGAAGCACAGATCATCATCATTCTTTATGTTAATCAAACCCTTTGCACTGTTTCTGAGTTCATTCGGTAGTTTAATGTATGAGGAGCCCTTCATTGGCGCATATTTCACAACATTGAGGTAATGGCTGTCAACAGATTCAATTGTCCAACCTGAACCTTCAGATACCCAAACTGCAATCTTATTCATTATTTGGTCTTTTGACAACTGTAGTGATTCAGTTACTTCCAGATTATTCACAATTGTTTGAGCTACACTGTTGAAATATGCGGTTTTGTATTCTATTTCTCCGTCAGTCATTTTTGCAAATGTTACCTTAAGTGTTTCAACAAATTTGAGACCTTTAATTTCATTCAACAATTTTATAATATTATATGCAACAGCCTTTCTTGTGTTTTGCAGTTGCGCAAGCGGGTCTTTGTTATTTTTTATACTGATTTCAAAAGATTTTGTGAAACCTTTCAGAGCTTTCTCTGTTTGCTCTATTTTTGTTCTGGGTGTTGGAACCGGCACAGGCTTTTTGGCTCTTGGGGCGGGAATTGGTCTCTTTTTCAATTGTTCTATTTCTTCCAACCATTCAGCAGGTGGGGCTGGAAGTCTTTTCCTCTCAAAATAATCAACCAATTCTTTCACAGTTGGTCTTTTCGTCCTTGGGGCGGGAATCGGCCTGACAGTCCTAGGTGCAGGTTTTGTGTCATCAACTATAATAACTTTAGGCTTTTTCTGCTGCTTCAACAGCAATTCGATTAGCTTAGATTTGCTCAATTTTTTAAGACTTTTCTTGTCCATATTACTACTAGTTTCGATAATTTTTTCCATTTGTAATATATCTATAGTTATTATTTCTTTAAAACATTTCCGTCTGCGTTTAAATATGGTTGAGAATTCAATTGATCCAATTACTGGATCCTTTTGAATTGTAATTATTGAAGAATATTTTTTTGATGTTTTTTTATTTTAATATGACAAGATTTGCCTGCCATTGTGTAGTTACGTCCTGTCTTACATATGTTACAGTACCATTCTTTATTTAGCATGTACGATGTTTTATGATTCTTCCGTTCTTCTGCGGTGAATACTTTCGGCCTTCCACGACCTCTTTTAACATTTTGATTCTCCATAATATATAGTTATATAAATTATTTTTTTAAATATCTTTCTCTTCTTGATAAGTATAATTTGCTTTCTTCCATGTGTTTAGTTATTTCATGAATCAAGTCTTCGAAACTATTGCTCATGATGTATTTGCAGTTGTTTTTCTCATACATTAGCTTCATATCAGACTGTTTGTCTGACACTTTATACACACCTGTTGGGCTTTTGAATTCAAGACAAAGAGCGCTGTGTTTTCTTGTGGGATTCATTAGCATTAAATCACATTGTCCAGCCATATATCCTTTCTTATAACTTCTGATTCTCATGTTTGGGCTTATTTGATTTTCACCTAATCCCGCCACCATTAATGCACCTTCATATTTCTTTCTGATGAATGAAACAATCTTATAATGCAGATCATCTTCACTTTCAATCATCAGCATGTTATTATTTCTGTCATTGAACTGATTGTAATACCCCTGTTTTCTGATTGATGGCAACACTTTAGATGTAACCCAATGTTTGAATTTTACAGCTTCTTGTTTTTTAGAGGACAGTATTAGTGAATAAAATCCTGATTCATTTATAAAAAAACATTTGAAAGTTTTTTCAGTGGTCTCAGCACGAGGTAACGTTTTGTTACATCGTGAATCAGTGGCCTCAGCACGAGGTAACGTTTTGTTACATCGTGAATTTATGCTGATTTTGTGGTCTCTTAAGATTCTATCATCAGATAAAACATGATCCTTGATTGATTTTTGTGGATTTTTATAGTCAAGAATAGAAGCTATGTCTCTACCTCTGAACCAAATGTCATTGTTGTCATCAAGATAACAATCTGTTGATACATCCAATTCTTTATTATTGTAGGAATATTTTTGCATTTGTATATTATAATAATTTATTTTTTAATTCATTTTCGACCTGTGTTTAAATATAGTCAGGAATAATAATATTCTTGGCTACATAATAGCAAATAACAGATATACTGTAGGGTCTACTCACATATATGTTAGATAATTTTCTCTTTATAATATATCTTTTAAATCCTTGAACGGTATCCAACTGTTAAATTCGTCACTATAACCCTTCCACTTCACCAAAGCTTGTTTTTTCTTATAGTCTCTGCGAATGACTTTATCGATACGGAAAACATCCTGTCTGGCTTTTAATAATTCAGGTTCATAAAAACTCCCTTCAATATCTTCACCTTTCAGATCCTTTATTTTGTATGTTATTGGGTTTGTATATTGGATTTTATCAACTGTAAACACTTCTTCAGTCCAATTTGGTGTATAGCCCTTGTCGAACACATTCCGTTTATACTTAGATATTCGGACCTTGTCACCTATTTTGAATTTCGGTTTCTGTTTTAATGGCTCCATATCACCATACAAATTGAAGTAAACAGTTCCTTCATTCCTCTTTTCACTAGCTTCAACGGGTGTCATCTTTGTGCTTAAATGTTTGGTATTATTATACTGTTTCACTAATTTTGGTAACATGTCTAAATACTGTGTATTACCTTGAACTGTGAACTGTTTCCACATTTTGGACTTCATTGTCCTATTCCATCTTTCAACTACTGATGACTTCTCTTCATTCTCAGTTGAGTACATCTGTACACTATGTTTCTCTAGCAAGTCCTTCAAGTGTTTGTTGTAAAACTCTTTTCCCTTGTCGACCCATAAATACTGTGGTTTTCTGCCTTCCTTGATTATTGTTTTGAATGCTTCAGTGACAGATTCACCTTTCTTATCCTTCAATGGGACAATCCAACTATATTTGCTGAAGACATCAATAACCATAAGAAGATATCGATAACCTTTATTCCATTTACTGAACTGTTGCATTTCAACTAGATCACTTGCCCATATTTCATCAATTTTATTTACAATCACACGCCGCCGAGTGAAATTTCGTTTTATGGGTGCATGTAATTCATCAGCTAGTTTTTCTTGCCAGTTTTCTTCACTCGACGGCTTTTTCCGTTTTTTGAAATGCCGAGACCAAGTTTCTGTTTTTTGTCAATTAAGAATCTGGCTGTTTGACCCCATTTTGGCATCTCACCATATGGTATTTGATCAAGTGACTCGACCATTGTTCTATCACAATCACCTTTATTTTTTCCCATATCATAACAAATATCATGGTAAGCTGCAATCTCATCTACTTTATTGTAAGGTAGGACATTCCATTTTGTAACCTCACCTGTATTTTTATCATACTCTAACTGTTTATCGAAGGGATTATAAGGTCCCATGTATTTATACTTTCCGGGTGTCCATCCACTTTTTGGTTTAGGAAGCTTGCCAATAACCTTATGAATGTCAATACCTTTGCCATAATCCAATCCCTTGATATCTGTTTTATAACGAATGTTTGGTCTCACTTTTGTTTACAGTTGATTTAAAGCTTCAGTCCCAACCTTTGTAATTATAGGCTTTGTGAGGGAAAGTCCTTTATCAATCAATTGCTTTTGCAGCTTTGGATTTCTCATTGCTTCAGAAGCATAATATCTTCCCATTTCTACACCTTTCTTTGCTAAATAAGGGACTCCATGTTCCAAAAATCCTGTTAGTGCCATATCTGCTGCCGAATCTAGTATGCCCGCCCCTTCAGACGGGCTAATCAGTTTCCCCGATTTCTGACAAATTTAGTCTTTGTGATTCCACATTCAGCACAAGTACATTTCATCACAGTTCGACCATTTTTTGTCTTTTGATATCTTTCACTTCCTGGTACACATTCAGTGACTTTCTTCTGTTTCACACAATATGATTTTACCATTATACATATTGGTTAGATATTTTCTTTAAAAACTTGTTTCACTTCACATATTATTATAACATCTTCGCCGAATTGGTTCTTGAGTACTATCATTATCTTGTCATTACGAACTACAACAGGTGTTCCAACAACTTGCACAATAATTGTTTCCATATAATTCAGTTAGATATTCTTGAAATAATTTATGATAAACCTGTGATTGACTCTTGTGTCTGTTGGATCAAATTCAGCATTATGTATTGTATTAAGAATGGATCTCCCATTTTGTCTCTCGAGAAGATAGTACAAACACCAATATCCACACAAGACTGAATCTCTTTCTTGTATCTCATCTCAAGAGTATTCAAGTTGTTTTTTTTCACTTGTAGCCATGTATTTCTGTACTTCTGTTGGCATCATTAAACCAAATGAGTCAAAGTATTCACAGTATTTATCCCCATTGCGATAACAAACCCAGTGAGTGCCAGGTCCAATCTTACTGTCAAGATTGACTATTCCACATTCATTGTTTTTGATTTGTCTCCTCGTCGGCAGATTGTCTCTTGAAAATACTCCTCTGAAATGTTTTATTCTAAGTTGTTTAACCCAATTGATTAAATCGAAGTTGGATAAGGGTTTGTTTACAAAATGGTTCCCAGAATTGGGATTGAATTGAATGGACTGTCTTTGCCTAACAGAAGCCCTTTTCCCTTTTTTTGTCTTTTTTTTTTCATTCCATAACCGATTGGAACGTGAACATCTAATGACCGTCTTGGACGGCTGCTTTCAACATGCAAACCTTTTCCAGTTAATTTTCTGATTGCTTCTATAGCCAAAGGAATTCCAATACTGGCGAGTATTGTTCCAATACCCTTTCCAGTCTGCGCTTTTGTTGGTTTGATAACAACGTCTCCACCATACTGCATTTTTTGAATAATATCTGCCATCTGTCTCGTATTCAATAAATTTCCTACATTCAATAATTGGGATAAATTGGCATTAGGAATAAGAAATCCTCCACTTTGTTTCTTCCCAAATAGTTTATCAACACCGAGACTTGCTAATGAAGAAAGAGCACCTGTAGCCAATGCTGGAGCCGCTTTAGCTACTGCTTTACCTGCATAAGGCAATAGTCTTGTTCCAAGTGAAAAAAGACTGGACCAAAGAGAACCTCCTTCTACAACAGCTTTTCTGATTTGATTTTTTGATATGTTGATGTCTGAACCTTTTCCTGATCTACTTGATTTAATCAGTTTGTTGATTTGTCTCTTAGTCAACATTAGTTGATCATTTCCAGACAATTCACTATGCGTCAACCTTATTGTTACAGGTGAATTTGTTGCATAAGCTTTTGCTAGCTTTTGTTTCTGACCTTGTGAAAGTTTCACTCCATGAGGATGATAAGTAGTCATATAATATATGTTTATACTAAATTGTATTTAATACAAACAATCATTCAATTTAATTATTTAATTTATTTAATTTATTTAATTATTTCCAATTAATTATTTAATTTACATTGATCTCAGAATTAATTTTCCATCAGTCTTTCTCATCTCAATATCCTGCTCATAGAGGACCAGTGCATACACACTGTAATCAGCATTTGTTGCAGCACTCAAAGTGTATTTGAAAGTCAGTTTTGTCATTCCATCTTTGATATCCTGTTTCTGTTTCGTCAAATCAAAATAAATGAAAGGGAATATTGTACCGAAGTTGCCCCTGTTAAGAAGGGTACTTTCACTGAAATCATTTACAGCTTGAACATATTTCAAAACATCTCTAAATACTCTTGTTGGTTCTGTTGATGGTTTATAATGAACCTCTGGATAATCATTACCATTGCCAACCTCAAGATAACAATCAGTCAAAGTTCGGTTATTTGCAACTGAGAATGTGTTATAGAGAAATTTATTGGCTGTCTGAGATGCATCACTTGCATCATTGATGATGAATACAAAGACATGCCTGGGTTTGTTTATTCCTGTGGAAATACGGAAATTGGCAGTCTGTTGTCTTGTTGAATTGCCTCTCTCAACCATTTCTCTCATGTAAGTCCACTTTCTGTTGTCAAGATACTTGCTCATGTATAAGGACTTTCCCGTAGAATTAAAAATAATACGAGGAACTATTAGCTGGAATTTAGTTAGTAGCACACGACATTCATCAGTAGCTTGCCAAATCATATTGTCATCACTCTCAAGTGTCAGGTTCACCTCTACTTTTGAGTTAGGCATGAGTTCATCCCAAAAGCTCTTGAAAAAACCGTATCTGTTCAATGCTATCTCTGCATTTATTTCACCACCATCATTAAGCAAAGCTTTACGATCTGAGAATCCTTTGTTATAAGCAGCTTGTGCCACTCTGTTTTCAGCACCTCTGCTGGTGTCAAGATAGAAGAACTCATTGGTTCCCTGACTTACAGCATAACCCTGTGAATACTCAAGCAATG
Source organism: Pachyseris speciosa (assembly GCA_016490735.1). NCBI lineage: Eukaryota > Metazoa > Cnidaria > Anthozoa > Scleractinia > Pachyseridae > Pachyseris > Pachyseris speciosa. The sequence continues at coordinate 523,297 of JAEMWC010000028.1, forward strand.
ACTTAATATTTGTGGCTTGGTTTGCATCACGGCATTCATAAACATCAAGACCATTCATTTTTACATTAATGGTGTTAATAAGAGCGTGAACTGAATTAACAATACCATTTCGATCTGCAGCAGCAATGTCAGCTCCATCTGCAAGCTTATTTTCTTTGAAAATAACATTAAAACGGGCATTATACCAGTCAAATGGTGTAGTCTCTCCACTGTTATCAACAACGAAACGGTAACCTGTTTTCCTCTGATGAGCATTATTTGCTACTACAGTAATAAGTGCTGTCTCTAGTTCGAACACTACATCTTCATATCTTTCGATATATTTTGAGTCACGATAGTTTGACATATATTATTGTGTTAGATAAAAGTTATTTGATTTTACGAGGTCTTCCTCTCTTTCTTTTGATTAAACCACCAGTCTGGCTCACACTCTCAGTTCCACTCTTGTTTCCACTTTTTCTCTTTTTCAAAAGTTCTATGATTTTGTCACCAGCTTTTTTGCCAGCATGTTCACCAATTGTTGTGGCTGCTTTTTCAGCTGCTTTTTTTCCAGCTGTTTTGATCATATCAGTCACAATACCTTCACCATGTTGTTCATATTTTTTAAACTCAAACCGTTTCATATACTATTAGGTTTTATAATTCCACACCTCTCAAGAATAACTCAATATACCAATCTATCCCATTTAAATCAACTGGCTGTCTAGAAGAATCAGTGACATAAAAACGTATTGAGCTGATTGTATGTGTTGAGACAGGATTCCATGAAAGAAAACGAGGTTTGTAAGTGAAAGGTAAACTTCTGACGAGATCTGTGACTGGAATAACAGCGATTGTATTTGTGCTATTGCCATCAACAATGCTATCTATCACCATATCACAATTGATATAAATTTCATCTACTCCTCTTGTAATATCAGGCAGATTTGTTCCATATTCTGTGGCTGAAACTAATTTTGAATCGAAACCGATAAGTTTTCTGAAATCAAGATTTCTCAGATCCACTCGATAGTTTTCATTAAGTTCAATCAAAATGCGATATGTTGACAAAACGAAATACATGTTAATGCCATACATGAATTTTGATTTGTCTGTTTCAGATGGATTCAGTACATGGTTATTTTTTCTCATATACTCATGAATGTAACTATTGATATCGTCGTATGAATACATCCCGTCAACGAATGTTATTGTTTCCCAGTTTGCACCTTTGTCGTGGCTATATTTCATTTGATTATTCCCAAAAATATCTCTGATATTGTACCAACTGTATGTCATATTGATAACATTCACAGCCATTTCATATTTCAAATCATTCGTTAATTTAAGAGGTGTATTGAATCTTTTTTCAAAATCATGACTCTTGCTGACACCAATTTTGTCTCTGTTTTTACTGTTGAATCGTAATGAAATTTCTGTCATGTACTTTTACATTAGATATTTCATCATTATTTTATTCAACTCACCGGTTTTCAGGATTCCCAGTCTGTTCAATGTATGTAATATTTTTGTGAATTCATTTTGAACATTTTTGCTGTTGTTGCCGGCTGAAATAGACCCACCAAGTAACTGCAGTCTTGAAAGCATGTCTCCCAAAAATGCATCCCTTGAACCCATTGCACCTCTTCTCCTTCCCATGCCTGAACCAACAGTTTGTGCACCTTCCTTAACAGTTTCCATTCTTTTTCGGTACTTTTGCATTAGTTTGATCCTTTGAGTCAATTCATATATCTTTTCTTTATTTTTTTCCCTATTTGTTTTGGTTGTTGATAGATGAGCTTTTTGTCTTCCAAGTTGTCTGGTTATTTCACCAATATTTTTGTTACACTTATCGATGTCGATTGTACCATCCATTATCCTGTCTAAAATTGTTGTTGGAGGAGACAATTCATATTCCTGTAATACCTTAACCTCATCAAGTGAGAAACCTTTGTCAAGATTTGACTTATACTTTGGTTCTGTTTCAGTCATCATTTTAGGTTTGTAATCAATTGGTAATGTTGTTTTCACAGGTACTGATTCAGGTAACGTGTTTAATAGCATAAGATCTTCAAAACTAGATGTCAAGGCTTTTTGATTCTTTTTCAACTGTTCAATAACTTCATCCTGTTTTTTGTCAACACTTTCTTTCACACTCTTCTGGACATCAATAGAGGGTTTCAGCAATTCTGATGTTGTATCATATGCATCCTGTTTTCTGTATTCATAAGTCTTGATAACATCACGAACTTCTCTTGTTTTATTTCCAGCTTCAATTCCACTTTTAAGAAGCCTTTTCGTACGTTCTATATCCATATACAATTGTGTTAGACTAATCTAAACTATTAACATATGGAAATTCCAAATTATGATATCATTCAGAATTCAAATAATTCATTCAGACAGTTGTATCCGTATATGCCAAAAGATACATTTAGAATGTTATTGGCTGGTAATTCTGGATCTGGAAAGACAACATTGTTCATGCATCTGATTATGGAACCGTTGGTCTATTATGATCAGATACATCTTTATGCAAAAAATTTGGATCAAGACAAGTACAAATATCTTCGGAAAGTAATGGATGAAATAAGCAGTCACATTGGATATCCTGCCTTGGTTTGCAGTCAAGAAGAGATATTGCCAGTTGAACAAATAAAAGACACAGATTTGCAGCGATTGGTTGTTTTTGATGATTTTGTCACTGACAAGAAACAAGATCAGATAATCAGCTATTTCATTCAGGGGAGACACAAGAACTGTTCAGTCATATATCTCACACAATCATTCTATGGCTGTCCAAAATCAATCAGACTCAATTGCAGTCACTTCTGCCTTTATGATTTCCCATCCACAAGAGAAAGAAACTTGATTGCACAAGAACTTGGAATAGACAAGAAGAAATACATTGAAGCCACCAAGAAACCTTATTCCTTCTGTTATGTCGACAAGCCAATGAAAACAATCAAGAGGAATTTTTATGGTGCTGTTTAATCTAATCTAATATTATATGGCAACATTCAATCCTTGTCCGAATGGATATGAAATAATTCTTCCAAAAGGTAAAAAAGATAACAATGGCAACAATGGCAACAATGGTGACAATGGTAACAATGGCAACAATGACAACAATGACAACAATGGCAACAATGACAACAATGACAACAATGGTAATTAGATAGATCAAACTTCACTGTGTTATCTAATCTAATATTATATGGGAGTTTTTAATTCTCCACAAAATCAAGATAAAACAAAAACTGGAACTGGTGAAAGAGGCCCAGCTGGTCCAATTGGTCCCAAAGGTGAAAAAGGTGATAGAGGTCCAAAAGGTAATACAGGTGCAATTGGTCCACAAGGAGCTACTGGAGCTGTTGGTCCCAAAGGTGATGGATTCAAATTAACACAAGATGGTAATTATGACATTGAAAACAAAAAAATTAGTAATGTAGCAGACCCAACTTCTAACAAAGATGCTGTTAATATGAGATACGTAAACGATTCTGTTTTATCAATTGAAGGAACAAGGGAAAATCCATTTAAATTTCTTCTTGAAGATATATCAAAAACAACCATTATCAGAAATGCGAATAATCTGCAATTAGAAGACTATAATAAAAGCCCATACAATATCAATAAAAAATCATTGTCTTTTGTGATTCCTTCTGCTGGTCTTACAACTGTTCTTCGTTTTGATCTGACACAATTGGAAGTTTCAAAGTACACTTTAGTTGTTGAGTTTTATACTGATGGTAATCCATACAATGCAACAGTTGATGATGATGTTTTGTCATCAAATTTAATTGAAAGAAAGGATTCAATAAAAAGAGCATTTCCAAAGACTCATCTTGTTGATGGTTTTCTCAAAAGAATATTCTTCCTTGAAAAAACAAGTCAAGGAGCTACATCAATGGAATTATTGTTGATCTCACCATATTTATCAAATAATGCCAAACATCATGTCATAGTTTATGGTGTTTATGGATTTTCTAATATCATTTTATCACATATTCACGACCCAGTGTATGAAATTGAAAACGGCAATGTTGTATTCGGTGGTGATATTGACATGAAATTAAACAAAATCATCAACCTGCAGGATAACCCCTCAAACCCACAAGATGCTGTGAATAAATCATATGTTGACACACAAGTTTCAGGTATTGATTTTTCTCCGTTTGTTAAAAAAGATGGAAGTGTTACAATGACTGGTGTTTTGAATATG
>JAEMWC010000028.1:537500-587500 GCA_016490735.1 Pachyseris speciosa
TTCCGAGAATGTCACGCATTTTAATACGAGATCAAAAATGTGCTGACCTTGGTTCCATCTTATTGAACAACTATAGTTTTTCCAAAATACGAGATCATTTTGCTAAAACACCCCCTAAATTAATTTTTGATCTGGTACCTCCAAACACTATACTACTTACTTTCAAAATGCTTTTACAAGTTTTAAAAGAGTGAGATTGTGACTGAGAGACAAAATGTCGGAAATAAGGAATTGATGGGACGCCTCAACAACGTGCGCACAAGTAGCGTCCCATCAATTCCGTATTTCCGAGATTTTGACTCTCGGTTATAATCTCAGTCTTTTTCAACTTGTAAAATGATGTTGAAAGTAGGTGGATTTTACTAGCTTTGTTGGGTACTACTTGTGCGCACGGTGAGGAGCGCGTACCGTCAATTCCTGATTTGCGAGATTTTGCCTCTCGCTCACAATGTCACTCTTTTGGAACTTGTAAGAGCATTTTGAAAGTAGGTGGTTTTTACTAGCTGTGATGAGTAGTAATTGTGTCCACGGTGTGTAGCGCGTCTTATTAATTGCTGATATCTGACGTTTTCACTTTCGTTCATAATCACTCGGTTCACTCTTAACTTTTAAGAGTATGTTGAAAGTAGGTGCTTTTTTTCTTGCTATGATAAGTACTTCTTGCGCGCACGGTGTTAATTTCCGAGATTTTTTCTCTCGGTCACAATCTCACTCTTTTAAAACTTGTAAGAGCATGTTGAAAGGAGGTGGTGTTTACTAGCTGTGGTAAGTACTACTTGTGCGCACGGTGTGGAGCACGGCCTATAAATTCCTGATTTCCGAGATTTTGACTCTCAGTCATAATCTCACTCTTATAAAACTTGTAAGAGCATGTTTAAAGTAGTTGCTCTTTACTAGCTGTGATGAGTACTACTTGTGCGGGCGGTGTGGAGTGCGTGCCGTCAATTCCTGAATTCCGAGATTTAGACTGTCGTTCATAATCTCACTCTTTTAAAACTTGTAACAGCACGTTGAAACGAGGTGGTTTTTACTAGATGTGATGAGTACTACTTCTGCCCACGGTGTGGATCTCGTCCTATCAATTCCTGATTCCCGAGATTTTACCTTTCGGTCTTAATCTCACTCTTTCAAAACTTTGTAGAGCACCTTGAAAGTAGGTAGTTTTTACTAGCTGTGATGAGTACTCCTTCTGGGCATGGTGTGGAGCGCGTCCCATCAATACCTGATTTCCGCGATTTTGACTCTCTTTCATAATCTCACTGTTTTAAAACTTGTAAGAGCACGTTGAAAGTATGTGGTTTTTACTAGCTGTGATGAGTATTACTTGCGTCCCCGATGTGGAGCGCGTCCCATCAATTCCTGATTTCCGAGATTTTGACTCTCGGTCATAATCGTACTCTGTTAAAAGTTTTAAGAGCATGTTGAAAGTAGGTGCTCTTTACTAGCTGTGATGAGTACTACTTGTGCGCGCGGTGTGCAGCGCGTTCCATCAATTCCTGATTTCCGAGATGTTGACTCTCGGTCATAATGTCACTCTTTTAAGAATTGTAAGAGCATGGCTAAAGAAGGTGGTTTTTACTAGCTGTGATGAGTACTACTTGTGCGCACGGTGTGGAGTGCGTCCCATCAATTCCTGATTTCGGAGATTTTAACTCTCTGTCATAATGTCTCTCTTTAAAACTTGTAAGACCATGTGGAAAGTAGGTGGTTTGTACTAGCTGTGATGAGTACTACCTGTGCGCGCGGTGTGCAGCGCCTTCCATCAATTCCTGATATCCGAGATGTTGACTCTCGGTCATAATCTCACTCTTTTAAAAGTTATTAGAGCATGTTGAAAGTATGTGGTTTTTACTAGCTTTGATGTGTACTACATGTGCGTACGGTATGGAGCGCGTGTCATTAATGCTTCAATTTCGTGATTTTGACTCTCGGTCGTAATCTGACTCAGTGAAACTTGTTAGAACATGTCGAAAGTAGGTGGGTTTTACTAGCTGTGATGTGTATGAGTTGTGCGCACGGTGTGAAGCGCGTCCCATCAATTCTGGATTTTGGATATTTTGACTCTCGGTCATAATTTTAGTCTTGTAAAACGTGTCAGAGCATGTTGAAAGTGGGTGGTTTTTACCAGCTCTGATGTGTGCCACGTGTGAAGTATCCTTGTCACTCCAGCCACGTCCCACAAGCTTTACGTTTTCATTGCTTTTTTTATCTATATGTGGATACTTTAGCCTGAGCATTAGCTATGCCATGCTGATGAGGCCTAACAAGGCCGAAACAGCTGTCCATGGCTGCTAATGATTGGGCTCAATCTTTGCTTTGGTAGATTTAAGGGGTAATGCTCGCTACCTTGTGGCCTTAGTGCCTTTTGAGTGGCTTCAGCTTACTTGATCACATTAATTTGTGAAGTGTCCTTGTCACTCCAGCCACATGCCACAAGCTTTACATTTTCATTGCGCAGGGCGTCCGATGAATTCTGGTTTTCAAGATTTTTACTCTCGGTCATAATCTCACTCTTTTAAAGTGTCTATGCGGCCTACGGGTTTTTTATGGTTTTGGCATCTCTATAGGGCGTAGATAAATGTCCCTTAAAGAATTTTTCGATTCCGTCACTTTTTGACCCCGAAATCAAGCTCCAAAGTTCCCGCTTCAGCCACGCCCAATCAAGTTGACCGCGTAAACGAAGATTGGTGACTAGTGACGTCACTTCAGGAAGCACGAAGCTGTTTACTTGGAAGATAACTTGACAGTGTTCGTGTTTCGTTCTCTTCGTTCAGTAGTTCAGTTTCAAGGGACGCTTTAGGACACCGTTCAGTAAGTGATGGAACATCATAACGACAACGACTTTTCTTCTGAAGATGATAACAAAGGTTTTATATCAGATTCGAACGAAGAGATAGAGTTCGAAGATCAAGACTCGTTTGACGGTGATGCTCCTTGCGATTCAACAGAAGAAGGTCCCTATTGCCAAGAGCCACTGGCAGATGAAGATTGGCTTCTTGAATATAACCGTGAAAGGAAAAAAATCGAAGAAAGACAACAACAGCTACAAAACCGGCTTGACAAAATCGTACAAGAAAGCACGTGGTAAGTACTGCGTGACCGCCATTTTGCACATGTGCGTGTTAAAGATATATAACCTGGGAGGTTTTCTTGCGCGACCGTAACAACAACAGGAGCTGAAAAACAGCTCTAAAAACGAGAACAATGCAAAAAGCACTGTTTGCGAAAAGTGGTGTCCAGAAAAGGAAATTACCGACGTAATCGAGAATTACGAGCTGAAATAATGATTATAGCACTTGATAGACACTTGAAAAACAAAATAGCCTTGTAAAGCCTATAACTGTTTAGCCGCTTTTTGCACTTAAAAAATTTAAAAACATTGAGAAAACTGTTGTTTTGACTGAACTAGCGATGATATATGCAGGGTTTGAATAGGCTTAAGCGTAAAATATTTTTGCACCTGATACACTTTTGCTTCTTCAAAATTATGATAAGCTATCTCGAAATTTTTTCGTGTGTATTACTAGTAAGTAATCACATGATTTTTCTCGTGCAATTTGGATTAAATAAGCACTTGTAAAGACCACAAACTGCACGAGCCTGTGCACTCATGCTTTATATGCACATGTCATCTGCTTCCACTTGGGGTCGACCCCCTGGATAACCAGGAGGATTGTAAAATCAGTCAAGCAAACTTGAGGAATTTTCTCCAGGGGATCGGGGAATATTTTAAGGCAAAGTCCCCTGTGTGAGGTGTCTTTCAGCAGAAAATCCCCCTGACATCCTTTACAAACTTGTGAATTCCCCTACCCCCTAATCTTTGACTGTTAAACAATGTTGAGATTTACCCCTACCCTTGTGCAAAGAATTGCACCCATCTCCTTGTGTTCCCCCTCATATCTCCCTGGTTGGCCCAGGGGCTGACCCGACAGGGAAGCCAATGATGTACATTATTTATCCAAATTGCACTTGAAATTGATTCCACACCACTGTAAGACTTGTTCCAGTTTTTATCTTGGCTTTCTCTTTACGAAGTAAATGACAACAAATTACTTTACAGATGCAAGTGTGGAAACTGCCATGTTGACCTCTTACAAAATGCTATGGAGTGTCAGTGTTGTCATGAGATTGATGGATGTTCAAGATCTCTTAACAGTGAGTTGGTTCAGCGTGAAGTTAGCCCTGCACCAAACTGTATTATTCATCATCCTGGATTTAACCCAGTCTGTATCAACAAGTGGTCTTTACGATCTGCTGCTGCAAAATATAAGGCCCAAGACGGCACAAAGTACAGGCAGACTGCCACAGAAAATGAGTGAGTTTTCAGCTGTTGGTGTTTGGGGAGAGGGGAAAACTGGAGTAAAACCTCTCGGAGCAGAGTAGAGAACCAACAAACTCAGCCCACTTAATGACACTGAGTCCGGGATTTGAACCCGGGACACATTGGTGGAAGGCGAGCGCTCTCACCACTGTGCCAACCCTGCTCCTCTAAAGCATGCATTGTGCTAACAGCTTTAGTTATTGTACAGTAACCGGCTTGTTTTTCTTCCTAGTAGCAAACAAGGTAATAAGAATGTCTAGTTTGCAGTTTCTACAGCTGCCTGGCCTTCACTTTTAGCTGCTTGCAGATTAGCCAGCTCATTCTTATGTTTCTTTTACTTTGTTTATTTATTATATTTTTTAAAGATTTATTAGTTTTAGTCCATTTATTTTCTTCGGAAGTATTGTCAAGTTTGTTGTCATCATTTCCGGATTTTCAAGGGCCACAGGATTGTCTGTTGAATTACTGTTAAATGTCACTCAATAAACAAAGTCGGTTTATTTCAAAGTAAAACAAAGATATAGTGATTGTGTTCGTTTGTCTCAATATCTATATGTCTTGCTGTCAATCAAACAAGAAGCATTTTATTTTGACCCTCAAGGATGGTTCAGTACATATAGAAGAAATGGAGTTACTGGAAAATCAATAGCAGTCTTCTAACATTTTTGTACATTTTTGTCTGGCACAGGTTTCTTCGTGCCACAGCATACAGAGAATTTACCCAGTTGGTACATGGGTACCTCGAAGAATTCCTTTACCAGCCTGTGCGTACCACATGATACGGAAGGAATTTAGTGTGGAAGGTGTTGACTTTACTGGTTATGAAGATGATGAGAACTGAGTAAATATAATTTAACGTATTTTGTGCTACATTCTGCCCAGATTTCAGATAATTTGATTAAAATTTACAAGATACATCTCTCTTTTTGTTAATGTTCATGATTATCCATATTCTTTGGACAGTCTTTGACCCCCTTGTGTCCTTTCATTGGCCTTTTACAAGCATTACAATGACGTGGTTTTCGCTTTCTCTTCCTTGAAGTTGTGTTGGTGCTTACACTCAAGGACTCCTTCTCCAAAACCTCAGCTACTGAAAGAAATAAGAATTGCATGTACTGTTCTTTAGGTCTGTAAAAATGGTGCAAAGAATACGTAGCCTCTACCACAGGCAGCATTGTGTATCTAGAGATTTTGTTTGAGGCCAGAGGCCAGAGGCCTGATGTAATGTTTGGTTGTTTGGCATGAAAAGTCTGATAGTAACATCTCATAGTTCATACGAAATGATTATTTTCTGAAGTCTGTCATCTGCTTGTTTAACCTATGAATGCAGTACTTTAAAATGTTACCAAAAACCCTGTGTACCAATTTGGGTTATCACACTGCACTAACTGCACTGCACTAACTGCACTACCTGATTGCAAAGTTTTACATACTCACAGGGTGTAGTTGGGGGGACATTTTTAACTGTCATCTTTTTTCTTTTCTCTCTTGTATCAAGTGCACTCTCCCTTGTTTCTTTGTCCAACATGGTGTTCATTGGAGGTGGGGTCATTTCTTTGAGCTCTTTTGCGGCCTTGCCCAAGCAATCATTTGAGCCCATGGCTTGTAAGAGTGTCTCATATATCTCCTCAATGTAGTCTAGGAAAAAAGAATCTAGGGTTAATTCATATTACCGGGCGGATTACCAGGAAAGTATCAATTTATTGTTGAAGAGAATAAATACAAAAGAAATTCAATCACCATAATTTGGCTGTATCCTGACATCTCTCACTGAAGCTACTCCATTTTTAAATTTTGGATAAACAAGTTTAACCTGGCTGGAACCATCTGGGTTCTTCCTGACATCGCTCACAAGGTTGTAATTGAAATGCAATGCAGCAAGAATATGCCTAGGCTGGAAAAAAAAACAGAAAGATCTCTGACAGTGATTTTACAAAGAACTCAAATGGAAAATTCCAGTGCCACATCTGACTCATTCCAAACTGAAATATTATAATTGTATTTTTAATTATGGTAAGATGATAATAATTATTATTGTCTTGTCTTGTCTACCATACAATTTAAACCAGGTGTTGACTAAAAAATACCTGCATAGCATTCCAACAAATGAAAAGGATATCATCTTCGGACAAAAGTGGTTCAGAACAGAATGGAAGCCCTCAAGGCAACTTGTCTGGGCAATTGGAGAGGCCTGCTTGATGGCTTTAACTCGTCTGTTATCAGTAAGGGCTGCCACAACTTTTTCATACACCAATGCATCTGAAAAATGAATATATAAACATGTATATCTGGTTACTAAAAATTAGTGTAGGTTAGCAGACAAGCAGTCAGAGTTGTAGATGGCAATTGGTCACAGACGTTGTCATACTTGGTAGAAACCACTTCCTTTGAGTAATGCTGCTTCCATGTCCACATTTGTTGAACAGGGGATCATCTAAGTCTTCATGTTTATTTACAATGTGGCTCAGGAATGACTTGAATTTGGCCCATATGATCCTCCCTGTTCCACACATGGTTGAAGTTGCAGACCAATGCAAGTGATTCATGCAAGGAGTGATCCATTCGTTTAAGCTTTCACAGCCCTTCTGTTTGGCAATTTTGGTAAGAACCTTCTGTACCTCTGAAGAACATAAATTCAGTTTATTACTCTCATACAGTGTTAAATAAGGGTTGCAAGCAATAAATGACAGAAAGCTTTGCAGTAGGTTTCTCAGCTCAGTGCACTTTGATTAGTCAAGTCAAATACAATGCAAAAGAAAATGGACAGTTTCAGGATACTGACAGTTTTTATTTAGTAAATATATTGATGTATAATACAGTTAACACCCGCATATAAGAACACACAATTTCGGAGGTCAGGCTGATTGAGTTCTTATTTATCGGGTGCTTAGTGACAAATCAGCCTCAAAATGTTCTTAAAATGTTCTTAAATTTTTATTTAGTAATACTATCCAAAACATGTTGCTAGTTGTATAATTAGCATATTTTAGGAAAATAAACTAGATAATTTTTGTAGAAAAAAAGTACTCAATACCAAAACAAGACAGCTTGACAGCTGATAGAGTTATGTAGTTATCTGACAGCAAACATAAATTTACATGTTTTGTAATTATGATACTTTTTCCATTTTATAAGAACATGTTACAATTTTCAGGCTGATCTTGTTCTTATAAAAATGGGGCTTTATTGGCCCAATTTCAGCCTGGTGTTCTTAATCCATGTGGGTGTTTACTGTACTCAAAAACCTAACTGAGTTATAAAAGCTTACGCTTCTTTATGTGCCAAAGATCAAAGTAGTGTGTGATGCCCTTTAGCTTCTCATGCATGTGCTTTGCTATTGATGCATGACGGTCTGATATGAATGTCCCAATAACTACACCACATCCTAGAAGGTATATCATACACCTTTGGAAACCTTCATACTCCATGGCTGGACTATTGCCCACTTCATTTCTCTAAAAACACAGCGAATGTGATCAAATACAGTATAAGTCAGTTGACATGAGAGTCAGATGGGGCACTTGCACCTCATTTGTTTTTAATGTATACAGTTACCTGAGATATGGCATATCATCAAAGACAACAGAAATAAAATCCAAAGGTTGCTTGAAGCTCAGTGTTAAGGGTAACTATCAAGGTCACAATACTACATGTATAGAACCCGCACATGGAGGAAATATGTCATGTACTAGTTACAGAATTTTGTAGCAAGACTTAGCTAATAAGTTAATATGTTATCCTCTAAAACTAAACAGAAGAGGTTAAATTGTATTTCTCAAAACCAGGCAATTACCTGCACAAGAGCAAAATGAATCACTAGTGGTAGAGAACAGCAAAACATTGTATAGGCACCAAACTTGGCACTATGGCCCATGCTGTCGTGCCGTCCATCTCCAGACATAGTGAGGGGCTCACCCATTGCCTTCAGCTTCTCTAGGATTGCAGTTTGGTATTTCTTCAAGTGGTGGTATATGGCTGGAAATAGCTTGTCCTAAAATTTCAAAACAAGGCTAACAAAGTCAGAAACATTTTTTAGCTTTCTTAATATTGGCAAATATTGCCATAAAAGCATGACTCCAGATGTACTACATTGATTTTGTGAAAATGCTTAGGTATAATTTTTAATAAATTTCTACATAAACATGCTGTAAACCTCATATTTGGTATTGCTGCAATCACCCAACAAGTATTGCTATTAGTCTGAATTAAAAATAGTTTATTTCATTTATTACTTACACGCTGGTGTGTAAAAAAGGTGGATAAGGAAATACAGGCCAAGCCCATGTGGTTGAAGATCTGAATAACTTTGCTGGCAGAACCACCAGCCAAAAGGATGGCAAAGCAGAGAAGGAAATTCCCAGCTGGGATTCGAGTACCAGGCATGAAAGGTTGACTGCACCAGACATTTTCTTTCTGGGGACACTTTGGGTTCTGGCATCGGGTGGTAATCACTGCCATGGCTCCAACTTCTCGAGTTTCAACTAATGGTTCATCAGTCTTACAAGTATGGAAAAATTTGAAAAGTAGAAGCAGCTTTGATAGGAAGACAATGTGCTTTGACTCTTTTCGTAGACTGTTATCATCCTGCAACCTGCAAAATTAAAAGAACACAAAAAGAAACAATCAATTTTTGTTCACTTTTTGTTTGTGTTTTTTTTTTTTGAAGGGGTGGGGTTCCCAATTATTATTTTTTATTATTTATTATACCTTGGATGTTTAGCTGATGTGCTTTCTTCGTTGTCTGTGTCTGTCTCTGTCCCTGTGTCACTATCTGTGTTTGGCTGGTAGTTGTTATCCTGCCAGGTATCATGATAGTCAGGCTCAGGCTCTTCTTCAATAACCTCAAACGCGCATACATCCTCCTCTGTTGCGTCTTCATTGGCAAGATCTTGGATGTCATCTACCACATCTGTTGTGGTATCGGGCGAAACATCCCCTGCAGCAGGCTGCTGTTTTGCCAAAGGTACAGGTATCTCATTGACACGATCACACTGAATACCTTTATCAAACAACATACAAAGTAATATATATATTTAGCCAAGGCTAAAAGCGGAGCTCCAAAAGCATTCTTTTTCTACTGGCATTTATATATAGTCTGCTTGTCATATCACCCATCTGACCTCACTCAAGCTACAGACCCAATGCTGTAAAAAACAGTATGGAAAGGTGATCTGAGCCAGTGGCACAGCGGATTTAGACCCCCGCGGATTTGCACCCTCCAGTCCAGATCTGCTTGTGTGGATCAGACTTGGACCCCCTAGTCCAGAACTGCTAGCAGATATGAACCCCCTTTTACCGATTTGGACCCCCCACCCCTCCTAAAAACAAGTGTTCTATTGAGTAAGGTAATAAAAATTCCTTTGCAAATTGAGTTTGGAGATGTTATAAAAGCAAAATAAAAATATTGACTTAGGTTTTAATACCTTGTGTAAAAAAGAACCTGCGACTCTAGTCTGCATCTATAAATTTTTAAAACAAAACAATTCTTAACATCTTAGAGCAATACCTAAGGACAGGTCTGTTTCCCCGTTCAACTGTAGGCTACTTAGTTATGGTTTAGAGCCACTAGAAATTGGTGGAGAAGCCTGCATGGTGATTGCTCCTTTGAATCAGTATCACAATTCAGATATATAGTGATTCAGATCATCACTTCATAATGAATGCAATTTCAATTATCCAGAGCCTCCCATGAGATAGTTATAAATCAGAAATTGTGTATCCTCTGGATATATGTATGCCTCAAAAAAAAAAAATGAAAGAAAGATACATGGAAATCAATAAAAATATTTAGATGATATGAATTAAGACCAAGATATTTCTTTGATCAATTACTTCTTACTTCTTACTATCACAAAAAAACTGCTTGCATGCTAACATTAAGCTCATCAATCAATGCACCTACAGTCTTTTCAAAAAGAAATCCAGCTGCTCTTCTGGCCAGCCAAGTGCAAGACAAAGCAACTTGATAATAATGTATTGGGCGTTTGGTTGATACCACTAACAATGTAGTATGAGGATTTAAGGTAATGATTCATCAAAGCAAAAGTGCTGGAAATCCGTGTTAGCCAATTAACTTGATTTTCTATTTTGCAAGAAAGATAAGGACTAGTCTCACATTTCTCCATGTACATTGAAATTGCACAACATACTTCATCAAACATCAGAAATCCCATTTAACATTAATGCCAAATGTCATTCAAACATCCCACAAGATTAGTGTGACCAGCTACAATAACTAGTAAAATTAACTGAAAGACTATGTGCAGGAGAAGGAAGTGCAAAGGATGTGTACATTGATGAGAAAGAGCTTACTTTAAGTTTAATTTTAAGTTTTAAGTTTAATACTTTGTCATGCGAATACAACTAAGTTGATACAAAACAAAAAAAGTGCATGACTGGAGAATAATTGGGAGAAACTAAATTCCCATACAAATAATATTATCTAATATAACACATTCTAAAAACTAAGAGGTGAAATTTAAACGTGGTCCAAAGCTAACCTAATCAAATTAAATCGAATACTTGCCTCTTACAAGTCACCCCAGATTTGAGATTGACATAAAAGTTAAGAAGTAAAATTTAAATACAATCCAAAGCTAACCTAATTAAATTACATACTTGTCACTCACAAGCTACATCTGATATAAAATTGACACAAAAAATGTAATAGATAGGACTTAAAACTGCTTAAAGAAGGTGCATGCATGATGTTCGATGGAACACCATTCCAGTCTGTTATGTGGTGATTAAAAATAGAAAAGCTGAAGGCTATATATATATTTAGCCAGGCCAGGCCTAGAATCGGAGCTGCACAATCTCACCGAGCAACTTCGCAAGGCTTTATTTGGGTCACTTTAATTTGTGTTCAAAACAATTGAGCAGCAGCGGGGAAAACGAAGGGTTTTCAATAGCAAACGTTTGCAGAAAAAAAAGATAGACATTCTTGAGTCCTAACTACTTTCAGATGAAAGCGTAAGGAATTCAAAAGCGGATAAAGAAAACTCTACAACTGAACAAAGTACGATGCGACTGTTTGCTCGAAGAAGGAGAAGGTGGAGAAATTAAACAAGACTAGCTAGTAATGAAAATAGCTTGTACTGATTAAGTTACAAAAATCGGTATTTCTTTTGACAAAAATGCCCTTAGAAAAGAAAATAAAGGGTACAAACTGATAGTTTACAGCAGTCAACAGGAACTGACCGCGGTTCAGAAACAACAGAACAACAAACATATTACAAGAAAACAAAGCACAATACGAATAATATTTCTTCGAAGATTCTTGGAGAAGGTGGAGAAATTAGTCAAGTAACAAAAATATCTTTAAATTTAGACATAAACGTCCGTAGAAAAGACAAAAAAGACGTCCGCACCTGATCGTTAAGAGCAGTGAACAGGAATCACTGAGGCAGCAATCACTCGGAACGCGACAGAGCTGAATAATGGAGCCATTTCCCACAAAATCTTTCCTTGGCTTACACAAAGCACTAAAGTGCGTTGATAGTTTTACTGTTACTTCCCATGTCTTCCGAAGAACCTTCTTCAATTAATGATTCTCAGTGGCAAAACATCATCCAGTTAACGAAGAAAGCGCTTGCCAAACCACACGAGCATTTCTCTCGTAGACCCGTCCACTATAAAATTTATCAAAGCCAGCCAGCCAGTCAACCCATTTCGCTGTTTTTAACATCCAAACGCTGATTCTTACCGGTTCAAACAAATTAAGACGACGTGTTTATAGACGGCGAAACTTAATAGTTGTTTACAGGCCGCTTTCAACGAAGATCTCGCTAAAAAATGTTTCAAATGACGAGTGAAGCGCTCTCGTTTTTGACATTTTTGACAGCATTTTAAAACTTTATTTCAGATTTTGGGACGTGCACATGCACATGCACATGCATTTGATCGACTTTTTTTTCACTCGAGCTTGAGTTTCCGCCTTTAATCCTTAATTTTACAAGGACTCATTGCGATTACGTGTTAATAAGATAAGGGCAAAACTTTCTTAACGCTGTTGAGGCACTAAGTTTCAAAAACAGTAAGCCAAGCCAAGTAAAAACACTCGTTCGCTTGCAAAGAAAACAATGTAACAAAACAAACAAACAATTCAACTACTTCTTTGCGTCCAAAAACGAGTAGAGATAATTGTTATTTATATCCATTCGAGAGAAAAATACAAGTTTCATTTCTGAACAAAAGTAACAACGATTAAACCAAATGTTAAGCTTCTATTTATTTAATTTACCTCACTCTCCATCGCTGTGTTGTAGAGGTCTCTACCACTTGAAAATACGTAAGTTTCAGTATAAAGCAAAAATAAGCATCCGCGAAAATAGCAAACGGTTTGTCCAAAGAAAGAGTTCCTTCCACAGAGTTTAAGCTACTCGTTCCTCCCATTAATACCATGAACTGTTAAGTGACCTTTCTTGGTGAGATGCAAGATGCCGCGGTAAAGTGAAAGCCCTTGAAGCGTTGAATTATACTGTTTTCAACCGCACAATCGATCCAAGTTTGAAGCTTTTCCTGGGAAAAATATTTCACCCTTCTTTTCATCACTTGAAAATTCACCTTCCGGAGTATCTTTTGACAAGTTTTTGATTTTTCTGCTTTTTACACGAATTTAAAGACAAACTTCCATCGAAGAAGATGAAGTTGTTTTGCTCAAAATGAAGAAACCAACTGAATGTGAAATTACGTGCCGCAGAAAGCGCGCGAAAAATTTAAAAGCCTCGATTTGGTTTGGCTGTCCCACACCTGGCTTGAGCCTGCGATCCAATCGAAAGCAAGTACCTGGTCAGCGGTCAACTTCAAAAAAACAGCTGACCTCGATGAGTTCTTAACTTGAGCCCGCGATATGGTCACGTGACACTGGTCAGCGGATACCTTGTTTTGACAGGTGTCAATTGGCTATAAGAGGAATGTCCAGTATCAAAGACGTAGCTTGTCAGGTTGGCCAGGTGGAGTATGGCCGAGTATGGAGTATGGCCATTATTAGGATATTATTAATTATTGGGCGACTCCGTCGTCGTCGTCGTGCGTACGCGCCCACGAGCAATACTGCTAGCCATTTTTACCATGAGAAAAGGAGTTGACGGGTTTCTATAGGTATGGTGCTCCGCTTGGCGGCCCTTCGGGCCGCCGGAGCTCCGCTATAACCATATCAAACTTTGTAAATTAAAAGCCCACGATTGGGGGATTCAGTAGGAATGTATTACCTTTATGATATAACTCTGTTAGTTACTGTACAGAAAACGCACGAGACAAGTACAAACATTCCGCGATATTGTCCATTTAGATATTCGTACTGTAGAATACCTGTTTTACAGTTTTTTTTTCACCGCGTGCACAACGCAAAACCAGTCACGTTTTCCCGTAAAAAAGCTTTTCTTACTATAAATTCTTTGTCCGCTATACTACTTGGATAATAAATCTCTTATTACTCGCCCTACGGGCTCGTCAAAATACAGCATAACTCGTTAAAATACTCCGCGATACTACACAACAAAACATCTAATAAGATATATTTATTCAACAAAAACTGAACTTACCAGTGGTAACTTTGGCTGGTCGGTACATCACAGCATCATACTTCTCCTTGAGGGTAAGGAACTTGTTTCCCATTTGACGGATTTCCTCCTTCAACTTTGCACATCCAACACAGCCCTTGGTCTGAGTTGTTGCATCAGTGGTGATCAAGAGGGGATCTGCTAGAATTTTTATGTGTACTGGTTCTGTCGGTTCAGGTTCCTCATTTTTCTCAACTTGAGTGGCGATGACAGAACTCTCAGAATCTGGAGAAACTTCAGCTGCAGTAGAAGGAGCTAATGTGCACGTTGGCGCTATTGCTTCCCTCAAAATCTACAGGATTGTAACGAAAACAGAAAGTGTACGTGCTTGGACGAGAAATTAAACGCAGGTAACTAAAAATACTTGAAAAAGAAGTAGTAAAAAATTAAGCGAAATGTCCGATTTCCTCACAACGTCTGGAAAACAACTATGCTTGCACGCGATAAATGTGGCAGGCATGACCAACCTGGCGACGACTTCGTTCGGATAACTCTTCTTCTCCCCAGGTATTGCGTTGAAACTTTGGCACTGGAAGAACACCAATTTCATCTTTCATGAGTGTTCGCTGGCATTTAAGACTTCCGAACGAAAGCCGTCGGGTGAAGTCCTCAGGAGCGAAGTGACAAGAACACAGAGCAGAAGAAGCGCTTGGTGTCCACTTGTCGCTCTTTAACTTTACAAAGTCCGTCCATTTTTTCCTTCTGGCTTTCGCTTCCCTTCGATCGTCACCATAAAATGGAATTTTATGTAATGCTATTCCCTTCTGTGGATCTGAAATATTCGAACAACCTGCAACAACGCATCTATCAGGCATAGTTTGCCGGGGATTTTTTCTTCACAATTACAAAACAGACAAAAGTATTGTGGAGATCAACACGAATTTGGCGCGCCGTTCCTGACATGACGTCACGGTCGATTCTCGAACCAAGTCTCTTTCTGGTTCTGTCTCCCGGTCAACTTGATTGGGCGTGGCTGAAGCGGGAACTTTGAAGCTTGATTTCAGAGTTAAAAAGTGACGGAATCGAAAAATTCTTTTTGGGACGTTCATCTACGCCCTATAGAGATGCAAAAACCATAAAAAAAACCCGTAGGCCGCATAGACACTTTAACACTTGTTAGAGCATGTTGAAAGTAGGTGTTTTGTACTAGCTGTGATGTGTATGAGTTGTACACACGGTGTGGAGCGCGACCGATCAATTCTGGATTTCGGAGTTTTTGACTATCGGACATAATCTCACTCTTTTAAAACTTGTTAGAACATGTTGAAAGAAGGTGGTTTTTACTAGCTGTGATGTGTGCTACGTGTGCGCAGGGTTCAGAACGCGTGCTATCAATTCTGGATTCCCGAGCTTTTGACTCTTGGTCATTATCTCACTGTTTTTAAGCCTGTTAGAGCATGTTGGAAGTAGCTCGTTTTTGCTAGCTGTGATGTGTACTACTTGAGCAGACGGTATGGAGCGCGTGCGATTAATTCTGGATTTCCGAGACTTATAGTCTGGGTCGCAATTTCTCTCTTTTAAAATGTGTTAGAGCGTGTTGAAAGAAGGTGGTTTTTACTAGCTGTTGTGTACGAGATGTGCGCATGGTGTGAACCGCGTCCAATCAATTCTGGATTACCGAGATTTTGTCTCTCGGGCATAATCTCACCCTTTTTCTTACTTGTAACAATATGTTGAAAGTAGCTGGTTTTTACTAGCTGTGGTGTGTACTACTTGTGCGCACGGTGTGGAGCGCGTCCCATCAATGCTAGATTTCGAATATGTTGAGTCTCGGTCATAATCTCGCTGCTTTAAAACTTATTAGAGCATGTTGAAAGTAGGTGGTGTCTACTAGCTGTAATGTGTACTACTTGTGCGGACGGTGCGGAGCACGTCCTAACAATTCTGGATTACCGAGATATTGACTCTCTGTCAGAATGTCACTCTTTTGAAACTTGTTAGAGTATGTGAAAAGTAGGTGATTCTTACTAGGTGTGATGTGTGCTACTTCTGCGCACGGTGTTGAGCGCGTTCCATTAATTCTGGATTTACGAGATTTTGACCCTCGGTGATAATCGCACTGTTGTAAAATTGTTAGAGGATGTTGAAAGTAGGTTTCTTTTACTAGCTGTGATGTGTACCACTTGTGCGCATGGTGTGAAGCGCGTCCCATTAATTATGGATTTCCGAGATTTTGACACTTGGTCATAATCTCACTCTTTTAAAACGTGTTAGAGCATTTTTAAAGTAGGTGGTTTTTACTAGCTGTGATATGTAGTAGTTGTGACCACGGTGTGGAGCGCGTTCAATCAATTCTGGATTTCCGAGACGTTGATTATCGGTCATAATCTCACTCTTTTAAAACTTGTAAGAGCATTTTGGAAGTAGGTGGTTTTTACTGGCTGTGATGTGTACTACTTGTGCGCACGGTACGAAGCGCGTCCCATCAATTCAAGTGATTAAGGTTTCCGCAGCCAGTGCTATAGTTGGATTTCATGTCACGCAAGTAAAAAAATATTATAATCGCTTATGGAGTTTAGTTTGGCTATGTTAAAACCTTTCGTCTTGCTGTTTAACTTGCAAACAATCGTATTGACACCTTCACACTTTCACACCCCGTAAACACAAGGTGAATCGTCATTTTAGTGTTCTTGATATTAACATGCCGGCCTTCGGCGGACTTGTTTTGTGCAACCTCGTCCCCATGGCCTTCCGAGAGGTACTACTATATTTAGCTTGCGTTTGCGCAGAAACGCCGGAAGTGAGCTTTGTGGATGAAAGAAAACGACGGAAAGAAAAGACGGAGAACCAAGCCTAGATTTAGACTCGGCCGACGTCCGGCCGAGTAACAAGTTGAACTCCCATTTCTCTACGCTGTTTTAATTAGTCACATAATGATTTGGTCCTAGTCTCTTCGCGAAATAGTTTAATCCTCCTACCGAGAAATTCCTTGGATCGGGACAGAAGAAATAAATCTCGTCCAATAACCCACATACCGGGACAGTTCGGAATTTCACACGTTGGGTTTTGACCCGCTAATGGAGGCGGGGATTTACATTGGCTGGTGCATAATCTTTATACATTGGGACAGATGATTTTAAATTTTTAAACACTGCAAATAATTTTTTTTCCGCCTAAGCTGTTGCAAGCTAGCGCTAATTAATCTCTGTGCTATTTACCAAAGCACGGCAACAACAGCGCTACTAACTGACAAACATACTCTCAAAACAGATTTGGTCACCTCTAGATGGTTGAATGTCAAACGCTTCTTCTTCTGATTCGTCTCTTGTCTCTCTTTGATCGTCTGCGGTTGAATTCATCTTATTTTTCTTAGCGTAACTGTCGCAATTGTTGTCACGGCTTGGATGCATTTGACAATCTCGTTCCCAGAGGCTGGACAAGGGTAACGTGGGCTCTGGGGACGAGATGGTGCATTTGAACGAATTGATCGCGGAAACTTTGCGCGTGCACAAATAAGAACTCGTCACCAATCACTCTCGTCCCCACCTTGAGTCCGCGATCGTTTGGCAGTTCCAGTTTTGGATAGGTTAGTCTGTTCCAAGCGTCCAGATAGTAAACGGAGCGCGATAGCTTCCTGCAGAGCGAGGCAAAATAAAGCGGCGAAAAAATGGAGGGGAGCTTGGGACGGAAGCCCTCTCCATTTTTAGCCGCTTTATTTTCGACTCTCTCTGCCGGTACTTTCGCGCTAAGCTCACGATCTGAACGCTTGGAACAGGCTTTGTTTTGGAGGGACGAGAATCTTGTTCTGTTTGTTGTCAGACTGCTCAGAAGAGGTCAGAACAACAGAGAATTATTAGATGCTTTTCTCACGATTTCATCTAATTGTGGTTTCTTTTTTTATCCTGTAGGTTTTAAAAGAGTGCATGGAGACAACCGCGAAACAAGGAAGTTTATATAGGTGTTTGGGGAGTCCCAATAATATCACAATAATATTCCAATTATACTTGGCTTGTTACAAACGCTTGGTAAATTATGTGTTATTATTGGCTAGTTAAAGTGCCTATGAAGCAAAATTTCTTTCTTGCTAATTTTAAAGTTTACCACTAAAAACGCAAGAATCTCAAAAATTTGAGGTGCTTGTGATTAAAATTGTTGATTTTACGAGCGTTTGAAGTTGGCTATTTTGCCTTTAAGAATGGTAATGGGTCTGGGTCGTGTTTATTCGCGAAATTCTGTGATGTGACGTCATTTTGGGTACAAAAATGTGTTTGCGCTTATGAATTATAGTGAAATAGTTGGAATACTTGTCGCCAAAATTACGTCAAAATCACCTCACAGCTATTGTCACGTGTCTTTTTGTCCGCGCGATTCAAATGCCATTTTTAAGGGCAAAATAGCCAATTTCAAACGCTTGTATAATCGCCGATTTTAATCAAGAACACCTCAAATTTTGGAATGTTGAGTTTTATGGATTAAACGAGAAACAGATTTTGCTTTATAGGTACTTTAGGAATCATCTTCCAATGATTCTATATTGTCATCCAACATTGGGAAATTGTGAAATTTTTTTTCCAATAATGTCACAATGATATTCCAATTGTACTTGACTTGTTACAAAAAGCTTGGTAAATGATTGTGTTATTATTGGTTACTTAAATATCATTTTCCAATGATTCCACGTTTATCATCCAACATTGGAAGACCAAGTTATGTGTTCCAATGATATACCATTGATAATCCATAATTCACCTCATAAAGAAAATACTTTTTTTCCTCGCTTGGAAACTTATTGGAATTTCATTGGTATGCTGCTATTTCTCCAATGATTATCCAGTGTTGGAAGTCTAAACCTCAAATTTTCCAAAGATCTTCCAAGTTGGAAGTTGTATTTTTTTCCTGTGACGAACGCGATTTGCGAGCGGCGAAGTCGCAAGCCGGTGGTTTTTTGTACGCCAGTTGCCGCCCACGAAACTACCGGCTTTCGGCTTCGCCGCTCGCATGTCGTGTTCGTTCCACAGATTTTAGAGCAAAAGAGAGACTGCTTGCAGTCTACCCGCCGTCATGCCCGTTAGACATGCGCAAAAGGGAACAGCTCTGGGGTCGAGAATGTACAACTCCTTGGGCGCTTTCCATTCAACCAAAATTTTCGAGATTTCTGGTCCGAAATTGAATGGAACGGGCAAAGTTCCGGGGAAAGTTTTCTAAAATTTAGGAATACGTTTTGAGTGCACCCTTATTTGATGGAATTTCTAGAATTATCGAATTTTTTCGTGTTCCATTCGATATCGATGTCGGTTTTAGTCTCCCTAATGAGCGTGAGCTCACGTGGACAAGCGAAAAAACAATAATAGTGGACGAAGCACCTCCAACTCCATGTCAATGCACGTGACCTCCAATTCTGGGACGCTAATTTGTACAGGTGATTTTGTTTGTGCGTTTTTAATGATACACGCGTGGGGTTAAGGTGATAGTACGCTATGGTGAAAATGGTACACGCGTGAGGTTAAGATCTCTCGTTAGACACCTGGGACTCTTAGTATGCGTGCAATCAATTGTGACGGTCGCGTTCGGGTTATTAAATACTCAAATCACGTCTTATCTCATACTATTCATACCTTTTAAGACACAACAGATATTCTACTCTTAACTCTTTTCCATCCAACGTCACACATATGTGATGATAAATACTGCTTCCTTTTTATGGTTTATTTCTTGTTTAAAGTTTGTCAGAACGTTATAATAATTGTGTGAATAGGACCAACTGTGTTTTAGCAATCATTAAAGCTAAAAATAACGACTACAATACCAGAATTCCGCTGCATATCACCGATCGTTTAACAGCAAAGCCCAAAATGCTTGTTTTTTGGCCAGAGAATAACACCAAAATTTACACATTTTTGTGGCCAACTTTTTAATAAGAAAAACTGCCCAAATATCAAGATTCTACATTTACAGCAAACCTCAAGCTCTCTCCTTATTATCAGCTATGAAACGTTTCTCTCACATTTGGTGCCTGCCACGTTTCAGCCCGTTTCTGAGATCCAATCTTGTGTGTCTTAACTGGACTCGTTCACGGCCGAAAAGAATTCTGGGAACTGTAACCACGCCGCGAGCATAGAACTCTCCTTCAGTTCATTACATAGTTTTTCGCCACCCGGTGCTGAGCCACCCGGTGCTACCAGCAAAATGTTGCATCGATGAGTATTTTTAGCGGTCAGAACTAGCCCACATTGCCTCGTTAGCTCCCCGAATCCACTTGCAGAAAGACAAGAGAGACAGGTTCCATATCGAGCCACCATCATCACAACAGAGCGTGTTTGGCATCTCCATCAACATAAAACCGCCTCTCACCTCTGGTTTCTTTCAAAGGCTTGCCTTTACCCACATTCTAGCTTAATGATGCCAGCATGGGGGCTTCTGCAGAGGAAAATGGCTCAGAAAAGCACTCTAAAACTGACAATTGCACCACAGTCAAGCGATTCCACTGACTCGACAAACAACAGCCACTCGGGTGCATCACGTGACTCTAAAGCCTGGGTCCCCAGTATTTCAAGACAGCAGATATTTTCATAATAACTCCATATATGAAGAAGTTAAGAGCCCCAGACCATTTATTGCCCAAAATCTGGTGAAATAAATAGCACCCACTTGGATCGAAAAGGGTTAAGATGCACCATTTTATTTCATGCGAAAGGCATGACATAACCGTCATTTCATATTCAAGTCTTGCTCCAACATGTTCAAAGAAAACAAAGAAAAGAAGGCCGAAAATTGATCACGTAGCACCCCCACCACACAAAAGGTTTGTGCTCAAATTATGATAGACTGTTACCTCTAGAGCATTTCTAGGCCGGTCGTGCTGGTAGAATGTGGGGTCAGGGATCTGCTACAGCATTTGTTTATGGCGGGTGGGGGTGTTCCAATAAGCACTGAATTTTGTAAGAGTGCCCTAGCTGGGAAGGAAAATAATCATATCTCTGGAGTTATTAAAGCTAGTTCCTTGAAATTTGAATTTGTGATGTAACTCTAGGAGATCGTTATTCTAAAGCATTTTTAAGGTGTCGCTTCCATTACCATGGTAACAGTTACCAGGCAATATAAACAAGTACGCAAAATCTCTTAATAACTGCTCCTCAAATAGAAAATTATAGCTTCGTTACTGAAAAACAATTGGAAATATACTCTTCTTGTTCAAGAATAGCAAAGTTCATGCTCGGGTTAACACAACCAAACTCGAAACTGTGTTCTACCCTGGTTTTATAACACTGTAGTTACTATAGGTGGCTACTCAAGCAGCAGCGCATACGAGGCCTGGGTTTGAAATGTGTCCGGAAAACAACTTTGATCAACAATATCTTCCACAAGATTACGTAGAACAGCATGAAATTTCCCCTGAACTAAATCACGATGGGTGCTCTTGCCTTAACATAACAGTTGAATGTCACGTGATCATATTCAAAAATTAGTAAAATCACCGATTTGGTGACGAATTTGAGATTTACAGAGAAAGAAATCATTGTTTCCTCTAAATATTCAATATATTTTAAGTTTGGATTTTAAGCAATTTTAGACTTATAGCCTTAGCATTTGCATGTTTACACCATTTTACTGCTGTACAGTTTCTTATAAAGATTTAATATATTCAACCTTCTACGCTTGGAATCACGGATCTTCAATTCTAAAATTATGGTTATAAATCCTTAAAGGTTGAATTTTGCGCTTAAAAAGTGGTTGTTGCCCTCAAAATTATTTTCGAAAAACAACGGACAGTCTTTCCAAACGGTAAGAACAGGAAATAGTTAATATGCATCAAATAAGCTTTTTTACTTGACGTTTCTTCTACCATTACCAATTCCTCAAACGTGTACTAATTTCAGAAAAATTGCCATGTGTCATGTATTTTGATCAGTAAGAGAACCTGTTGCACTTAAATTAGTCAAGGACCATGAGAAATTCCAGTGTGCAAAATTTAAAGTGAGTGCTCTTCCCCTGAGCAATTATATCACGATTGAACCCTTTCTCTTAAAAACTGCCCTTTAAGAGAAAACAGTCGAGATACGCTTCTTGTACATGTATTTTTAAACAGATTACTTAAGAATTATCTTGAAAAATCACGCGCACTATCTCCTGACACTTAGTCAACGAGGCTGTAGACCGAGGCTGCTAAAATATGGGGATATTCTGAAAGATTAAG
The DNA here is from genome assembly GCA_016490735.1 of Pachyseris speciosa. Taxonomy (NCBI): domain Eukaryota; kingdom Metazoa; phylum Cnidaria; class Anthozoa; order Scleractinia; family Pachyseridae; genus Pachyseris; species Pachyseris speciosa. Next base: position 559,519 of record JAEMWC010000028.1, read on the forward strand.
CACCTTTTACGAAAACACGAAGCACCTTTTACTAGGTTTGCTACAGAAAAGATGGAAAGGCGACTTTTATCTCCACGACACAAACAAATTCGAATATCACACAATTGAGTGCACGCAACTAATATTGAGAGCACGATGAATATATTTATAAAATTTTGCAATCTGTTGAAAAACAATTTCAGGTAGTGCATTGTCTTTAAACTCTGTGGTGCTGGATATTAACTGGAGTCTAGACATTTGCAGGCTGGTTATGTATTCTGTATCCAAGCCTTTTCCAAAGACTCAAAATACGAAGCGATTACATCTTATGTGACCAATTTGATTTAATTTAACTTAGCTTAGTCTAAATTATCTTGCTGTATCCATATTTTGTAGTTTTCTTCTTCATGTCTTGTAATGGTAATAGTAATAGTGTAATTGATACGTCTAATACTACCCGTTATTCGATTAGCGTTGCTACATGCAGGTAGGACAGGCAGTCTGTGTTTCTGTAACTTTTGGATAATAAATTAGTATTAAAGAAGATACGAAAAATCGTGACTGTGAACCTGTGATGCCATAAGTTTAGTAAGAAGTTTAGAGAAAAAGAAAAATCCAACACTGCGAATCCGAGAAGGTGGTCTAACAGAACGGATGCCATAATTCTTGTGTTTTACGATGTCATTACCCAGTTTGTTCAACGCAAATAATGCACAATCTGCCCTTTTCATTGTTTTGAAGTTCGAAATATAGTGCCCCACCACTCCTTCACGCTAAGGGACAAAAAGCAATCCAAGGCAAAATTGATTTGATATCATTTTGGGACCGTATATATTCCTTAAGCATAGCGCCTTGTTAATCTCTGTTAACTTGTAAATTTTACAGCCACTAATAAGGCCAGTAACAGCATGTGAACTATCAAATGCTGTTTTACATCGTCAGTCTCCCAAACTGTGAATTTTCCTTTTGTCAACAAAAGAGGAAGACTTGAATGTGTGAAAAGGCGGCGTCACTAGAACTTTTTTAAGGCCCAGAATAGGGTCATTGTTTTAGTCAAAAAGAGAAATTAATTAATAACTGTTGCCTATAATTGCGAAAACAATACCTCAGGTAGCAGCATCCAACTGTTGCGAAAGACAGTGACTTGATGGGCCGTTGATCAGTTTGGATTGGTGCTGCAACAGCTGCTGTGACTGAAGACCTCAATCCTGAAATGGCAGGCATTTTTACAGTTACCGGCTGCAGGTGAATGCGAAGCCTCCCTGTGGAGGCAATGTCATTGCTATCTGCCTTCTTCATTGCTTCCTCTCCATTCTCGCTGCTTTTCTACATGTTTGTTTTGACGACCTGCTTCCGGGTACTGCGGTCTGTTGTCATTGCCTCCCCGGTTGGTGGGTTAACGTATTCTACTTTCCGTTTCATGCGCAGTCATATTTTTATCATGCAAAGCAAGTCTTCAAATAGGGTTTGGCGAAAGAAGCCAGTGTACCCTACAGTACATCCTTGAGGAATCGACAATAATACTTGCGGCGTGACATGGGCAAGCCACGACAATCGCAGCTGAATGAACAGGGCAAACATAATTGATATGCCTGTCTGCCTTAGGACCACCTTGGTTGGAACTCATTCATGTAATCTGATGCCCAGGATTCTCTCGAGTTAATTGAGGTGGAATTAGGACATCCACGTTTCACAACCGTACGTGTGTTGAGCCCACAAGCTTGATACACCTTCATCGTGGTGGTCAGCATAATGTCTACCAAACCCTCTTAGCCAGGCACCCTCTTCGCCTTGCCGATCCGTTTCTTTAGCTTGGTGTCAAAGAAGTTACTAGTGAACGTGGAACCGATGTAACGACCTCCTCCCTATTGTGAAGAGTACAACCTGGCAATACAGTCGTTCGGGTTGACCAATCTTCTGTCGCCCCTGGTGTGGAGTGTACACGATGCTTTGTCAATGTCCACGTGTGGGATCAGAGCAGAGAAAATAAGATGTCAAACAATGCAAAAGCGAGTACACGGAGTTCTACACTGTCCTGTTGTATTCCAGCGACAATTAGTTAAGGGTCGTAGAAGGAGCAATTTTACATGTACTGGTGAGGTCATTCTCGACAGCTTGGAATACAACCAATTTTCTGGAGCATTAAGTGACTTGGTGTTATGCGGTGAGTGATCATAAAATGTTGACTTAATAGAGAACTGAATAGAGAATTAAGTAGTTGTTACCTCGTGTTTCTTGCCGTTTCTCCTAAACCTCTGAAAGCGGTTGAAATTGATTCAAACAGGATCAAAGGCAGTAAAAGAAGCACTAAAATGATTTATAAATGCAAATGCTATGGTTATAAATTGAAAAGTGTGCCTGTCAAATTTGTGTTGCTAAATGGCACTTGGGCAATGTTATACCAAATTATTCCGGATTTAAGAACGTTCGCGCACAAATGTTCTAGCAACGATCATTTATCAACTTTTGGCCACAGTTTGACAAATTGTTGCTTATGCCGAAAATTTAAAACGCATAGGGTTATGGCCCGAAAACAGTGTGCTGCGCTCACTCGTGAAATATTTTTCAACACTTGAAGATAAATTTCGTATCGCCGTGCGGCCATGTAATATCCTCTTTATAAGTTGATAAATCACTGTTTTCGCGCGAAAGCTCACCTGGTATGTTATTTTCAGTGTAAGGGTACTCTTGTTCGTGTCTCATCTCTGAAACAAAGTCGATAACCCTATGCGTTTTGCATTTAGAATGGTTTGCTCGAAGGGAAAGCTACCGCTATATTTCTTTACAGTTGTTCCTTAGGCGAAGTAGGTGGGCATTGCGTCAGGAATTGCGTACGCAGTCGGAATGCGCAAAAACCAGCAGGGGAAAACGACCGTAAGAAAAGTCACTGAGTACGTTTGGTGGAGTTCCTTTGATATCAAAATAATATGAGAGGTCAAAGTCAAGACGGGCTCTTTGTGCCCCTCTACAGGGTAAATATGGTTCACATTAAACGTTACCTCCTTGAGACTCGTTTTGGTACTTGGCAAGGCCTTAACATTCTTATGTTACCCAATTCCTACTTTCAAATTTCAAAGCAACTCCTTCTGTGATAAGAAGGCCTGTTAAACTGTTTACATGTTTTTTAACTATTATATACTTAAAAGTGTCATTTTGGCTTTAATTTAAGTTTGTAGACATTATGCCGATTTTAGTCCCTCAATGGGAAATTGTTGTATTATATTCATGGAAGGTAAAGTCAGTAGACCTTGAGAGCCGTGTGGACCTTACCAGTTATCCTATTTATTTTCAAACACCACGGGGAAGCATGTTAACCAAATTCGTTCCGCGATTATTGCGATCGCAACACAAAATATATTGTCCCAAGTGGTTGAATGCCTGGGTCAGCTGGAGCGAGAAATGGTTTGTTTGTGTTATTGCTGTCTAGGTTAATGGCACAAAAATTTTTTTGGAACGCAGGAATTTCTCAAGATTCTTGACAATTTGAAGGGTAACAGGTTTCCCTAATACTCAGTTGTGACATCACCTGACACTTCCTGAAAATCGGTGATGGTTTTAAGGGGAAACGTCAAATAAAAGCGCATATTGACTTTTCGTTGTTACAGGAAACAGTTACTACCTTATTGGCACTAATTTTTGCGGGGCTTAATTTCCACGATTTAAAAAAATCGCGAAAATTATGTCCCACGAAAAAAGGTTACCAAGAAAATTAGCGACGCGAAATTTAATGTGAATGATATATGCCTGAGCAAAACTCTTTTATGAAGTTAAACGTGAGTTTACATGATTATGATGTGTCCAAAGTTCTCGTCTTGTATTTGCCCTTTAACACGACTTTTCTGTCAAAACGCGAAATTCAAGTCTCCCGAAATATTCCTCTTGCAGATTTTCGCGAAATGAAGTGACCACGAAAATTACTACCAACGAAGTATTAAGCCTGAGATTAAAACCTTTCATCACTCATAATCTTAATTTTAAAATTTGAGAACGGTGACTCCAAACTTAAAAGGTTAAATGTATTGAATATTTACAGGAAACAATGATTTCTTTCTCTGTAAATCTCAAATTCGTCACCAAATTGCCGATTTAAATAACTTTTAATTATGGTCACGTGATTCAACTGTTATGTTAAGGCAAGAGTATCCATCGTGATTTGCTTCTAGGGAAAAATTTCATACAGTTGTACGCAATTTGGTGGAAGATGCTGTTGATCAAACTTGTTTTCTGGACACATTCCAAACCCAGGCCTCATATTCCCTACTGCTTGAGTAGCCAAACTATAGTAACTACAGTGTTATAAAACAATGGTAGAACACAGTTTTGAGTTTAGTTGTGTTAATCCGAGCATGAACTGTGCTATTCTTGTACAAGTACAAGAAGAATATATTTCCAATTGTTTTTCAGTAACGAAGCTTAATTTTCTATTTAAGGAGCAGTTATTTTGCGTACTTGTTTATATTGCCTGGTAACTGTTACCATGGTAAAGGAGGCGACATCTTAAAGGGTTTAAAATAACGATCTCCTGGAGTTATATCACATATCCAAATTTCAGGTTGCTAGCTTTAATAACTCCATAGATATGATTATTTTCCTTCCCAGCTAGGTCACATTTATAAAATTCTGTACGTATTGTAGCACTCCAACCCTCCCCCCATAAAAAACGTGCTGTAGCAGATCCCTGACCCCACATTCTACCAGTCCGACCGGCCTAGAATGTTCTAGGCTATCATAATCTATCTGAGCACAGACCTTTTGTGTGGTGGGTGCTTCGAAAACATTATTTAGAGCCTATTTTCAGATCTGCTCCTCGACTATTACAGTCAAAACGGATAGGATCTCGCACAAACGCATGGGAATTTCGATGCCAACATGAAGGGCCAGCTACATCCGCCATTTATACCATGCCATAGAAAATACAGCCAATCAGAATGCAGGAAAACCGTTGTATATTCGTCAGTATTCCACCCAACCTTCCCATCGATCAGTGCAATTCAACGGTATCACACCCAACCTTCCCATCGTGCGTTGAGACTGTTTTTAGCGCTTGAAAATAAGAATGAATTTTGCAACCGCTTGATTATAATAACTTTATTTTACATAAATATTCTATTTGTAATTTGGTCATGAATTATAATTAAGAAAAATTTTGATAAAGGTTTAATAACGCTGTCAAGAGGGTGGACATTAGAAAGTCATTTCACTGAAAACCATTCAAGTCTGCGCGTATCTCGCATTGATTATGCTGGCCTTGCTGGCCACTGTATTTTCTATGGCATGGTATAAAATAGTTATGCAACCCTTTCTCGTGGTATACCGTGGAATATCCCACTCGTCACTTGTATGTTCTTGGTATACACACTCGCCTAAAGGCTCGTGTGTATACCGAGCAAATACAAGTGACTCTTGGGATATTCCACGGTATACCACTCGAAAACGTTGCATAACTGGTATGTACCACCATTTGAAAACATTTTACAAGTCCAGTTTAGATCTCATTTCCCAAACTATATGAACTGGAAAACATTGGTAAATGGCCCACAATTACCACCTTGGTACGCTTTTACGAGACCTGCTCGTAGACTCACCGTCTGCCTGCATATCGACTTGTCTTCGAATGCTGATGTTCACCTCGATTACTTTAAGATGAATTTAAGCACTCAAACGAGCATGATATCCACGTCAAAGTACCGTCGGACAACAATGCTGTTCTTTTTCTTGACCTACTTTCGTCAATGGGCTTACAGCAACGCATTGATTTCCCAACTCATGTGTCTGCCAATACTCTGGATCTATTGATAACTCCATCCTCGGATTCTCGCCTCATACGGGATGTCCAGCCCGATACTTTTTTTCCCGACCATTGTTCAGTGCTATTCTCAATGACCACTTCAAAACCACAACTGACCAGGAAGGAGGTGTCTTTCAGGAAAACGAAAAGAAAACGAAAATTAATGGAAAACGAAATTAATGTGTCATGAGTGTCGTTTTTCTCTTTATTGCAACTGTATTAGAAGGTAATTAGCGTATATAACCATACATTTGACTCGTTTTAGTTTCTCTTGTAGTAACTCGTATATTGCTCATTTGGTATTGTTTTATATGTGTATTTTGTACCGTTGTGAAGGCCGTAAGTTAGATAACTCATTGGGTTAATTACGTCACCTTCGTTAAATAAAGAATATTGTATTGTATTATTGTATTGTAAAGCTGTCGATACTACAGCATTTATGGGGGATCTGCCTGCCTCTAGATTGTGTCAGGTCCCTCGTTCCCAACCTGACAAGCTGGTAGACTGCTATAACACCACACTAGCTGAACTACTAGATCGATATGCTCCTCTTAAGACCAAAACTTTGACAGTTCGACACCAGGTGCCTTGGTATTCGGATGAAATCCGTGAAGCCAAGAGAGAGCGTAGGCGCGCCGAAAGGAGATGGAGGTCTACTGGGACTGCCGCTGATCTGGACTCATTTAAAAGACAAAAATTATGTCACACATGTGATAAAAGAAGCTAAATCAGCTTTTCTCGATCATCGATCAAAATGCTGGTCATAAAGGAAAGTATTTTCGAGTGTGAAAGACCTTTTAGTGGAAAAGAACATAAGGGTATGCTCTGTGTATGCTGTTAGAGGCTGATTCATATGAATGGAGTGAGGAGCAAAAAACAACAAACCTTGTAAATCTACCAGACAGTGGTGGAAAACAGTAAATGCCATCAGTGGCAGAGAATCGAAAAATGCTTCCCTTAGTTCTTTGTTTGCTCTCAAGGAAGTGAGTAAATACTTCCAGGAGATAAATTCTGATGCTAACTACAAGGCTCCTTTCTACGTCAATGTCCCTCAAGGTACCAGGCTCCCAGTTATCGATGAGTTCGTTACCTTTAAATTCCTTTCACAGCAAAAAGGAACTGCCGCTGCACCTGACTGCCTATCACATTGGTTCTGGAGAGAATTTGCAGAGGAACTTGCTCCTATAGTTACTTCCATATTCAACTTATCAGTCAAGTCTCAAACTGTGCCTTGTTCTTGGAAACTTGCTAGTATTTCCCCCGTTGCTAAGGAAACCCCCCTGTCATCCCTGAACCAACTTCGCCCTCTTTCTGTTACTGATATTATTATTAGGCTGTTAGAGAAAATTATTTATGTAACAGACGTTAAGCCTGTCGTTAGATCCTACCTATTGCTACATTAATTTGCAAATAGGGAAGGTACTAATACCTCCCATGCTCTTATTAAGAGCCAACATATCTGGCTTAAATGGCTTGACCCTGGAGAAGCAGATTATGTTAGCGTTTTTGCCTTTGATTTCTCTAAGGTTTTCGACTCAGTAAATCACTTTATTTATTTAACAAGCTGAAGGAATTGTCCATCAATCCCTACATTGTTAATTGGATCATGATTTTCTTTTTTTTTTAATCTTCTTTTCGCAATTGCATAAATTGCGTTTAACTGCGAGGATCATTCTTCATTTGATTTCGTTTCCGCAGTTCGTATATGATTTATTTCATATATCATTTACACTCATTTCTTTCACGGGAACATATGAACCCACAATTGACCTGCTCCCAAGGTCAGTGGCTTCATAGCTCAGTTGGTTAGAGCATCGCACCGGTGGTTTGGTTAAGGGAATCCAGGACTAAGCTCCCCTAGAAGTGCAAAACATCAATTGGGACAAACAAATTGACGCCCTTCTCAGCAAAGCAGGGAGGCGTATGCACATATTACGAGTGTGCAAGAAATATGGGTTATCGGCCAAGCGTGAGGTCAAGATGGCAAGATATTGGCCAAGTTCTTTTTTTGCTTGTTTATGGACCGAGACGAAGGAGGCTTCAGAGCTTCGGTGTTATACGGGGAAGTTGTTTTGGTCCGCTTCTTCTTGTGGTTTACGTCTCAAAGCTCTTCGAGATAATACACACACCTACCTGATGCTCATTGCTTCGCTGATGACACTCAACTCTACTTGTCTTTTAAACCCAACAGTCCGACGTATCAGGAGAGGCGGTGTGCCCAATGGAGAGATGCATTAGTGACTTAAGAAAATGGATGTACCAGGAAAAACTAAAAATCAATGACGATAAGACCGAATTTCCTATTATCAGATATAGCCAGCAACTGTTGAAAATTAATCCTTGTACAGTCCGTGTTGGCACAACATACATTAAGCCCGTGTCTGAAGTGCGCAACCTTGGCTCCTGGTTTGACTCTAACTTCTCCATGTCTACCCATATTTCCAAGTCTTGTAACGCGGCATTTTTCCGGCTCCTCAATAATATTTAACAATTATTCACCGAAGTGGAGGTGAATAGTGGTGGATATTTACCTCGGTAGCTTCAATTTATTTAATTTACCTCACTGTCCTGTGTTGTAGAGGTTTCTACCATCTGAAAGTAAAAACAAGCATCCGCAAATATAGCAAACGGTTTGTCCAAAGAAAGAGCTTCTTCCACAGCGTTTGAGATACTCGTTCCTCCCATTAATTCTGGTCAGATGCAAGATGCCACGGTAAGGTGAAAGCCCTTGAAGCGTCGAATTATTTTGTTTTCAACCACACAATCGATCCAAGTTGGAAGCTTTTCCCGAGAAAAATCTTTCGCTCTTCCTTCTATCACTTGAAAATTCACCTTCCGGAGTATCTTTTGACAAGTTCTTGATTTTTATGCTTTTTACGCGAATTTGAAGACAAACTTCGATCGAAGAAGGTGAAGTTGTTTCGCTCAAAATGAAGAAACCAACTGAATGTGAAATTACGAGACGCAGAAAGCGCGCGAAAATTAAGCCTCGATTTGGTTTGGGTGTCCCACACCTGGCTTGAGCAAGCGATCCAATCGAAAGCAAGTACCTGGTCAGCGGTCAACTTAAAAAAAACAGCTGATCGAAAGCAAGTACCTGGTCAGCGGTCAACTTAAACAAAAAACAGCTGACCTCGATGAGGTCTTCACTTGAGCCTGCGATATGGTCACGTGACACTGGTCAGCGGATACCTTGTTTTGACGGGTGTCAATTGGCTATAAGATGGATGTCCAGTAGTACATCCAGTAGTACATCCAGTAGCATCTCAGGAGTCAGCATGCATTATTTGTTGCGCGGGGCGGTGGTGCGCGGCGCGGAGCTGTGAAGCCCTGGTGAAGAAGCGTACAAAATGTTGAAACAAGCTGTGGTTGGCGGGCCAAGCCTTGTGTTCACGCGGTATCACGAAGCAGGGGAAACAAAAATAAGATCTCACCGAGTTAACAACCCCAAACCCTGCAAGAAAATTTTGGGCTATGACGCCAGTACGTTGTACCTGTCAACAATGCTTCAAGACATGCCTTGCGGGAAAGAAACCATCACCCACGTGCCCGAAACAAAAAAAGTCAGCAGGGTTCCAAGGTTTATTCAGTGGCTGCAACAAGGAAGATGGTTTGGGTTTGCAGAGGTAAAGGTGCCAAACCACCTTTCCCCAAAGTTTGAGGAGATGTGCTCACTCTTCGTGAACAGGAAGGTCCCCGAGAACGCCGTCCCAGCGCACATGATGGATTATCTTCGAAGGACCAGCAGAAACCGAGGGGACGGAAGGAAACTGGTGTGCGCCCTGTCCGCAAAAAAAGATGTTGGTCTATGCACCAGTTCTCCGCTGGTTCCTTTCCCACGGGTTAGTGATCACAGCAATAAACCGAACAATCAACTACCAACCGAAAAAGATTTTCACCTGGTTCGTGGAACAAGTAGATGAAATATTTGGTGTACTTCGCCTGCAGTTTGTGGGGAATTTCCATGCAGTGGTCGGAAACGAAGTCGTCGATCATTTTCAGCCTGTCGAGAAACTCCTTTGCATCGAAATGTTCTCCCCGGAGATGGAACCGGATGGCATCCAATATTTTTTTGTATTCCTCTCGAACGAAGCTGGCCTTTTCGGGTTTTTTTTGTCGTACTTCTTCGCCGTCGCGACAGTTTTGACAACAGCGCCGAAAGCAGTCAGACTGGCAATAACAGCAGGTTGGAGAGTAACCCCTCCTGCAACAGCTGCAGTCAAAACAGCTTTTCCCGCAACCACGTTGCAAAGCAAGTTTCTGCGCTGAAACGTTCGGAAAAGCCTTTCGTAGCCCCAATTTTTCTTATGGTAAAAAACATAGAGTCGCTCCAACATATCGACGGTGTCCTTCGGAAGGGCCGAGTCGATGTGGTTGAAGTCAAAGATGTTGAGAGGGGGAGACCGTGGCTTTCGGTTTGGCAACCGCATGACCGAATATATTTTTTGAATTTTAAACAAGGGTGTCGTGAGAAGATCCTTTTAATTGTGCAGCGAACATGGCCGCGCGAAGTTTTGTCCGTTCGTGCCATTTGGGTTTAGGGTTTCTGCAAGGGCAGACCAGGCCACACTTGTCACACCAATCGCACCAGGAGTATGTGCAAAGAAAACTTTCGATGTGGTTGGGCATTGTTTTATAAAAGGAATGAAAATTTAGTTAACAAGAAATTCAAGCAAAAGAGACACATCGAAAGGTTCAAAACAACCATCTGAACCCTCCCGTCGATCAAACCACTTTTCAACACATTCTGGTCATGGTTTTGTTTTTCTTCAACGAAGGCGTTGATGAAAAGCGAGTGACCGATTATTCGGTTACCATTTAATTTGAGATCGTTGCCCAGTTTTGCTTGGAAAATAGCACGCCCCCCTCCCATTTGCAAATCACTTACCATTGTTAACCGTCCCTGGGTGTACCCCCACTGTAAACCCATTTTCCACCCAGATCAACATCTTTCAACAGCCTGGTTTTCCAAGATCGGAAATCAAGAACCTCGTGAATTCCATGCCCGTTCAAATCCAATTTGTCGTGCATTTTCAACCGGCCATTATCATCAACTTCAAACCCACCCCCATTTTTTCCGGCCACATTTTAGCCATTGGTGTTACTGTCTGTGTGAAATGTAAGTTTTTTATCAAAATAATCAAATAATATTTCATTCTCATTTATAACCCTTTCTCCATTCAAATTCAAATTTCATTTTAAAGCTATATTTCATCCATCCTGTATTTCAAACCCTCCTCTTCCTTTATTCACGACTCTATGTGAGCCTATATCCAAATCAGTTTGCATTACCATTCGCCCATCTTGCGCAAAGAAAATTTGGTCAAACATTGTGGAAGGCACTTTCGACACAGTCCCATTCAAACCGTAGATAACCATACGCCCAGTGGGATTTGTAAATGCGGTTTTCCCATGCAGATCCAGATATAAATATTCTCGTTGGCCGGCATGTCGTTTTTGGAAGTGCAGCACCGTTTTGACATATCCAGCGACGATAGCTGTTGCTTGGAACGTTTTCGTGGTTTGCGCCCCAAATGACAGCGTGTCGGCAGTTGCATGAACGCTGACACTTCTCATTTCAGGCGGGCAAAAATCCACGACACACGTATAAAAACCGATTGGGAGCTTGAAATGGTTGAAACCAATTCTTGAGCGATACTGTTCAGTTCCATCTTTGTCGTCAACGAGAGTAAAATCGTACGCCGATTGGTTTATTTGGTGGAGAGAGACTGTAAATTTCGTAATACTGTGCACCCGAATGTTGTTTTCACTCGAGGATTCATCAACATCTTCCATGAGATATTTCAACGGGTTTTCTTGTGGGCCGTTGCCGGAGGCGTCCACGTGAGTTGCGTCGACATATTTCTTGGTTGCCCCACTACTTGGAGCCACAGGGTCTTTTAAGTTTGCGACCGTGTTGTCATGCATGTCAATCGCTTCCGCCATTTGTCCGCCAGCAAGTGGAAGAAAAGGTGCTTGGTCGACATAAATTTTGTTCGCAACGTCTTTGTCGGCTGCTGGCGCCCCGACATGTTCGATTTTGTTGTTGGCCATCGACAGATCCCCATATATCGCGGTGGAGCCATCTCTTTTCACGAAATACTCGTCAACGAATCTTTTGGTCGCCGCGTTAGTCGCGGAGGAAGGTGGGGCAAGATTAGTGATGGCGTTGTTGTTCATGTTCAGGTCTTTTTTGTGCGATCGCGTCGATTTTGGTTCGCAGCCCCTGGTCCACGTATTTTTTGTTGACGGCGTTGTCAGCGGGGGTGGTGGAATCAACATCTTTAAAATTTTCAATGGCCCACCCGCCCATATCCAGATCGCCCAGCGCCGGATCGCTTCCGTCCCGTTTCAAACAAAGCGCGATTTCGGAGTCGACATAGCTTTTGTTCGTGGCGTCGAGGTCGTCCTTTGGGTAAACCATGTTGGTAACACGGTTTCGCCCCATGTCGAGGTTGCCCGTCATCGCGATGCTGCCGTCTCTTTTAAAGTCGCCCGAGCTTGTCGGGCCTTGTGGACCTTGCTGGCCTTGTGCTCTTGGTGTACCTCTGAGTCCTTGAACACCGCGCGGACCTTCCACCCCGCGGGGGCCGGCATCAGCTTTGTCGCCTTTGGAACCTTGTACCCCTTGTGGACCGGCGTCCCCGCGGTCGCCTTTCGGCCCTTGTGGGCCTGTTGGTCCTCGAGCGCCTGTTGGGCCGTGTGGCCCTTCTTCCCCATGAGGGCCTTGCGGGCCTTGAGGCCCCTGAGGGTCATGCGGCCTAATGTTCCCTGTGGGCCCGCAGGGCCTTGCGGGCCAGGATCACCTTTTCGCCCGTGCTGGCCTTGTGGGCCCGGCGGCCCAGTGGGTCCTGGAGTTCCCGGGGCCGCGCATTTTGGTGCTTCGCTTTCTGGATTGTTGAACGTCCCCATTTTGGTTCTATATATCTTCGTCGAAATTTTTTTAAATCAGCTTTCGGGGTTTGTCGGTGGGCCTGTCAGCCAATTAGAGAAAAGGGTGGTGTGATCATGAATGGCATCTGGAGTTGACCATTGCTTGAGAGATTCGAAAATCTATCTCAACAACATTTTCAAAAAAACTGGAATCCTTCAAAAATGGATTCGTCGTAAATTCGGCGATTCAATCGATAACTCACCACAAAGGGATCCATTCAATAGAGAGGACAAAATCACCATAAAATATTATGCTTTAAATCTAGTTTTGTCGGAGTTAACACCTTTTGTGATGAATGGAATTAACCCCTACCATTATGTCCAAACCTTGCCGTCAGAATATAAAGCGTTGTACTACTCAGCTCTGAAAGAAGCCATCGAAGAAGTCATGACAGATTTGAAAACGTCGCTTGATGAGCTCGCGGCCGAAGAATTAATGACAGATTTGAAACCGTCGCTTGATGAACTCGCGGCTGAAGAAGTAAAATAAGATCCAACAGTAGTATGTCATGTGATCGGTTCGTCGACGTTTTTCTTCATCAGCTTTCGCGGTTTGTCGTAGTAAAAGAGAGAATACTTCTCATTGGTGGCTTTGTCCAGCAGGTCTGGGGGCACACCCAGCTCGTCGGCGCCTGGAGAGGAAGCTGAAAAGGCAGAAATGGTTGCAGTTGTCCCGGATGTTTTTTGGAACCTTGTAGTAGGTTTGGGTCAGTTAAATGACGTTGCAGTTCCTGTGCCGGCCGTTGATAAAATAGTTAATGATATCGTTTTGGTTTTTTTCGCAAACCAAGTCGCCGAACACAACAATGTTTTGGTTGTGAATGATATATGAAATGAATCATATATTGGTTGTCGGGCGTCATCTTCTTGAGGGGAATTATTTCGTCGCCGGGCGCTTGGGGTCGATGTCTTCAGCAAAGTCGCGCAAAAGCGCCTGGTACTTGTTTTGGTAAAGATTCTTGGAAAACAAAAAGACTTTGTCCAACTCCAACAGCTCGTAGAGCATGTGGGGCAGGATGTTCGTCTTGCCTGAATTGCTGGGCCCGCAGATCAACATCCGAAAAACGTCGTCGGGCATCGCTGGGTGTCCCTGCCGGAAACCGTTTGTGGAAGAAAAGTCCGGGTCGTAGTTCGGAATTTTCATTTTCTATATAATGTCAGTGCAAAAGTGGCGAGAGAGGGAAGAAGCGGAGGCCGAAGTCAAGAGACAGGAAGACGAAATCCGTCGGAAATACAAAACGCACAAAATCGCCAAGGAGTTTGGCCAGGTTGAGGCGGAAAAGCTTTTCAAACCGATCACGACCCGGCTGGACAAACGTTCGGCGCCCCCTGCACCACCAGAGGTGGAAGGCCTCGACTACGACATGGACGAGCTCGACCGGGTCAATCCGTTTGGTTGGGAGGATTTCAGGCCGGAGGCCCCAACCCCTCCTCCATCACCAACCGAGGAAGAAGAAGAGCTTCCCCTTCCACCGCCCCCTCTGGGAGAAGAGGAGGCAGCCGGCCCACCCCTCCCACCACCTCCACGCCAAAACACAAAGGCTCAGGGTTCGTCCGCGACGTTCTCCTTACCCTTGGAAAGGAGTTCAGAAAAGGCGCAACCCAAGCCGCAAAACAAACCGCCAAAGCGGTCGCACAAAAGGTGGGTCAAGTTGTGGTTGAAAAGGGGGGCGACCAGATTCGACAAATATTGCGGAAACGCTCCGCCCGCCCGAAGGCGATGGCGCAAGCACCGTCCCCGTCGGACGCGATGTGGAAGCTGAGCCGGATTTTGGCAAACCAACTTTGAAAGTTTTTTGCTGTGAATATACCGAAAAGGTGGATTACGAGCGGATAAACCTGGACACCCCTCTCACGCTGCCGGGCAACGGGCATCCCCAAAGAAAAAGCGGGCTGAAGTTCTTTGTGAAAGACAGGGACGTCTTCCGCGACTGGTGCAACGCCTATTTTCATGTTGAATACACCTTCGAAGCTCTCGCGGACGGTGCCAACATTGCGAACAATGCCCCAACAGCCCCGATCAACAGCTCTTTCTCGTTAATCAAAAACCTGACTGTAAAGTCGGGGAAACCTGTTTACGAAGCAACCGACATCCACAAGGTAATTTTCGTCAAAAACGTGGTGGAATATTCTGACGATTATGCGCGAACTGTGGCAAAGGACGAGTTTTGGTATCTGAACAACGACAACACAATTGTGACAAACCCCGCAACCCCTTTCACAAACGTTGGAATTCACGCAAGGCATCTTTCGCGGGGTGGCGCCAGGGTCAAGACCGTCATCTCCCTCAACCGCTACTCTTTATTCGAAGAGTTGGCGGACAAACTCTTGCCTCCGATGCAGCCTGAGTTCGAGATTGTGCTACAGGACGACAATGAAATGATCTTTCAGAGTGACAACACCGGGTGGCGAATTGTGGTCTGAAAGTTCGAATTGTGGGTCCCAAGACTGCAGCTGTCCCTAGAAGCGCAGAAGCTTGTCAATGAAAGGTTCATGAAGCCCGCAACGTGGACCTACTTGAAAGAGACGCTGTACAACAGCAGCAGCCGGGGAGATGCCAGAGGACAGTGGCAAATCACCGCCAGCGGGAAAAACCCCAAACATGACAACACAGACGTGACACAACGCAGACGCGGAAACAAAATGCTCTGCAATTCAACCCCTACAGTTTCGACACCTTCGATCTCGATGGGGACAATCCGGCGAGATTGTCCACCTGCTGGCTTCAATATGGGGGGAATTATTACCCTGAACTCGATTATGAAGGTGATGACGAAACACGCATCCGACACGACCTCATCCAGTACAGGTACAGAAAAAGTTATTACAACACGGGGACCCAGCTGAACGTGGCCAACTACTCAAAACTTTACCCTGTCCTTTACTTCGACCTCAGGGCGGCCAAAGAAAGTGTGACGGGCGATCCGAAGCAGCTGAGTTTGCATTACCGTTGAACGAAGCCACCAACGCCCAGGATTACACCATCTACGCCGCTGTCCCGAATGAGGAGGAACTTGTGATCAAACAAATTGGAAACGAGTTGGTTGTTGTAGTGTACACCGTTTTAGACCGGAAGTTTACCGGAAGCCATTTCCGGGTTTCCCAAGATGAGTAGTGGGGTTGGTTGTAATGTGAATGTGTGTGTTCGGGGAAGCCATATTGTGTTAGCGTTAGACGTTGTGTTCATCCTGTAACATCGAGGTAGCTAGCCATTAAAGGACGAGATTTCACATCTGGCGACGAGGATGGGATGGTAGAGGACACCTTCGTTGTAGTTTCAAGTGGGCTTTGTATTTTGTGGAGGCACGGGTTGTTGTGATGCCCGGAGGTTCGAGCGAAGCAGGGAGTTCGGCGAGTGCCGCCAGTAGCAGTGAAGTTTCGACGCCTGTGGCTGTTGAACTTGGGGGATTACAGCCTTTTCAAGTTAAGGGAGATCCGCATTCCATTTCACAGCGTTGGAAAAAATGGAAAAGGGCTTTTCAGTTGTACGTGCTAGGAAAAGGAGTCACAAATGATCCACAGAAACGAGGTCTTCTACTTCACACGGCCGGCCTGGAGGTACAAGAAGTTTTCTTTACCCTTGTGTCTGACGGTGAGGACAAGGACTACGCCGCCACTTTAAAGGTATTAGATGATTACTTTATCCCTAAAGCCAACGTGCCTTTCGAAAGACACGTATTAAGGCAAATTGGCCAAAATAGCGAGGAGACTGTTGATCAATTTGTCTGTCGGTTGAGACAACGTGCAGCCTCGTGTGACTTCGGAGAGCGGGAGGATGAGTACATCAGAGATCAGCTAATTGATAAATGCTATTCAGCAAAGTTGCGTAGGAAATTTCTTGAAAAACAAGGCAGTGTTACGTTGAATGACCTTTTAATAATCGCCAGGGCACAGGAAGCAGTTGATTTGCAAATGGAAGCAATGGGAGGGAACGCTTGTTCAGAGCAAGTGAACAGTGTCACTGATGTAAAGTTTGGTGTGAACAGTGAGAAGAGAGAGTGTTTTAACTGTGGTCGGGAGGACCATCTTGCTAGAGATTGGAGATGCCCTGCTAGAGGTCGTAAATGCGATCAATGTGGAGCAGTCGGTCATTTTAAGGTTAAGTGTCATAAAAGGCCACAGCGAGGTTCCCAACAGTGGCAGAAACAAGGTGCCAGCAGTTGGGGTAGGAAAATTGATCCAAAAGGAACTGATAGGGGCAGGAAGACCAACACCAATTATGTTGACAGTCACGCTGATGGAGAGGTGGAAAAAGGGGAAAGGCCTAATTCTACATATGAGTATGTGTTTTCTGCGGGAGATGAGGTGAATCACAGTGATGGAATAGTAACCCTGCAGATTGGAGGAATCATTTTGCCAAATGTTCTAATTGACTCAGGGGCGACATGCAACCTTCTTGGGAAGGAAACCTGGGAGTGGCTCAAGAATCAGCACGTCCAGTGTCAGACCCGCAAAGAAGCTAAGGCCTTATTTGCATATGGAAACACCAGACCACTGCCAACACTAGGAACATTTACAGCGGATGTCTCGTCAGCGGACACAAATGTCACCTGTGAAGCTGATTTCGTGGTCTTGGATGGAAATGGCAGAACTCTCCTTTGTCGAGACACAGCTGAGAAATTACATCTGCTGCGTATTGGACCTATGCATGCTGTGAACAGTGTTGGAGCAGAGGCTATGGGGCAAGATATCAAGGACAAATACATGGAACTGTTTAATGGTGTAGGTCTCCTTAAGGGCTATGAGTTGAAGCTGAACATCGACGAGTCTGTGAAGCCGGTGGCACAACCTGTACGAAGGATCCCATTTGCTGTAAGGGAGAAAGTGGAGAGAAGGCTAGATGAATTACTGGTAAATGGAATAATAGAAGAGGTACCTGAGGGGCCAACCGGGTGGGTGTCACCACTGGTCGTCGTACCCAAACCTGATGGGGACATTAGAGTTTGTGTCGATATGAGACGTGCAAATCAGGCGATTATCAGGGAGCGTCAGCCCATCCCGACAGTTGAAGAAGTTCTCCAAGACCTAAATGGCAGTACAGTGTTCAGTCGAGTGGATCTGAAGTGGGGATTTCACCAGATACTTCTTGCAGAAGATAGCAGACATGTGACAACATTCGTTACCCACCGCGGCCTTTACAGATACACCCGACTCATGTTTGGAGTGACCTCAGCACCTGAAAAATATCAACAAATCATCCGGGATGTACTACGTGGCTGTGATGGTGTGGTCAACATTGCAGATGACCTGGTGATCCATGGAAAGGACCTTGAGCAGCACGACGAGAGGCTTTTTGCTGTCCTTGACCGGTTGAAGACGGCTGGTTTGACGTTGAACGAAAGCAAGTGTGAGTTCAGGCTACCAAGGTTGACATTCTTTGGGCATGAAGTAACACAGAATGGTGTGAAACCCAGTGAAGAGAAAATTGCAGCAATCCTACATGCAGACCCACCACAGAATGCCAGCGAAGCAAGATCTTTCCTAGGTCTGGTTCAGTTTGTGTCTAAGTTTGTTCCAGACTTGTCATCTGTCACGGAACCGATCCAGAGACTAACTCACAAGAATGTAGAATTCAAGTGGCACCCAGAACAGCAGGCTGCATTTGAGAAGTTAAAGGAACTGATCACGAGTGCAAATGCTCTGGCTTACTTCAATGTAGGTGGCAGAACAAGAATTGTTGCAGATGCAGCCCCTGTGGGTCTTGGAGCGGTGTTAACTCAGTTGCAGGGCAGTGAGTGGAGAGTGATTGCTTATGCCTCAAGACGGCTGACAGATGTAGAGAGGCGGTACAGCCAAACTGAGAAAGAGGCCCTCGCTCTTGTGTGGGCTTGTGAACGCTTTAACATGTATGTTTTTGGAAGAGAATTTGAGCTAGAAACGGATCACAAGCCGCTGGAGTACATTTACTCACCAAAGTCAAAACCTTCAGCCCGGGTGGAACGGTGGGTCCTTCGCTTGCAGGCTTATGACTTCAAGGTTGTCTACAGGCCAGGCAGAACCAACATTGCAGATGCTTTGTCCAGACTGAATTGCAAGTTCCGTGGTGATGATGGAGAACATTACGACTATGTCCATGCTGTAGCTGAGAGCAGCGTCCCTTGTTCCCTGATGTCCACTGAAATAGAGGAGGCTTCAGCTGGTGATCTGGAACTAAACCTTATTAAGGAATGTGTGAGAACGGGAGACTGGAGTAGGTGTAATGTCCCTGCCTACTTGCAAGTGAAGAATGAATTGTGTACCTTTGGTCAGCTGCTGCTGCGTGGTTCCAGGCTGGTAATTCCCAAGGTGCTGAGAGAGCGGTTTTGCAGTTGGCCCACGAAGGGCATCAGGGCATTGTTAAAATGAAATGCAGGCTACGTAGTAAGGTTTGGTGGCCCAAGATGGATGCCGATGCGGAGAAATTGTGCAAGAGCTGTCATGGTTGCCAAGCTGTCAGTGAATATGCTGCCCCGGAACCTATGGCACGAGCCTTCCCACCAAGCGGACCGTGGCAGGATTGCGCTGCAGATATATTGGGTCCTCTACCTTCTGGAGAGAATCTGCTTGTTGTGGTAGATTATTATAGCCGATATTTTGAAGTAGTTATCCTGAAGTCAACTACAAGTGCCAAGATCATTGATAGCCTTAAACCGATATTTTCTCGATTTGGAGTGCCCTATACACTCAAAACTGACAACGGTCCTCAATTTGTTTCAGACGAATTTGAAGCCTTTCTCGCAGAAAATGGGATAGAACACCGCACAACACCACCGTTGTGGCCAAAAGAGGTGGAACGCCAAAATCGCACATTGCTGAAAGTGATCCAGATTGCTCAAATTGAAGGGAAAGATTGGCGCCAGGAACTGCAGACATTTCTAATTGCATACAGATCAACCCCTCAGATGACAACCGGGGCAACGCCATTTTACTTGATGTTCGGGAGGGAGATGCGGACCAAGCTACCAGACCTGAGGCGTGAGGCACCTATCACCAGCGAGGAGATTCGTGACCGAGACTGGGTAAAGACGCTGTCCCAAAAAGAATATGTTGATGCTAGGAGGCATGCGGTGGAGAACCAAGTAGAAACTGGGGATCAAGTCCTCCTGAGAAACATGAAAACAAACAAGCTGTCCCCAAACTATGATCCAAGTCCTTGTGAAGTACTGGACAGAAAAGGAGGAGAGGTGACAGTTAGGAACAAAGATGGTGTTGAGATAAAGCGGAACGTGTCATTTGTGAAAAAGTACAATGAGAGACTCGCAGAAAGTGTAAACACTGGACATCTAGAGCAGCAAGACGTGGTCGAAACAGGGGAAACTAAGGGGGAACGCGAACCCCCAGAGCCGACTTGTTCGACAAGACCTGTGCAGCCCATCGTTAGCCCGAGTCTTGCTCAACAGATGACTAGCCCGAGGCCAACTCGAACTATTAGACTACCCAAACGATTTGATGATTATGAACTGTCAAAAAGGTGACTGAACACTGTTATTTGGGGACCTGCTAGCAGCTGAACTTTGCATCTTACCGAACTGAACTTTGTTTCATGTTATAGCATTTAAGCTTGTGCTCCTGTTATATATATGTATTTTTGTTGGAGTTTTATTCCTTACAACAGCATGCTGTATTGTTTTCCTTTAAAAAAAACATGGAGGGATGTAGTGTACACTGTATTAGACCGGAAGTTTACCGGAAGCCATTTCCGGGTTTCCCAAGATGCGTAGTGGGGTTGGTTGTAATGTGAATGTGTGTGTTCGGGGAAGCCATATTGTGTTAGCGTTAGACGTTGTGTTCATCCTGTAACATCGAGGCAGCTAGCCATTAAAGGACGAGATTTCACAGTTGTGGTTTAAAAAATTCTTTCTCTTGATATAAGATGGCGACGGTGTATCATCCGTTCAAGCTTGCGCTGACGGACGGACAAAAGAAAAGTATCCGAAAGGCTTTTGTTGAGAAGGCAGCTGTGACTCTGTGCGTCAAACCCGAACAAATTGGGCATCAGCTGGGCATCCCCCCTCAAAGGCATCTTCTCCCGCAACGAGGCCAAACCTCTGCACCATTCACCCTGCATCATCAACCTTGATGATCTCGGAAGTTTGGGCACACATTGGGTTTGCTGTTGGAAGGGGAAAGACATAGAATATTTTGACTCTTTTGGTTTGCCGCCGCCTGATGAGTGGGAGTTGGAAATGCGAAAGTCGGGCCACAAAACCTTTCTTCGGAATGACAACCAAATCCAGTCGGTTGGAAGTGTGAGGTGTGGGTACTTTTGCCTGCTTTTCCTTAATGAACGTAACAAAGGTGTGAGCTACAAAGACATTCTGAAAAGGTTTTCCCCCGATGTGCACCACAACGAACGGGTTGTGAAAAACTATTTCTTACAAATAGGGTAATGCTAATTTATTGCCTTTGGATAAAAAAGACACACCCAATGTACCGGGGACAGAAAAGAAGGTGGTGACAAAAAATTACAGGGTGGGAATGAAGGCAAAATGCGCGGTTTGTGGAATAGGAAAATTTAGAATTTTGGGGAAGGCTGATGATTATGTACCAAAGCCGAAGGCACCTGCGAAGCCAAGGGCACCCGCAAAGCCAAAGACCCCGCGAAAAAAAAGTGAAGTAGAAAAAATAGCTGGGCAAGGAATTGGCACAGACATTGCTGGAACGGCTATGGATTTGTTCCTTCACCACGGGGTTCCGTATCTTGCAAAGAAGGGGGTGGAAATGGGAAGGTACTACGCGTCGGAAGCGATGAGTAACCCACAGCTGCAGAAAAGGGCGATACGGAAGGCCACGCCCCTGTTTCAGAAGGTTGGCCGTGAAGCCTTGGACCAGCTTTCCACGAAGGTCCAACTGAATATCCGGTACAAAACCGACAGGCCTGATCTGGACAAGGTTGGGCGTGGAGTTCCTGTTCCTTTCCCATTCGTTAATTTCAAGAAACTTTGGGATGTTGTTTCCAACCCCAAGCTTTTCAAAGGGCCTGAAGTTTCAGCAAAAGAGGGGCGAGCAATGGTTGCCGAATACAAACGCCAATACGGGGATTACAAGAAAAAGGGTGGAACGCGCAGCTACGGCTCGTGGATCAAGTGGAAAGGGTATGTGCAACTACTATGGGACTGGGGTTGATATCCACAGGTTAATTGGCAAGCTGCCAGCACCGAAAGGGGGATGGACGCTTCCCGGCCACAATAACACTGGACCTTACAATCCCTTAAAACAGCAGTTGGATTACGATCCTGAGACGGGACAAATACTCGAAGTGTAAAAATACTCGAAAAAAAAAATACTCGAACCACCCACTGGCCCCACTGATGCTGTTGCAATGCAGCACGATGTGGATTACAGCACTTGTGGTTTTCGCGCACAAAAGTACGGGGAGGACGAAAAAAAATGCAAGCAGGTTGCTGACCGAAAAATGGTTAAAGCGCTTGACGCGATTCCTTGGAAACAGCAACAATGGGGACACACGTTGGCCCGCAACGCGATTAACACGAAGCAGAAGCTTGGTTTAGGGGTTTAATTCGATTTATCCAAGCTTTTCGTTGGTAAAAGCTTTTGGGAACAATTTCATAAAATTGGGGGTCAAAGTTTTTTGGATCTCCAAGAAAGGTTCTTTTATCAAAATTATCTTTCAAGCAAGAGAAACACAACCTCCTCAAAGAGGCAGTGTTTTCTGATGCGGTAGTTTTGGTTTTGATGTTGCACACCCCACAAAATGATTCCTTTATGTTGGGGCATTTTTTCTTTAATTGGACGCGCTGAAATTCGTCTTGGACCTCTTCCTCCAGGGTTTTAGGCCATCCTTGTATTTTACTTGCGAGGGGCACCAACCCCCAACACATTGCGAGCAAAAGTGAGGCAAACATGGTCATATATCCACCAGCCATTTTTCTTCAACATCCTCAACCTCATCCCGTTGACACAAATAGTGCTCCCTGTTTTTCAACATACAAACCTCGCAACATCCATTCCGCCGACAGAAATTACATTTTCCACAAAATGTTACCCGGGTATAACACCCTTCAATGAAACAAAAGGGAACATCCGCAAAATATTGATCCAACTCTTTATGTAATTCCCTTTTTTTGGTCCGAACTTGGGCTTCAATTATTTTGTGAAATATAATTTCACGCAACTCTGGCGGGAGCCGGAGCCATTGCTAGCAGATCCATTTATAATATGGGGGCTATTCTTTAATAGGCGAGTTGCGCCAGCTCACCATGTCTTTAATTTATATTTTCTAAACCCACAAACTGCACACTTAGCTTTTATTACTTTTATTCCAGTGCTACTTGTAAAAAGAGTTACAGACCGCAGTTTACTCGGTGTTCTTCGTTTGTCGCGATAGCAATAAAACAGCTTAAATAAAGAAAGAAGCTCTTTGTGTACTTCACCCCAAGGTTTAAATAAAGAAAGAAAAAGTTCTATGTGTAATTTACCCCAACCCATCCTTTTTTTGTCCTGAATTTTAAAGTTAATTGTTTCACGAAGGATAATTTCCTTCAACTCTGGTGGGAGTTGGTTGATTTTTCCCAAAAAAATCCATTATATTTGAAAACAATTTTGTTTAATGGACTGCAACTTCTCTTGCACAAGTAAAAAACAATAATAAATATATAAAATAAAACAAAGTAGTAAAAATTCTGGTTCCTCGGGTGTAAAAAGGCCCATTATACTCGTGAGCACATTTGTTTAATTTACTGTGTCAAAAAAACCTTCATCTCTTAACCATTTATTAAGAAACGTGTTTTCTTCTTTTGAAATGTTATAACTTGTCATCCAACAACAGAGAGCACACTCGTCGATCTTCTGTTTTCTTGATGTATTGCCGGGGAGAGTTGTCTTGAGATAGCTGGTCGCGCACATAGCGCACTGAAAGTTTGTAAGTGGAATCTTTGTTTTTCTTTCTCCCCAACCACCTGTCTATGTCTTCAATCAATGCCATCCTGACATTGTAGCGAGGCAGGTCGGCTGTGGACATGGGTATACCATACCGCACATTTCATCCTTCACTGCGTGTGGTGTCCTAAAAATCGTTATCTTGATCTCAACCTTGACAGCTTGCACCCAAAGATAAGATAAGGCCCCGCCTCATCATAAAACCCATTATCGCGCGACAATAATGGGCAATTTATGCCGAGAGCGGCGCCCTAAGACAAAGTACAATCACGAAAGACTCAAAAAACTGATGTTTGGGGACGTGCGTGCGGCTAGGGATCACTGAATCACAGACACACGTGTGGATTAATTTGGCCACTTAAGTGGCATTTATTGCAAACCGATTACAAATACTAATGTATTAGATTAATAAAATCTCATCGCTTAGGGCAAAAGCTGATAGTTATTGATTCAGTGAATTAAGTTGGGGCAAAAAACAGCCAAAAGCCACAATTTGTGGCGAGCCCCAACCAAAGCCACAGGCACGCGCACCAAAAGACAAAACATTAACACAGAGCAGTCCCTGCAATGAGCAATGAGGGAGAATAAACAAGGGCTTGTCGAACGTCGTTGCCCCAGCCCGTGCCTGGAAGGCAAGCGTGCTCAGACATGACCTTGTTTGGAACACTAACAAAACTGACATTCGTTGCGAGGCAAAGGAGGACAAACACCAGCCCGTGTCTGAGCGTTGTCAGATTATTACCATACCTTTATGTAAAACTAAAACTAAAACTAAAATTCAAGGTAAGTTTAGATCTAGAAAGACTACCGTAGCCCCGGACGAAAGGGCGAAATTATTCGTGAGAAAAACGTGAGAAAATTCACCCAGTCTCTGAGTTAAGGTCAGAGTAAGGAGGTCGCAATTTTTTATTTAAGAAACATGAAGTAAGGCTAAACTCGCTGCCCCAGCCCGAGTCTGAAAGGCGAGCAACGACTGTCTAAGATAATGCTGCTAACAAGCTGGTGATGACATAGAAAAATTATAGAAAAGCAAGTAGAAAAACTATGGCCCCAGCCCATGACTGAAAGGCGAGAGTAAGCCTATGATAGCCCGTAAGATTGACGGATATATAGTTTAAATGCGTTGGATTTCCAACGGCCAAGGTGGCGAATTTGGGCATCGGATAAGCCTCTTTCGGCAGCCCAGGAAGCGGCACCGATTCGGAAAGAGTGAGACTTGTATTTGGCGGAATCAAGCCCACAAAAAGTTAACGTTTGCTGAAGTTGTTGTGTAAATTGGCCAGTTTTCACTGGAGATCTGTCAGCAAAACAAAACAAAGGACCGGGCGATGAACCCCTAACGGAGGAATAACGGTACAAATAAGACACTGGGCAAAGCTCTGTTCCCTCGGCACGTTCCAGAACAACCGAGAAAGGACGCCTGTTAGTGTTGTGCTTAAAATCCTTAATGACAATGGTCGCAGAGGTCACGAAATTCTGTTTAAAGTGGAAATGAAGGTCCTGTATTTGTAATAAAGGTTTCAAAGTCGCACCCTTGGCCGTGAGTTCACCGACACGGAAAAAACCATAGAAAGCTACCAAAAACATAGTTTGGTACGGTAACCTTTGGAACGCCGAAGAATTTGTATTATTCAAGGCGAGGACTAGGAGTTGTAAAACTCTACGGGTTATTGGAAGCCTAACATCCGGTGATAAGTGAAGCTTGCTATGAGCCGCTAACAGCTTTTGCACTAAAATTTTTAGTGGGATCAGGAAAATTACCTAACTTGTGAACGTAACGTAAAGCGGAGACATATTTCAAGATTGTGGAGGATGCAAACTTCCTCGCTGAAAGATAAGATATAAATACTGCTAAATTGTTGACCGAGACAGGAAGGAGTGCGTAATGAGAGTCACAAAATTCAGAGTAAAACTCGACATATGTCTTCCACGCTCTTGTGTAAGTCTTACGGGATCCCTCAGAAATAGCTGAATGCAGCAGCTCGCTTAAATGATGTGCCAATTGCGGGGTAGTAAGGTTCCCGGAACCGGCGTGGGTTGTTCGTCTGCGTAAGGTGCTAACAAACGGAATTTCTCTACCTGTAAGCGAGATAAAGCATCGCTTTCGCGATTAACGCAACCGGCGATATGTATAGCATGGAACAGAATATTATATTTGAGGGTACAAAGCACAAAGTGTCTGAGTAGAACCATGACTGAACGATCTTTAGAAGTTTGTCTATTGATAATTTCAACGACTGCTTGGTTATCCGAAAAGAACACTATACGTTTGCTCGCCATAAGCGGTCCCCAAATCTCAATCGCCAGGACAGTAGGAAACAACTCTAGAATAGCAATATTGAGTTCCTTCCAGGTATCGGGCCATTCCCCAAAAAACCAGTGTTTGCCAAATATCGCGGCATAACCAAGTGAACCCGCTGCGTCCGTAAATAACTTGAGAGTTTTGGAGGTGACCCAGCGAGAACTGAGAAAAAACGATTTGCCGTTGTACGCGTTCAGGAACTCGAGCCACATGTGGAGGTCATGTTTAGTTTCCTTGGTTAGTCTAACATGATGTGTGGGTTTGCGGATCCCTTTTGTTAAATCAATTAAACGGCGAAAAAAGGCGCGTCCGGGCACGACAACAGAACAGGCAAAATTGAGAAGGCCTATTAATGACTGAAGTTCTTTTAAACTAACGCTTTTACGCGAGCAAAAAGAACTCAGCTGTTGTCGGCATTTGGCAAGTTTGTCATCGGGTAAACGAGCCTCCATCGATACGGTATCCAAAGTGATGCCTGCAAATTGCAAGGCAGTGGCTGGCCCCATGGTCTTTTCATCGGCTATCGGAACGCCGATTCGGTGACATAAATGAAGAAAATTATTGAGGTCAATCTGACATTTGGCCTCAGAGGGCGCGAGAAATAAAAAATCGTCCAAAATGTTGATGACCGCCGAAACATGGAGTTTATTCTTGGCGATCCATTCTAGGGCGGTGCTGAATATTTCAAATATATTACATGACGAGGAACACCCCATGGGAAGGCATGTGTCAAAGTAAAATTTCCCTTGCCATTCCATTCCCAGCAACGGAAAATCGCTGGAAGTTACAGGAATGATTCTAAAGGCGGACTTTATGTCTGTTTTTGCCAGAAAACAACCTTGCCCTAAAGATTTAATAAGACCTATAGCATCATCAATTGTGGCGTAGCGAACAGAGGCGAGTTCTTTAGGAATACCATCATTAACGGAGAACGCAACTGGGTAGGAAAGATGGTGAATTAAACGAAATTCTCCCGGAGATTTCTTGGGAACAATACCTAGAGGAGAAACCCGGAAAGGTTCAAATGGGGGAACGTCGAACGGGCCAACAATTCGGCCCGCTGTGAGCTCCTTGAACAACTTATCGTGCACGCTAGTAGGATTGTCTGTGGTGCTTTCGAGATTTCGGGATCGCAAGGAAAATAAAGAACCAAAATACCGTATGGAGAAACCGTGAACAAAGCCCTTTAACAGATAGTCCGAAATATCGTTATGATACCCCTTAGGGTAAAATGATTGATGGGATTGACCGGGGTTGGCCCGTGACTCAGCGGCTCCCTGACGGTCGCCTCCAGAGGGTGTTCTGGGTGCTGGGATGCTTGTTGTGCTATTCGATTTTGTGGCGGTGCACTGGCTCGCGGGATGGACTGCCCCGCATTTAAAGCATGCGTGTTTGAAACTGCATCCTCGGCAAAATTGTCCGGAATGAAACCGCCAACACACTCCCTTGGGAAAGGACTGAAAGGGACGCTGGTTGGGCCGCCGGGTACGAAAATCGGGATTGTAGGGTGGCCTAGACGCGGTAAGAGAGCTATGTAAAGCCTGATGCCATAATTCCCAAACTACATTATCCCACGGATAACGATCGGGCTTAGACTGGCGAAGAAATCTAAACTGCTCATCATAATAGCGCCAATTCCCCTGTTTGGCGGCAATGTCCCGGACCACCTCGCAGTACTTCATTAACGAGCTTACCGCACTAGGAGCCTTGACAGTGTAGACAGCTACAAATACATTAAATGCGGTCAGCTATTGGTCAATAGATAAGCTCCGCCGTTTGGGTTTCACGTGTTCAAGGCAAAGACCAGGGTTATCGTGGTCATTTGTCACAGATATCCGATATTTCGCTTCGTCCGGAGTTACTGTAAGGAGCGAGCCAAAATCAACATACTCATGAGCCCATATCTTTGCCTTGATACGATCTGAGACGCGAGATTCCAGGTCGAAAGTGACACTGGAAAACGTCTCGTGTGGTTTATCAGACGAAAATATTAGCCTACCGGCAGCCACAGTGTTAGTCAGGTCCGCGATTTCTATGGACGCGGCGTATTCAACCAATGTTGGTTCTTGAGCACTCGTGGCTGGTTCACTTGCAGCAGGCGC
>JAEMWC010000028.1:592500-705000 GCA_016490735.1 Pachyseris speciosa
AACAAGGACCGAATCGGTCAAGTGGATTGGTGAGCATTTGTTTACTCAATATACTGTAAAAGATCGCCGTAGAATGGTCAATAAATACGTTGGAATCGCCCTTGAAGCATTTGCTTTGTTCTCTGTGGTGTTTAATTGTATTTTCGATGTATACTGTGAAGCCATACTTCCATGCTCTGCTGTTGTTTTGATCCGCGTTTCTTCTATATTAATATTCACCATACCATGAAAAGGTGGCCATAAAATTACAACTGCATGGTGTTCGCTTTCATTTCACGCATTTTATCTGCTCCCTGTGTTTTTTGTACATTTTCACTGTTTATTGTTATGCAATACCATAATTTCCATGCAGCTGTTTTTGTGAGTTCGATTTCATTCCGATGACACTGCGTGAACAATCCCAAAGGCTAGATAACATGTACAATCGTTGTAACAGGGGTATCCGTGAATTGACAAAATGCCAGTGATTAAATCTTATATGCTTTTTTTAATGAAATGTTTACTTTTCTTTACAATCTTGACTTGCACTTAAATGCAGGTGCATTTCTGGAAACTGTGTGCCCATGCAAACTGGGCAGGAAAGTGTCTGCTGTCGTGAAATCTCAAAGTCATCTGATAAGATACCACATTCCATGTCCTGTATTGCTGAGAATGAGAATTTTACTGCTGTGTGCAGCTGTTATTTAGATAACTTATAACCAGTATCTAGAGAATGAAGGCCCGATTTATAATGAGCCACTAAATGGGGATGTATATGTATGCTTGTAAACATTGTCATATTTTTTGTCAGACCATCACCAACATAAGTATGTGTGTCTGGAAAAGGTTTCTGATTTTGGGTAATGCATGAATTATGTGGGATTGTCATGTAAGGAGTTCACCTACAATTGGTGTATGTCAGTATCAAAATGGCCACGGAAAAGAGCATAGTCATAATTTTGGTCTAGAAATGAGCAAGCTTGTGAATGGGTGGGCTGTACACTGATGCTAAACATCTCATGGCCATTAACAACCTCCCTGAAAGTTTTCCATTTGGTATATATTCTGTATCATTAAACTACTTGCAATAACTTGCATGATGTCAAAGTGATTTAACATAATTCATTGTCCCATAACTCCATCCAATCTAGATGTGGTTACTTGCACCATTTGTACAGATACATGTATTTGTCATACCACCAAAACTGCTGCCAAAACAAATCAAGCATTCCTTTAGGATTAAAAATACTTAGATGATAAATTATTATGTCCTTTGACTGTAAAATGAAATATTATGTAGCTCCAGAGGGTATATAATTCATGCCACTAAGAATTTTATGAACCAAATGAGGAAAAAGGTGGTGAAAATTTTGTCACCCAAGGTTTGAGAGTATGGTGAGGGTGGTAAAGGGTATTTTCGTGAGCCGTGAATTGCCTTTTTAGTTTCCCGTGAAATGTGAAATGGCCGTTTTTTTCCTTGTGAAATGTGATTTTGTAATAACCATGATCTGTGATTTTTGATTATAGTTGTCTGTCAAATGAGAATCGGGTGTTTAATTGACTGTGAACTGTGATTTCGTTTCATGTTTCTTTAATTTTGAGAGAAATTATAACAATAGATGCCATATGGTACAGTACAAACTATACTGCGTTCCATTGCAATCTGAAACGTCATTCTTGACCCTGGGCCGTGATTGCCACGGAAACCTGTCTGGGATAGCTTTGCTCATCAATGGAAACAGCCTCTGAAGGTCGCGAGATTCTACCAAACGTAACTGTTTTGATGAGTTATATGGCAAACAGTAACAAGAAATCCTTAATCCACAAGGAGGTCTGTTTTTCAATGTTTGCCACGTTAAATCATGAGCCCCAAAATTAAACAATAACTGCAAGCACATTCTTACCTTATATCCAGTGTGCATTTGTTTGTTTGTGGTTGTTTTTTCGCTGTTCACACCCTAATTTAAACTTGCATTGTACTGTAAACATTTAGTAAAAAAACATGTTCTTTCACCAATCTCGTTACAATCCCTGATGAAGTCTGTGTGATCAGAGGAAACCGGTCGAATAGCAAAGATGTTAACAAAAGCTGTGGCTGTGTACTGTTCACTAGTTTAAAAAAAAAAACAAAAACACATCAGACAAGGGAGTGCTTTGACTGTAGTTCTTCTTCTGACCAAAGTAAGGGATTGTATGTTTTATCATGTGGGAGGGTGGGCTGGAGTAATTTGGGGGAGGGTCACCGAAAAAAAAAATCATCCTTAGCGGGAGGGTCATCCATTTATCAAACAGCATTTTTACTCTCAATTCAAACGTCTCAAACGTTATGGGTTCGTGGGTTTCCTTTACTGTACAGTTTCGAATGAATAAATTTTCGAAAACAATGGAAAATAGGCAAAAGGAAACTTACAACGTTTTTTATTAATTTTTTTTTTCGGGAGGGGGGTGGCCTCCTTTTTACTCTGACTATCTGTGAAGGGCCATGCTTTATTTTCTCTTTATTTTTCTTTATTTTTCTCGCTTTTTTTTCTCGTGAAACGTGAAGTCCCCATTTTATTGTCCGTGAAATGTGAAACAGCCGTTTTATTTCCCGTGAAACGTGATCAAGACCCCCCCTTTACCACCCTCTATGGTATTATATATAGATTGAGTACGTTTTTCCTCTTTTCTGTCAGTACATGCAGATATGTTGCCAAAAGGCAATATACCTATTGAATACATGAGAAGCTGTCATCTTGTTTTTGGAAAAAAATAAATAAATAAAAAAGAAAAATTAAGAGAGAGCTTTCTACGTGAAAGTACCGTAGTTTTTCGGTTATAAGGTGCACTCGGCTATAAAACACACCCCAAACTCAGCAACACTTGGTAAAAAGACGCACCATCAACTGAAAGTAACATCAGAAGGACTAGAAACACATGTGGAGCGAACAAAAAACCGTGCATAAATAAACAGCCAAAAAAGTAGAGGGAACACATTTTATTAAGTTTATGTACTTGCGACCTACGAAATAACCAAATGTTTGTAAATAAAACAAGAACGTTGCATCCTGATTCGATTCGAGCGAAATTGTCACATGCGCGGGCGAATAAAACTGTAAAAACTGATTCACCTTGATTATTCAGTAGCGTAAACACTAGCGACGAGAACGCTCGAGTAACTGACCACAAATGTCAATGCACAAAAATGGATGGATGGACAAAGGTTTGTTTAATTTCTTAAAAAAAAAAACATGAGTTTCCATATCTCGCAATGGAGGTGTTTGCGATGTTAGCACTATAACTTAAGTATCACATTACAGAGCACCTGCTTTTTAAGCACGTCCGATATGCAAACAGACGGCTTTGTTTTGAAAATACTCGCGATGTTCTTTTATCTCGCATTACCAGTTTTGAACAAGTTGAATTGAAGTTCTGCTTGCCGATATATGGCAAGCTAAGGCGACATAATTAATTTTCAATTTGGAGCAATTGCCTGGCTTTCGGCTTCTAAATCTGAGACAACTTGTTCCCGTGAGGTCAAACTCCCGTCCAGGTTGCCGTGTGAAGAGGACGCTCAGTTACTCCGCTTTCTAGGATATTATTATCCAACCACTAAGATCATCCTCCTTGAATGTTAAGAAGCGCTTACTTTTCCGAAAGGATGCGAAGTGAAAGGCTCTGGCCAAATATATTTACGGCTCCTGTTCATTACGTAAATTCGATTTGTACGCCACTGATAAGGATGTCAATGGTTTGCACGGACGTCTCAGCTCTTCACATCCCAGCAAACTTAATATAAGATCGAATTATCAGAAAGAGCAAAAGGATCACTCTACTTCCAGTTATTTGAAACAAGATGGAAAATGCCTACTGCTAACTTTCTGCCGTTTTGCAAACGCTGAGCGAATACATTAGGAATTGCCGCTTGAAGTCGTCCCGTTATTCCGCGGTCTAGAATTGTTGTCGGTGTTGCTTCTTTTCTGGCCGATTTTTGTTTTGGATTCCACATTTTTATTCTTTAAAAAAGTTGGTACGGCATCATCTTTCAAGTCAGTCTTCGTGGCTTGAAAGCTGGAACTAGCAAACTCCTTGCCACGAGATTTTGTTTGAAGATGTGTGGTGTGAAATGTAAAATGGTCTGCACAAGCGATTCCCTCTTCAGTCTTATGAGCCATTTCCTCCGTAGTTTTGGGTCATGTGGAAACTTGAAAGTACTTTCTTTACACTTGGAATTGTTGCCGCAGTTTATTGCAGCACAAAACACAGTGCTTTCCGCTAAAAAAACGACACTAATTTCAAGACTCACTTGTAGTTTTAATGTTCCAGCAATTTTTCAGCTCGCCAATAGTGACGTCACTACTGTTAATTCCGACAAATTCCCGACAATTGACCCGACCGCTCTACGAATATCACAGCCAAAACGAAGCACTTTTCAGCATCCAATATCTCTGGGATGCAATACCCGATCAGTCTGAAACTCCAGAATATGTTTATTTCTTACTTAAGCTACAAAATTCAATAAAAATTGACTTAAGAAAAAAACTTTGAAATTTTGGTTCATTTGACCTTTAACAAGAAAAGGGAGGGACCTTTGTACTTTGACAGACCTAACCAGGGCCGTAGCCAGAAAAAAGTATGACTGAGGCAATGTCCGTGGTTAAATTACCTTCCTTGGTATATTTAGAGAGTTTATGATGACTATAAACGACTAAAACGAAAGAAATGACTGAGGCAAGTGCCTCGGTTTGCCTGTTAGTAGCTACGGCCCTGCTAACGATGTCTTCCCAGACATTTAAGAGTGGGTTTATTCCGCTTCTTACAAGCACGCGGATTGAAAGAAACTCGAGCTCAAGGTATTTAAAACAATTAAGTTTTTTGTATCTGTTCAGTTGTAACAGGAGACGTTTTATAAAAATGGGGTCCATCTCTCTCAGAGTATATACCATTTGTTTAATTCTATGTGTTCAAACCCCAGCTCTCAAGGGGGTGATTCTCTCACATAAATCTTAATATCTGTCACAAATTTTTCTAATAGCAAGTTGATATTGGTCAACTCCGTCTTTTATTTCTTTAAAAGCGTCTTCCAGTTCTTTAAGTTCTTTATCCGCACTTTTAAACTTTACAACTGTGTAATAACTAAAAAGCTCTCTTCTTCAGATGAAGGCTCCATTTCTTCCTCCGAAATAACGGGTGAAGTATCCTTTTCTTCCGACTCATTTGAAAAGTGACTCCTTGTGAGCACCGGCCTATTTACCCACAAAGTAAGTTCTCTTTTCAAACGCGCCTCATTTGCACGCGAAATAAGTTCTCTTTTTAAACGCGCCTCATCATCGGCTTCCATCGGTCTTGCCTCGTACACCCGTCTCTCTAATTTCCCGGCCGCCATATACCCCCCACACATTTTCCGCTAGAAAAAAATAATTACCGCCCAATGCACACACCCGTTTTCTTTTGTTTCCTTTGTTTTACCTGTTGCGTGGTGGTATCTGTTCACGGTGGTTTACGATGGTTTTATGAACACTTGTGAGTATTAGGAGGAGTGTAAGTCCAATACTCACCGAGAAAAAACATAGCTTAAATTCGTTAGATTTTTAAAAATAAAGCTTAAAAAATACAACCTTCCGACGAGCTTGTGAGCTTTTTGGAGGTGAATATTGGACTTACACTCCTCCTACTACTAACGGCGAAGAGCCTCCGATGTGCCTTTGACGTATGGCAGAACCACAGTAGATTTAATTTCGGGTTCAGGTTCTTTACTGTTTGTTCGTCCTTTGGTTTTCGTAAGATCTTTCACAAACGAAAACGGATAACCGTTGGAAACAAGGACCGATGAGAGGTGTTTCTTTTCATGAGAGATAACTGATGGTTTCGTTATGAGGTGTTTAGATCGATCGTACAGGTACTTGACAATACCGCGTTTTACAGATTGCGGGTGGTGTGAATCATACGCTAGGTACTGGTCAGTGTGTGTAGACTTTCTGTAAACACTGGTAGAGAGGTATCCATTCGAATCCTTGATGATCAACGTATCAAGGAAGGGAATTGAGTTGTCATTCTCAGTTTCCATTGTGAAACGGATCGTCAGCTGTTGACTATTGAGGTGTTGTAAGAACGAGTCAACTTTGTCACGATCTAAGATGGTAAAGGTGTCATCCACATAGCGTTTCCAGATCTTAGGTGTACAGGGCGTCGATGTCAAAGCTTGCTCCTCAAAACCCTCCATGTAGAGGTTAGCTATCGCTGCGGATACCGGGCTACCCATGGCTGCTCCTTCTTGCTGTTCGTAAATCAGTCGATCATACTGGAAGTATGTGGATCTAAGAATGAAACTCATGAGGTCTGCAATCTGCGTAGGTGTTAGAGTCGTGCGGTTGGCAAGGCACGGGTCAGCTTCTAGTTTGATTGTTGGAAGCAAAACGCGGTTTGGCGGTAGGCGCTTGAAAATGAAATTCTGTACAATTATGAAAATCGTAGTAAAGGTAGAGCAGAAATCAATTATATTGAAGCTGTTATTTGTTCAGAGCCGGATCTTGCGTAGAGTTCCCCAGAGCTCTTCCCGCCGTCACGCCCGTTAGACACGCGCAAAAGGGAAGAGCTCTGGGGTCGAGAATGTGGTAACCCCTTGTATGGAATAACCAGATCGACTTGACCTCAAACCCTCGAAACGTACAGAAAAACACGTACAAAATGGCGGACAAGAACGAGTTAAGCAAATAAGTTAATTTTTATCAAGAGATAAATTAGAAATGGCTCTGCATGCTCTTGCGCTTGCTCTGCATGGACTTCTTTATGGACTTCCAGATTGTGAAATAACTAAACTGCAGAGAGTACAGAACGCAACAGCTACGTAACTAACTTCGAGCCGCAAATATGACCACATTACGCCCGTTTTGCAAGAATTACACTGGTTGCCAGTTAGGTATAGAATACAGTTTAAAATTTTACTTTTAACTTTAACTAAGTACTAAATGGTATTGTACCAGCTTATATTAGCGATTTAATTAATGTAAGAAAGCACGCACGCTATTCACTGCGCTCTAATTCAGGCACTAGCAGGGAAAATGAATAAATTTGGTGACAGATCTTTTAGTGTAGTTGTGCCTACACTGTGGAACACGCTCCCAGCAAGCCTGCGTAATATTGATGCTATTTTAACTTTTAAATCTTGCCTTTAAACATACTTTTTAAAGTTAGCTTTTAGCCTTAAGCGCTTAAATTTCTTTATTATTGTTAAATTTAGTGTATGTACATATTTAGTATATTTTAACATTACAGTACAAAAAATACAAAGTTTATTGATACTCCCTAAAGAGGGCTTTTCAGTGACAGTGGTCTAAAAATTACAAAATTACAATACTAAAAATGTTTTAGACAAAAATCAAGGAAGCTAAATGTTAATATTCGCTAGAATTACAAATGAGCAACATTAAATAAATACAATATTGTAATGCGCTTTTGATCATTGCATGTTAAAAAATTGATAAATTATTATTGCTATGATAATTGAAAGCAAATTATTCTCACTTAGTACGCGCGCTGTGATTGGTCAATTTTGCGGGCCGTATTCTACAGTACGGCCCGCTAAATTTGATGCAACATTTTGTCGATAACATTTCTCGTCAAGAAAATTTTGATACTTACTTAAAAGAGTTGCGAACAAACTGCGAAAAACAACAGAAACCCCAAGAAAGTATGCCACACTTTCAAATTGACTTCCTTGAGCTTTTAGAAGGACAATCAAGCCGATCAAGACGAACCGCGCCGGATTAAGCTTAGATATAATAAATACCTTACTAGCCTCGTTTTCTCGGTCCGTACTGTAAGTTACGGATCCTCGTTTAAATCAACAGTAAAAAACTCAGTCCGTAACTTACAGTACGAACCTCTAACTCGGTTAGTAAGAGGTATTTAGTGAAGTTAGTGATGGGAGGTCGTCAGGTATAAATTGTTTCTTTTTTAAATATTAATAAATGATAGGGAAGCTCCACGCGCCGAAGGCGCGCGCACTATGAGAGAGATACACACCTCCATGTGAGCAATTACAAGATATAGGCAAAAGAAGAAGACGCAAAGGGACATATTCGTCAGCTCTTTTGTCCTGATGGATTCAGATTTATTGAAAACAAATACAATTTATAATCATGACAGTAAAATTCTACCGATAGATGTTTCAAAAGGCTCTTTTCACTTGTCAATACAAATGTACCTAATTCTTGAGTTTCCAGCAGTCACTACAATATCTATTTTAGCAAATCACAAACGAGCATTAAGACGGCGGTGATTAACTACCGGTAGACCCATCTAGATCTTTCATGAAGTTAACATGAAGAAAACTTGAAACAAATAGCCTGAAAATCCCCTTCAAGAGTTCATTCCACCGGTAAAATGTCATACCGTAAAAGCTCTATTAATCCCCCCATCTCTAATAAGCCTCCCGTTTGGAAGTCGGTTTTTGTTATAAGACACCAACATCACTGATCAGAAAAAAAATGCTTGCTCGAGCTTAAAATTCTTTGCAACTATTTGAACTGCATTGCGCTCAATACAGTAAGAAAATAACCTAGGATTAACTTTTATTATTTCTATACACGAAACATCAATAGCACTGATTGTTATGACAATTATTGTGTACACGTACATCTTTTTGCTCGTTGTCAAAGCTTGGCACCTCGACCTTCCTTTCCATGTTCAGAATTTTTGAACAACCGTGAGCTTTGAGGGAAAAGGTAGAAAGTCTGAGCATATTTTAAACATCGAATGGAAACTAGCTGAAGGAACAAACCATTCAATTCAGGCGTTCTCAGCAAAAAGAAGCTCTGACCATTATATTAATCAGTTACCAAGATGAAACGGCTTTCCTGTCTTCTGCACATGTATATCACGACTCTTCACAACAAACCCAAAATAGGTTGATAACAAAATGAAGGTACAAATGCAAGCACTCTATATACAGTTACAATACGAAGTTTAAAAACTCAAGATAAACAACAGTTTCAAGTTGTTCAGTCAACAAATGAAATTTTAGTTCCCTTGTACTCTTGAATGTTGCCTTTCCTTGCAGCACTTACAGGAGTTCCTCCTCTGCCTCCTCCACCACGACCTAAAGGGAAAAATTTCCTCAGTTACCACAATAAAAAACTAATAACAATACCAACTGCAGAGATTCCCGAGCCTTAAAGAAAGTGCGGTGAATGTTTGGTTATGCACTGTCATGAGTGTCAAGAGCATGTCTTAACCAAAGGGCAATTCTTTGTTCAAACAAAGTCCCTTGATTTTAACGGCCATAAATAACCAATAAGTTCCCATGACTGCAATGTGTATGTTTAAGTACAAGAAGTGGAAAAGCCTTAAATAAGTTACAAAACAATAGTTAACAAAGAAATAATTTTTTTTCATAACATTACATAAGGATTACGTAACAAAAATAGTAAAACACCCGCTAAAAAGCAAATAAAATACAGCAACAAGATAGTGTAACGTTAATTATAACGAATCCTATTCTTAGAATTAAACTCGCACCTTTTGTTAAGTCCATGAGTTTGAGGGTGCATAATTGAGTGCACCAAAAAGCCTCTCTTGTGAGCAGACGATCATAAAGACTATTATTGTTACTAAGGTTACACAGCTGTTCAATAATTAAAAATTCAAAATCCGGCTGCTAAAACATGAGGTTCTTTGTTAAAGTGAATAGCAATTTCACAAGTATGTTTTTTAGTGATCATAGAGGACTTGTGGTTGCGAAAACGAGTTTTAAATTCGTTGCTTGCGGAACCAACATATTGCACATAGTTCTAGTACTAGCAGGACATAGTGTTTTTATCTTTGAGACTCCATGCCATGCTTGACCTCAAACGTACCATCCTTACACAAAGGAAGGCAACGTCCACTCCCACTGTATGTGCAAACAAAATCCAACCATCTACCATCCATCCTGAAAAACATCCCTTAGTCACTCAACAAGAGGCTCTCCGAGATATCTTCCGACAAAGAATGATCCAGTAATGCTCAACCCATCTATTAAGAAGCACTCAACAAAAGCGGATATCACTGCAACCTGTCATTCAATGCCACACCAAACCAGACACCACATCCACAGAGAAACAGACAATGGAACATCACATGGTTCAACCCGCCCTATAGCTAGCCTGCATACAGGCTCTTCATTTGGGCAACACAGAGAGATTTTTCCGAGCGCCAACCTCTCTGAATTGCCCAAATGAAGAGCCTGTGTGCAGGCTACCCTATAGCAAGAACGTGGAAACAAACGTCGGAAAATGCTTCCTTTCACTAATTGATAAGCACTTCCCCAAATCTAACCCACTTCATAACATTTTGATCCCTAACACCCTCAAATTAAGCTACAGCTGCATGGGCAACATCAAAACAATCATATCTAACCAT
The DNA here is from genome assembly GCA_016490735.1 of Pachyseris speciosa. Classification (NCBI taxonomy): domain Eukaryota; kingdom Metazoa; phylum Cnidaria; class Anthozoa; order Scleractinia; family Pachyseridae; genus Pachyseris; species Pachyseris speciosa. The sequence continues at coordinate 602,860 of JAEMWC010000028.1, forward strand.
AACAAAGCCGAAATTAACAAATCCACACGCACTAATAATCAAACTGAGAGAAACTGCAATTGTCGGAAACCTAACACGTGTCCCATGGATGGAGACTGCAATGTGGAAAACGTCATTTACCAGGCTGATGTCACCACAGAAACCACAAAGGAAACATACATCGGACTTTGTGACACTGCGTTCAAATTGCGGTATAGAAACCATGTATGTTCATTCCGTAACAAGCGTTACAAACATGCTACCGAACTTAGTAAATATATGGAGTCTCAAAGATAAGATCACTAAGTATGTCATCAAATGGCGTAAGATAAAACAAGCTAATTCTTATTCCAGTGTTACTAAGAGATGCAAAATTTGTAAACCAGAAATGGCAAGTCTAAACAAAAGAAATGAGTTGACAACGTGTTGTAGACATGTTAGGAAATTTCTGTTGAAAAATTCCATTATTTAATAAGCGATAACAATCCTGTGTGATGTGACACGCCTAGTATGTAATGTATGCATTGTCCTGTATTTCATATCTCTGATTGTAACCGTTATTTCTGGCAGTTGCCTGACGATTGCTTCGCAAGAAGCATGAAACCCAGAGTTGCAGTAAATGTTTAAATAACCTAACTCAATAGCTCTAGCTCTGCTATTGAGCTCTTTATATAGTAGATGAGGATTTCGATCCACTTGAATCCAACAGCAGACTGGTTATTGAATGAATGCAACTTTGCATTTAGCAATTATGAATGAAGAAAGTAACCACAAGAGACATTTGCGAGTAATCAGCCCTCTACTACCACTGGGATGAAATAAAAAAATCCACCACTGAAAAGAAAAAAAATAGGACAGAACTAAAGCAACACACAACTGGTGTAGGTAGTATTACGAAACATCTGAGCTTGTGAGGATTTGAGCATTCAGTATTTAAGTGTCAAAGTCACCTTTGAGCACTCAACGTTGACGCATCTTTGTTAGAGTGCAACACAGCTGGCATTCAGCTGAATATGGTCTGACACATTTTGACATTAGTTGTTATCTTGTATGGTATAATTTTCACACTCTTCTGCAGTATTTATACCGAAGTGAACCTCTTCTCCTTACCCCTTCCTCCACCTCTGCCTTTTCCTCCTCCACCCCTACCGCCTCCTCTCTCACGTCTACCACCTCCACTTCCAGGAGTAGAACCCCGTGGCTCGGCAAAGTCAAGTCTCAAGAAACGACCGTCAAGTTGTTGTCCATTCATGGAAGCCATTGCAGCCTGAGCAGCCTCAACACTATCAAACTCGACATATCCAAAACTAAAAAGAAAAATGTAGAAGTTATTGTTTGTTACTGTCCCTCAACAATGACTTAAAATTAATCAATAGTCAGAATACATTAAGGTTAAGCCAGAATGGATGCTTATGGACTTTGGGTATGGAGATAAGTCACACTAAGCACAGAGCTTCCATGTTAACTAAGAAAATTAAAATCAACTTTTAGAAAAAAATATTTTTCTTTTTATTTACTTAATAACTTACTTTATTATGCAGCAGTTAAAACTTTTGTGTGCTATATGCAGTTAAATTAGTATGATGGGGCGCTTAAGCGTAGCTCGTTAACTATAGTGACAACTTAGTACAACGATATAAATTTAAAATTTAAAAAATATATAAAAATTATCACTATAAATAGTGCTACGAAAGAAGAAAAAAGAGAGGAAAAAATGGATAAACACTTTAGGACCTAAAATTGAAATTATAAATTCTTTAAAATTCTCTTAAATATATTACTTATTCCGCTGTAAAAACATTCATCAATTGACTGTCACTTCATAACTTTAACAGTCCAGACAATATTGACTCTCTCCAGAGTTAATAAATGGAAAGCTATCTTGATTGTTCATTATTATTATTATTATTATTATTATTAATCACGATATTTACCCAGGAAGCTCCACTCACCAGGGAGGTCCTGCATCCAGATTGAATTGGAATTTGGAAATGTTGATTTTTGAGACGAGGAAATAACCGGACTACCCGGAGAAAAACCTCTCGGAGCAGAGTAGAGAACCAACAACAAACTCAACCACATATGACGCCGAGTCTGGGAATCAAACCCGGGGCACATTATTAATATGAATGTTCTCAGTGCTATAAATTGCTTCATGCAATCCCTTACAAACGGACCCATTCCTTGCTCCTCAGGTACTAGGAGTTTTTCAATTAAATGACAGAAACCTCAGTGTAAGTGCCATTCCTAAGAGGAAGATCTTTTGCAGCTCATTGACGTTAATGCCTCCAGGGATCCTTCCTAGATTCTGGTCATTTCCTTTCTAACAAGAGACCCATAGGCATTTAAGTGGTATGGGTTAGTTGATATTACAGTGACACTAAATTTGAATGGCTACCCACAGTCAGAATCTTTTCATACATATAAATAACTGGAAATGCAAATGTAATTAAATATAAACTAGTGGTTGTAATTGGAAGTGAAGTGCTGGCCCATACAGACACCTTTGCCTGTATCCAGTCAATGATGTGCTCTGGTGGTGCCTTGAGGCGACTAGCTAACGTTTGGGTGAACTCTGGCAACTGCGAAAAATTATTTGTCGCCCAAACAAGCACTCCTTCTTGAAGTCCAGTGTGCAACAAAACTGGCCAACAATTCTTCTAACACACTGTTGGTTTATTGCGTTGGGAAAGTGTGGCAGAAAAAATTCGTTCTACAAACATTTGCATGTTCGATGACATTTATAGCTGTTCAAAAAATTTGTTGCAGTTTTGATGATTTTAAAACATGTAACAAAATCTTCTTGAGGACATTTAATTAAACGAGCTGTACAAGCCACACAAATCTTTTTCAAAGCATCTCAACATTTTTCCTTCTGACTGTTTATTTGTCGTTTATTTTTAACAGTAACTGAGAATTTGTTGACAGGCTGGCATCTCTTCGCATTGATCTTGCTGTAAACTTTGTTACGGCACTGTTATGGAAATTTATTTTGACAATTGTTTACGATTTGAATTATTCGCTTCACGTTTGCTTCGCTAAAAGGTCATAATAAAACCATCTAATATCATAATAGCACCATCAGAATTACTGAAAGTATTCATCAGTGCGGAACCTCTGTAGGTAATTTACGTGGTTTGTTCGCCGCCTTGCTGGGCAAGTTATAATTCCATTTGGTTGCCTCGCTTGAGTATTTACTTGCTTCATTTGTCTCGATAGTTGAAGCAGTTTGCCTCGGTGGGAACTTCACGTGGTCCATTCACCTCATTGGGCAAGTAATAATTCAGTTTGTTTGCCTTGGTGGGCAATTAACTTGATTCATTATCTTTGTTGGACAAATAATAATTCAGTTTGTCAGGAAGCTGCCTTGTGTGGGCAGCAGCAAACAATCAGTATAGTATTACAAACATTGTTAAATAAAATTAATTTTGTCCATTAGTAGCAATTGAGTGATGACGGTCATTAATGCAAGTGCGGCCGCAACACTACTAGAACAGAGACCTGAAAAAAATTCAGGCTCTGAGCGGGATTCGAACCCACGATCTCTGCGATGCCGGTGCAGTGCTCTCCCAACTGAGCTATCAAAGCCACATGAGAGCGGTCGTATGCGGGTTAGCCCTTTATATGGATGTTATACTTGGCCCAAATATAGTAAAGAATGAAATTAATTTTGTCCATTAGTAGCAATTGAGTGATGACGGTCATTAATGCAAGTGCGGCCGCAACACTACTAGAACAGAGACCTAAAAAAAATTCAGGCTCTGAGCGTGATTCGAACCCACGACCTCTGCGATGCCGGTACAGTGCTCTCCCAACTGAGCTATCAAAGCCACATGAGAGCGGTCGTATGCGGGTTAGCCCTTTATATGGACGTTATACTTGGCCCAAGTATAGTAAAGAATGAAATTAATTTTGTCCATTAGTAGCAATTGAGTGATGACAGTCATTAATGCAAGTGCGGCCACAACACTACTAGAACAGAGACCTGAAAAAAATTCAGGCTCTGAGCGGGATTCGAACCCACGACCTCTGCGATGCCGGTGCAGTGCTCTCCCAACTGAGCTATCAAAGCCACATGAGAGCGGTCGTATGGGGGTTAGCCCTTTATATGGACGTTATACTTGGCCCAAGTATAGTAAAGAATGAAATTAATTTTGTCCACCCTGAACACACCATGCAAGTAATGAAAGGCTCAGAAAGACAACGAAACGGTCGGCCATTTGCCTCATGAGTTCCCACAAATAGCGTGGTATTTTCTCTCACGTAGTGGAGAGATTGCAGTGATCTGTCGAAGATGACATAGTAAAAATCTTTTGTGGAAGTATGGAGATTCCATGCCAGTTAGAGTTTCGAACAACTGGTGAGCAAGATTCAGGTTTTGAACCTGAAGATACAAATGGCTCCTTTAGAAGCCAACATTTCTACTGAAAGCAACACGTTTAATCTTTATTCACTGAAGGTTTTTGGTTCTATTTCAGTAGTTGTGATCCCATATAGAAGTCAGTTTACACTCCCTCTGAAAGCAATGGTCTCATATATAAGCCGCACCCACGATTTTGAGCCCAAAATTTCGGCAAAAAAGTGCGGCTTATACACGAGTTCTTATGGTAATTTAACAGGGGGGGGAAGGGATGGGGGTTTGAGTCCAACTTACCCTCTTGGGTTTCCAGTATCTCTGTCAGTTATTATTCGTGCACTGACGCAATCAGCAAAAGCCCCACCCAAGGAATAATTATCTGTGCTGTAGGATAAGCCCATGCAGATCAGGGTGTTTGTTGGAGAACTTTTTCCACGCCCCCTAAAACCACCTCCACCTCCACGCCCACGTCCACTTCCACGTCCTCTGCCATGTCCTGTTGGTGTTGGCCTTGATTCTGCTTTGTCTATCCTTACTGCCCTACCATCTATCTGTGACCCATCCAGCTCCAATGCTCTTTGACCCTCCTCAGAGCTCCTAAAGTCAACATGCCCAAACCTAGAATGCAAAACACAAGTATTAATGGCTGGTTTCCAAGTGATGCCATAAAAATTCTAAAACTAAGACCAAGGGCACCAGGAAGCTTCTCTTTAATATTTTCTAGCGTATTCAAGTGAGTGCTCAAGGTTATACAATCCATGTGGAAAGACCTAAACACATTTTCCTGCATATATCTTTGTAAAGTTGTGAACATTTTAATCCAGTAGAGTCTGTTTTGCTGAGTTTAGGAAAAGGTTGGAAGCCTTGCCCATGCTTATTGTGCTCATTGCCATGACAGTTCTATATTTAGAAATGGTAAACAATATTACCGCAGATCTATTACTCAGGTCTTAAGGGCACCGAGTCTTGGATTTGAATAAGAATTATTGAAGAAAATAGAATTGAATAAGAAGGATTGACTAACCAGTTTGAATTAAACACAGGAAAACTAACGGTAGTTAAGTGACTATGAATATCAGAATGCCATACAGTATTGTGCAAAAGTAATGCAAATGAAATTTGACGAATTTTTTCGTTATTATTTTGTTCTCATGAAATTTCGCATGAAATTTAAATTTTCATCTTCAAACGATATTTCGAGTGACATTTCGAGGAAGTATTGCACGATATTTCGGAAGGTCAGACGAAAAATCGCTATTGTGAAAATTCGTAGAAGCAAAAATTTGCACAGCAACTCGCGGCAACTACAGTGACTAAGAACCTGAGCGAAAGTGAGGTTCACATCACTTCCGATCACACAGCTGAAAAGTCAGTCTGAATACCTGAACGAAACTTATCGCAATCCGACTTGTAAATGTTTACTAACAAATGAATGTCAATGTCAAGATCACCTACCTACTTGGAGTCAAACACACATGTAACCGAGAAATGTTTTTCACGGCAACAGCATATGTGAAAGTCGCAGCTAATTCAGCTGATGGAAAGTGGTGCCTAAAATGTTAATTCCATGACCATAATTCTCTTATACTTGCGTAATGCTACTGAAATGAAAGGAGTTTCCTGAGAAGGTTGCAATGGCTGAGATTGTTAATGTCAAATGTCCAAACTTTTTAGAAACAACTTATTTGCATAAAGCTAAGATAATGCTTCTCAAATTACACGTGCGACGCAAATTGAAAAGTCACGTTTGGTCTGACGGGATTCACATTACTCGCACGCTATAACTCAATGTAACATATTATTTTCAATGAACATGTGAGTGATCATTGCGTTTATGAACACTACTTAAGCAGTAAAAAATAGACAATTCAGGCTTGTACAGAATTTGAGATTGTGTGGAGACTGAATTGGGCGAGAACTCACATGACCATTTTGAGTGTATTTTTCTCGAAGAATAAATACATTTAATGTCGCCGGAACTCATGCAAGTGTGTAGTGTCTTTCAGTTTTACTTTCTAAAGCACACCATGAACAGGTAAGTTTCATTTCCAGAATGTGAACCTTTAATTGGAGGTGTAAACATGCTTGGTATGTAATGTTTACATGTCATGTTTGTTCGTGATGTTTGTTCGAGAACGCAATGATCATGTATCATTTACAGCAAGCAAAAAATCACTGGAAACAAACAAAAATTTGCTTGAAATATGGCTAAGTGCCACGAAATTTCGCTCGAACTATTGCGGAGCGCCGCGAAATTTCGCTTGAACTATCACAGAGGACCATGAAATTCCACTCGAACTATCGAGGAGTGCTGCGAAATACCGTTGCTCAAACAATAGGACTCCCAAAATATCGTTGAAAAATTGCTCTAAACGAAATTTCGCTAATTATCGTCAAATATTCGCAAAATTTCTTTGAAAACATTTGCATTACTTTTACACAATACTGTATATTTGAACTGCAGATTAAATAATGAAGATGAGGCTGCCTAAGTAGTGTTCATAACTGCGAAGATCACTCTCATCTTCATTATTAATCTGCGCCAGTTCAAATATATGACATTCTTATATTCATAGTAATTTTATTCATCACTCACAGGTTTATTACAAACCAACAAAATGACCAGCTTCCAGTTGGCTTGTAAGCTTAGTTGGTTGAGCACTGCACTATCATCGCAAAGGTCGTGGGTTCCATTCCTGTACACGCCTAAATTTTTTGCTGGCTTTATTTTCACTAACGCTTAAGTAGTGTTCATAACTGCAAAGGTCATTTCTATCTTCAAGAAACTAGTTAACAGCTAGGCTAGTGCAGGATGGCTGTTGCACTTAAATTTAAATCAATGAATAATGTTACACTTGATATGAGCACCATTCTCAAAACCCTTGATTTCTATAACTAATAAACAACTGTACACTTGTAAAAAATTTAGCTTTTAATGAAATAACTTGAGAATCACACACGTTGTAGTCCAATAGTTGATCTTTCTTTTAGTGAAAATCGTGCAGAAAACGGTCCATTTAAACATTTTTTATGAATTTTTAAGTGCATGCAGGCTAAAAAACAAATTAAGTAAGCTTTGCACAAACTAACTTTTGATTGTGCGAAAATTAAGATGAAGGCTCTATTTCTTTGAATTCAACTCTACCGGTAATCTCTACAAAGGCTATGGTTTGTGCGATCAATGATGTGTTGCCGAAGCTGCTGTTTTAACAAGCCCCTCGTTGTGGTCTTTGGGTCTTTGTCCTGGGCTCGACTTCGAAACGGGACTGAATGGGACACCTTATGGGATCTTATCAATGCCTTATTAAAAGACGTTAGCACTTATTTGGACAATTTTATTTACAAGCAAATTCAAACTCAAGGTTTACTTTAGGCAGATGCAATCGGCTATCATCCGGCAATTCTCCGTCTTGAAAAGTCATGTAACAAAGCACTGGTCCCAATTCACGAGTTGGCTCAAATAACTTTTGATTTGTTGTAAACGAAGATCAACCTTGCAAAAAAAACAATGATGACAGTGCAGCCACTGCTTATTATTATAATAAAGAAAAAAGACCGAGAGTGGAAAGAAAAAATATTTCACCAACATTCCAGCTACTAACCGAGTGTGCTACGGCGGCAAGCACTGAATAATATTTCTGAAATAAAGTGATATAATACCATTGTTATTCATTTTGAACTTCATACTTTCCGCTCCGTCGGTTTTACGAAACAAAGAACTTAATTGCTTTCTTTTGTTTTCGCTTTGAATATAAAAGGATGCAAACAACGTCGACATGTGTTTTGCATACGGTTTTTCTTGAAAATAAAGCAGAAATTTGGGCAAAAAAACACAGAGTAATGTTTTTCTACTGAATCAAAGGCCACATGCAAAAATTCAACTCATTTGGACGGCATTTAAAAAACGGTGAAAATCATCACTTACACCCTTCTTCCACTGAGCCCTTCAATTATTACTACTCTTTTCCCATGCCCAAGTTATAACCTTACCCTCTTGATGATCCATCCTTGTAAGCAATCCTGACATTTATTGGAGACATACCACTGCCTTCAAAAAATGCCTGAAGGGTTTCCTCAGTACTGCTGTATGATAAATTGCCAACAAATACTGAAACTAAAATAAGATATCCCTTTTAAGTTCTGATAGCCTATACACCACTACAAAGGAATGAAATTACATTTCTTTTAGACTACCAAACATAGACAGAGCTTAAAGTACAGATTGCTGTGCATACAGTTCAAAACGTTCCAGATTACTTTCAATTGTCAAAACTTCTTACTATCTTGTAGACTACAGGTTGTCCCTCAAGTGAGTGCATGACAAAATCATACATACGGATACATTCATGCATTTTGCTTGCTCTGCTATCTCTTAGATTCTAAATATCTTGTTGAAAAATGGCTTCCTTTCCAACAAGCTGACCTATAGGCCTACATTTCTCGACATCAATGAATGCTTTCTGACAATCAACAAATGAACCAATTCCATAGTTTTGCCATGCAGTTCAAACAAAGGCCATTACAAACTCAATTAAGGTTACTATTTAAATAGTAAGATAGTAAGACCAATAGCAAGATTGTTTGGTTCCAGAAAATATCCATATTCCCACCACTGTGGGAATTTTGCTTAGGACCTCCTCCAATCCTCCCTGGATTTCCATTATTTCAAGGAACCAAATGAATAAACCCTTACCCTTCTGGAATTTCCATAATCACTTTTAACCCCCTCCCTCCTCCCCCAATCTCTCTGGAAAGTTTACATTTTAATAAGAAAGACTGTTGAAGCAACATTCAGCAATAAAATGAAAGACAAGAGCAATCAAGTAAGGGGATGAGAAATCAGTTACTCAAGTTTCCAAGATATGAAACTTTTTGGTACACAAGTTGTATGCATGCAGTGTGAAATTAATTGCAAAATGAAAACAAAAAAGCCACGGTTTTCTTGGCTAGGTTAAAGAAACTTGACATACAGTTAATCATTGTTATATTTTTTCTCACATATTGCTTTTGCTAATGTCACAAACATCTTCAATAAATTTTAGTTGCACTTAGAATTGCAGGACTATATTTGCCAAAGGTTTTCGAGCAAGAGATCACAATCAGTTCACATATTCTATGCTACAATGTAATTCCATACTCTGTTCTAAAAAAGACTCTGGAAAGGCTTGGTGACTCCTTGTGCACAATTTTTTAGTAAAATAACAGAAGATTTCTGTCTATTAGGGTACTGAATATTAGTAATTTTTGTAGTAAATAAATTAAAAGCTTTGTAACTACTTAAAGTAGTGAACGTCAACTTTAAGATTTCTTGTTAATAAAGCAACACCTGCACCTGCTCATGAGAGCGTTTTTGCTCTAATTCCTTGTTCAGTCGTGACATGATTTCTTAAAACCTACAGTGTAGTCAAGTTTGCATAAGAGGTAATTTAACTTGGTGTTTTTTTCTCAATCATTGATTCTCGTTTCTCGACACCCAATACACTAGTTGAAAATATGCCAGTCTTGTTGTTTTAAAGTCCTTTATGTCCAAATATAGACCCTATCTTAGTCACTTTTGGGCAAATGTAAATTTTCGTGAACCCATCTTAGTCACTATTTCTGTTTATGCATCTACCTTGTAAAGCCTTTTAAGTACAAATGAATTGACACATTTGCTAAACTGAAGGTATGACACTTCGCTTACAGTACAAACATTGTGGTACATTGAACCCCAAAATCCCAAAAATGTGGGACCCCATTCTAGTAACTCTATTGAAATTGCAACCCCATTATAGTCAATCCAGTTGTGAAAATGTGACCCCATCCCCATTTGTTCAACTCACTTAGCAAACTCTCATTTTCCAAGTTAAAAACTGTTTTGCAGCCATTGTGATGTCATTGCCAAGGTAGCCACAAGAAGTAAGAAATTATGAGACTCCAACAAGAAATTCGTAAATGAATTTGAAAGCGGCCTTTATGACCACCAAAGCTGGAATGATGATTAAAATGTAGTTCAAGTTGATTGTAATTCAAATTTGGGTAAGCATTTTGAAGCCACCTTTCAGTTAGCGTGATTATCAAGTGTGACTCCAAATGATTAAGACATTTAATACATGGTCACGTATACAGCAAAGGTTTGCTGGCTCACTGGTTTAGTGCTCTGTCTTTGCACTGTAATTGAATGGTTGTTGGTTTGAGTCCTGGTGATGTTGAAGTTTTCCATTGCACTCCGTTTTTTCTCTCTTCCTTTTTAATTACTGTCAATGCTTAACCTGTAAAATTATTTTGCAATTTGACAGGGAAACATGTTGGCTTAGCATTTTTATTGAAGAGCCTTTCTGTTTATAGTGTGGCAGATGATGTGTGACTCTGAATGATTTAAGACATTTAATTCGGTAGTTTGAGCCCCGAGAGAGTGAGTAGTCTAATTTTGGCGATGGATTGTTGGGTGGGAGAAACAATTGGCAAGGAGATGCGACGCAAGGAGAGCACCGAAAATTAGAGACTACAGACTAAGACAGGGAGTTTGACCTTTCGTGGCCGAATGATTTTGAAGTGTAAATTCATATTAATAGTCTTTCAAGCCAATTTTTCCATTTCCATTTATTTGCCATTAACCACATAAAAATACAAAATTTAAAAATACGAAACACAAGAAATTTATAATAACTTAAACTTAAGACAATAGACTACAAATATTTAAGGTGGTAATGACAAGAAAGCCTATATAGAAGCCGGGGGCTTATGAACTATAGGCTTCCTGACAATATAGGATACATCATACGAATTGCGGGGACAGCATGAAATATGAAATGTATTCTTTTAAAAAGAAAAGAAAAAAAAGAAAAAGAAGAAGTAAGTAGCTCAACAATGAGTATATTTGCCTAAGAAAGAAGTCTTTTCCCAAACAAATGGATGCTTTCACTGTTTTGAATTTCATGACTTAACGAGTTGAAAAACTTAGGTCCTTGAAACCGAATTGAGAAGTTTCGAATATTAGTTCAGCAGGGAGGTATGTAAAAAAGGTTGCAATTTCTAGTATAATGCGAATGTAACTGGCTTGCGAGAGTAAACATATCACGAAAATAATTAGGAAGTAAACCTCTTTTGAATAGATACATGAATTTACCTATCTGGTATAAATAAATGTCAGAGAATTTCAAAATCTCCTTTTCTTTGAAAAGAACATCAGTGTGGGAATCGAAAGGAACTTTAGATATTATTCTTATTATCTTCTTTTGCAGAAGAATAACGTGATTTAAATTACTCTGATACGTCGATCCCCAAACTGAAACACAATATATTAAGTAAGGGTAAACTAGACTATAGTACAAACAGTGTAAGGAAGTTTTGGGAAGGCAAAAACTTGACTTATGAATAATGCCTATAGATTTTGATATTTTTCTAGAGACACTAAGAATGTGAGGCTTCCATGACAAATGCTCATCAAGGATAACACCTAAAAATACTGTTTCTTTCACACAATCAATCTTATTGTTGTCAATTTGAATAGATAGATCAAGTGTTTGCCTCCTTTGGCGTGGTCTAAAAACCATAAAATTCGATTTTTTCAAGTTAATTGACAGCTTATTAGCTCGACACCACTGTGTTAATTTACACATTTCAGAATTTAGGGTTTCAGAAAGTAAATTAAAATCTTTGTGAGAAAAAAATATGTTAGTGTCATCAGCAAAAAGAATAAAGTCCACCACCTTTGACACATTACACAGATCATTTATATAGAGCAGAAAGAGGAGGGGGCCTAGTATAGAGCCCTGAGGCACCCCACACTTTATTTGGCAAGAATCCGAACAAATACCATTAAATTCCACATATTGTTGTCTATCGCTTAGATAGCTTTCAAACCATCCTAAGTGCAGTGCCTCGAACACCATAATGCTCTAGTTTTGAAATTAAAATTTGATGTGTCAAAGGCTTTAGACAAGTCTATAAAAATACCAACTGTATATTCCTTATTTTCAATAGCGGAAGAGATTTTGTCATACAAACAAGCTAGAGCATAAGCAGTGGAGTGATGTTTGCTAAAACCATACTGATTATCAGAGAGAATTTTATAGACATTGAGAAACCTTAAAAGACGATTGTACATGACTCTCTCTAGAATTTTAGAGAATGCAGGTAAAACAGACACGGGTCTGTAATTTGTAAATATATCCTGTTCACCAGATTTAAATAAAGGAATAACTCGAGCAATTTTTAATTGATTTGGCACAATACCAGAGGTGATGGATAAGTTAATCAAGCTAGTAACAGGGGAGATTATTATATCAATAGTATCTTTAATTAAGTTCATACAAATATTGTCATGACCTACAGCATTACCTGAACGACAAGTACGACATATTTCAATAATTTCCTCCTCATTTGCAACTTCAAGAAATATTGAATTGACTAGTCTGGGGGGTAAAAAAGAACTATGCAACTTTTCTGATGCAGGAATTTTGCTAGCTAAATTAGGGCCAATGTTAGTAAAATATTTACAAAAAAGATTAGCTATTTCCTTTGGATCGAAAATTTCACGAGAATCTGCCCTAAATACGTATGGTAGACCACGCTTACCTTTATTTCTATTAAGAATTTCATTGACAACTTTCCAAATGGCCTTAACATTTGATTTTAGTTTCTCAATTTGTTTTTCATAATATAAACGCTTAGCAACTCGAAGAGAATGGGTGAGTTTGTTTTTGTAAGACTTGTATGCATTTTCATTAGAAGAGTTAGGGTTATTAAGAAAACACTTATACAACATATTTTTCTTCTTAACGGAATTAGCAAGACCTTTAGTAAACCAAGGCTTACGAGAATTGAACCGCTTCACTTTCTTTTTTTTGAGTGGAAAACACCGATCATAAATTGAAACAAACTTTTCAATAAAGATTTTATAAGCGCAAGATGGATCATCTAAACCAGGTATTTCAGCCCAGTTTATCCTACCTAAGTCATCTTTAAATGCACTTAGATTATGTGCATTTTTTTCACGAAAGATTACGTATTTGTCCTTGTCACTGGTGCTATTATTATTCAAAACAAGTGAAAAAATCGGTAAATGGTCAGATATGTCATTGAGAAAAAGACCACTTATTGAAGGACAAAGTGGATCGTTCGTGAAAATGTTATCTATCAGTGAAGCTTTGTTCGCCGTAATTCTAGTGGGACGTGTAATGAGTGGGAAAAGCATCCTAGAGTACAACAAATCCAAGAAGTCACTTGTCGCTTTATGGCAATGGTGATTAATTAGATTTAAATTCCAGTAACCCATTAAAAATACAAGCTTATTTTCTTTGGTAATTTTTCCCAGTGCTAGGTCCAAATCAGACAGAAATTCATTTAACGGTGAGTCGGGTGGTCGATAAATAATGCCGACAATTACATTCTTTTCTTTTGTCCTATTAATTTCAACAAACAAAGATTCAGCACTTCCGTCGACAGGGAACGCTAGATCAGGACGTTGTTTGTAATTCAAATGCTCACCAATGTAAAGGCCAACACCTCCACCAACGCGAGTGACTCTGGGTTTATGCAAAAAATTGTAACCTGCGATGTCGCAAAAATGATAACATTCATCAAGCCAAGTCTCAGAAATCCCAACAATAGGAAGTTTCAATCGAAGTTGGCCTAGAAAATTTGAAAGCTTATCAAATTTATTAGATATACTATGAATGTTCATATGGAGGAAAGAAAGGCCTGATTCAAGGCTACTGCAGTTTAAGTTTAGGCGACTTTGCTCTTCGGCTAACATGTTGTTAAAACTATCTTCGGTATAGTACTCACAGCTACTGTGTTCTAAATAAAAATTTATGTCTGGATCATTGTCTTTACAAAGACTAAAATTTTTATAGGACTCATAGCAAAGGATTAAACTTTAACTGAGCTAATCTATCAGGATCAAAATTAATAGTACCGCCATTCATGAATTCAAACAGAGTTAGCCGAAATTGATCATCGTCTAAATTATAAAATGGTAAGGATGATAAACTATTCACTTGCAGGTTTATCACGAATAACTAAGCGATCGAGGACAAAATATGCAATTTTACCCGCCTGTTTAGCAGCTTTAAGATTAGGAATCTGACACTCTCTCTTCTGTAAGGTTGCCGGCGATAGATCTTCGCTGATATAAAGATCGGTAGGCTTCTCCCGCCTAGCTATGCGCAAAACCTGCTCCCTCTGTTTCCAATCTCTTAATCTGCACACGATGGTTCTCGGTTGATTCCGGTTTGCTTGCCCCGACTTGGTTATCCGCCTTTCCACCCGGTGAGCCCTTTCAATGTCAACTTCAAGGTCCAGGTTATCCTTGATCGCTCGCTTAACCTTAGCTTCTGCGTCTTCCCAAGTTTCATTGTCAGATTCCGGGATTCCATTCACACGGATGTTATTTCTCCGACTTTGATTTTCGAGATACTCCATCTTTTGGGAATGAGATGCAAGGTCCTTGCTAATTTTATCAAGTTCTTTGTTAACATCTTCCAGCTTAACATGAATTGGTTTCAGCTCGTCCACATCTTTTTGAGTATATTGCAAACCAGTTTTCATCTCCTGCACATCCTTCACTACACTGTCCACCCTCAAAGTCAATGAATGAATCGTTGACTCAAATAGCGACTTAAATGTGGATTCCTGCACCTTTAACAATTCTCGAACGGTGGCTAGAGTTACGTAATCTCCTTCGATGCCATCCACCGACGAATCCTGTTGAGAATCCAGAGCGGTTGCACCCTTTGATTGTTGTTTTTGTGTTCTTCCCATTTCTTAAAGACGAAGATTAATAAAAAGAGCTACTTCTTAAGAATAAACAAATACTAATAGAACAAATTACGCGAAAGAAAACTAGAAATTTAGGTAAATGTTTGCGGAGCTGTCCAAGACACGTCCACACGCCATGACTGCCGCTGACCTGTGTCTCTCAATTAAGCGCAACCAGTGAGATTCCTTCTCTTGGCTTCCTGTCACTTGCTCTTGTCAACGATAAACTGCAGAGATGTTACAGCAAAAAATAAATGAAAAGCCTGCTTGTTTACGTTGTTTCGCAGGGAGCCATGTATAAATGGCAGAAACATCAAAGAAAGTGGTAGGAAGGCCTCCTAAAGCCTACCTGTAACTATTTGTGCCCTGTTTACGGTTGCAATTTTCTTGTTAATTATGGGGATTTCAAGCGAAGCATTTCCAAGGATAATTTCTACGAGATCATTAAATGGGTCGGAGTGGAGAAAATTATGTCGCCTCATGGAACTTCTAACGAACTGAAGTTTGAGTGTGAACAATCTTCACACTCATCCAGAGTGTGTGAGAAATGCACCAGGAAAATCTGTACTACAACTGCACCGTTCTGTTTCCTTCGAGGAAATCTTGGTGCGTTCCCCTTCCATTTAGACTGGAGTTGTCGCCGGAAAAGAAACATGAAGCAAAAAAAGAGAGGAGATCCATAAATTATGGGCCTAATTGCTCAGAGATTGGAGAGTTAAAGTGGTCTTGAATGAAAAAACGTCTTATCAAAGCGGTTATAATTAGTTGAGACAAGCCGGTAATCTATACCCAGTCTATGTTATCATGAGTGTTGACAGCGGCTCGTGTACTGTTGACAGGTTTCTAGGAAAGAGCCAATCAGAGGCCAATCAGAGTTTTGTGCTTGGAATGTATGCATTTAATTCGAACTCCCTGGCTTAATCTGTAGTCTCTAATTTCCGCCGCTCCCCTAGCGTCACATCTCCTCGCAATTTTGCGTGCTTGTGTATTTCTCCCATTTCACAATCCATACAGTTCTGTACTTTTTTGTCTAGTGATTCAACGAAATTTAAAATATGAATGAAAGATTTTTTTAGTGAATAATAATGATTGCATTATGTGATGTCAGAAGGTTTCAAGTTTCTTTTGACATATGCAGTGTAAAATATTACAATTGAAGGGTTTGGTGCAAAAAGAGCGCAAGTATCGATTTTGGCCTTTTTTTGATGTCACAGATTCCACAACTACCTATCAATTTAAGTGTGCATGATTGCTGATCCAGGAAAAAATCAAAATGACTGAAAATGGGAAAGATTTTGAATCTTGTTTGAGTGAAGTTCTGTTTAGCCTGCATAGCTGGCGGTACTGTATTGAAGGCGTGTGGAGGAGGAGGCAGCGGAGCCATTGAAAGAGAGGTGCAAAGCCGTGATAACGAGCGGTGTAAGCCGCGAGCTAAGTTCTGATGGAGCTGAGCAAAGCTGGGTTCCCTTTTACATTGAAAGCCAAAGAAAGGGCAATATGCTATCTTTTTAACGATGAGGATGGAATGGCTATATTATCGACAGGATTCGGTAAGATTTTGATTTTTCACTTGTTCGTCCTGTTGTGTGGAGTGCGAAGAAAAAGATAAGGAGGAACAGGCTTCTCCAGTGTAATTGTTACTTCTCCATTGCAAAGCATAATGTGTGATCAAGAGGTGGAGACGAATTCTATGGGAATGACAGCATGCGATTTAAATGAAAAACTGGACTGCTTGGAGGATATTCAACAAGGGCAATTCAGTTTACGTTTCTGCTGAAGCTGCCATGGATTAACTCTGTAGGAGTTCTTATAGTGTACCTAAATTTATAATTTTGCGAGTGCAAGGATTATATACTCGCTCTTAAAACAGCTTGTTGTTTTTCCTCAACTTCAATTCCTGCCGCCCAGCAATGACCGGCAAGGATTTTGCCGTATGAATCTTTTCCTTTTGATGGCTTGGGCAGACGAACTATATCCAGGTTTACCAGGCTGAGATGCTATTCCAAATTTAACTTTAAAATTACACTGAAACTCTGTTAGTAGTAAAGACTGCTTGGAGATTCTAACCGTCGCAGCTTTGATGTGTTTCGACGACCATGTACAAACTTGCATTATTATTTTGAAAGATAAGCTGTCAATCAGCACAAATTAAGTCAACCATGAAATCGGTGGGCATTTTTTCTTCAAACTTGAGATATTTCATCATCTTAATTAAGAGTTTATTCCAGATGCTATAAAAAATTCAACTTAACTGAACATGCACATGCCCGGTCAAAATGACCGGCAAACCGAACGTTTGTCCGGACAAAACGTTATCTTGACCGGACATTGTCTGTTGACCGGCCGTTAGTTTGAGCCCTGCAACATATATCCCTTTAAAACTTCCAAATTGCTTTACAGGTCAAACATTGATAACAATAGTAATATTGTAAAAAAAAAACAAAACAGACAAAGCAATAAAAAGAGAAACGGAAAAAAAAAACATGTATGTTGCCGCTACAGCAGTTTGAACCTGGGATTATGTGCATCAAAAGCAGTTAAGATGACCAGTACGCTATAGTTACTTAGCTAAAGAGGAGAATACAGTTTATTAGTCATTACTAGTTTATTAGTACAGTTTATTAGTTTAATAGTGCTTTTCGTGTGCTCTGATTGGTTAACTTGGAGGTGATTAGCAAGTACTATTCACCTCCGAGCAGCCGGCGTGCGAGATTTTACAATTTTCGACCGCTTGTCGTTATATTGTCACACATAATGTAATGTTTTGTTTGCTAATTATTCAGCTTGTGTGGTATATACTAAAACAATTATTCACCTCAGTGTCGGTGAAAGTGGTGGATATTTACCTCACCGCCACCACTATTCACCTCCACTTCGGTGAATAATTGTTAATTAATTGCAAAATATCTAATCCAACTTTGGATTTAATTTCTAATGAGCGTTTGAGAACAAAGAGGCTTCTGGAACGGTTTAGGATTCGACATATGCACAGACAAACCGCCGAAATTACTCACTGAAGCATCTCTTGCTGAAATAAATGAAAAACAATTGACACATGCGCTGGGAAAATCGTGACACAAAGACTAAAAAAATAAAAAATAAAAAGAACAGAGCTGAATCCTAGACTCTTTGCCTTTCAGGCACAAGTAATTACTTGTGCACTTTCCAGAGTTCCCATAATTAATTCCTAAATTTCCCATACTTCCACATGAATTTAACACCTTAACTTACCATTTTCTTTGGATTCATCCACTTGTCTTGGCTTTTTGGTATCTTGGTAACTTTCACTATCTTCATTCAATTTCCTTTTCTGTTTGCTCCCCTTTCCTTCATTGTTATTTAGATACTCCTGGAAAGGTACAGTTGGAAAATCAAGAGTCAGTTATCTGTTAGTGGAGTAATTAACCCATTGACTACCGGCTGTTTTTACATTTTCGTAGTGATTTTCCACCTATAAACAATGAATAGCAATTCGTGACTCTTTATTTGAACTACCAGGGAAAAGTGGTGCTGTCCTAAGGCACTGGAGGCTCAAGGTTTCTGAAAACGTCATTTTGACGTAGCTATTTTTTATCCGTGAAGCGACAACAATGGCCCAAGTTCGGTTTGCTTGCGATTTCTGCTAAATTTACAGCCATTTTTCTCTTTAGCAGCTGCCTGATGAGCATCATTAAGCGTGACGGTAGCTAAGAGTCCACTTTCTCAAAGAACCGAGCAAGGTGATGTACTTTGTTGTTGAATTTGGCTTGTCACTCGACGAACTAGGAATTTGGCCGGTCGAACATTTAGTACCTTTGGGACTCGACTATTGATGAATTTCTCGACCTACCGCCACATATTTTGGAATTTCTGAGTACTGAAGATGACCACAAGAAGGAATTTTGGGCAGTAGGTCGGAGTGGCTGTAGACTTAGTTTATATGTGAAAGAATTGGGAGAAGGAACGGGTGCTGTCAAAAATTCTCGTCATTTCCCAGCATGCAATGTGGTCTAGATGTTGAAAATGGCGGAAAGGCCCGAATGCACTGGAACAAAAGGCTGTATCTATGCTCGGGAGAAGAATATGAACAAAAAGTCATTTCTAAGCTAGAAAAAGGACTGAATTTCGTTATGATGGTTGAAGTTTGGTTTTACGGCGATGATTTCCTTAAAAAACATGAAGGCAAAAAGGGGCATTTTTGTCGTTTCTCTTTGACGTTAAAAACGGTCAGTTTCGTTCTTGTCCAAACTCAAAAGGCCATATTTGGTAAAAATCGCTACGTTTCTTGCATTTATTGGATATCCACATTTAAAGGGCATTCCATTTCGTGCTCACAACTAACAGTTAAGGCAATATTCGTGCAATTGAGAAAGTTGCAATGTTTTGAAGCATGGGAGTTTTTTACGGCCGGTTTTGGCCGGCACGGGTGCCAATGGGTTAACAAGCTACCTTACCAGCTCAAAAATTAATGGGTTGGGGGAGAAAATTGAAGAAAATTAACCATGACAGTCTCTTCTAGTTAACAAAGGTTTCTTTAACAGAAGTTTAATGTTATTAAAATCTAGAGGAAAACTCTTTTGGTGATGTGTGGATCTACATCCTGAAACACAAGAGCAAGTTTACCACATTTTTTAAGACAGATAGCTCTGTGAATATAAGTTAAAGGCATAGTCAGCTGACAGTGGTGGTGAGTGTGTGCCAACAGAGTTTGAGAAATACTTGAAGAGAGTTCAACATGAACTGATTGCATCTAGAATGCCTGAATGAAATGGAGTAGCTGAATGGACAAACCACACTCTCTAGTTGAAGCATAGCAGTTAAAGGAATGACTTATGTTGAAGCTTCAACCAGAAAGAAACCAAATTTTAGCCAAACGAAGAAACTCCACGTAGTATGTTATTCTGGGCTATGGAAGCGCCATGGCGGGATACCAGCTGTACAATGTATGACCAAAGAGGTGCTTACATCTTCTACAGTTGTTACACCATGTTTGATGAATTAAGTTGCTGAAAAGAATAGGAGTAAAGAATGGAAGAAAAATATGGGAGACAGCATGTAATGCTTGATAGTGTGTATGACCCTGCACAAGATGTTTGTCATTTAAAGATAATGATAATTAAATTATAGTAATTCAATAGTGCATGCTACAATAATTATTGTAGCATGCACTAATAATAATAATTGAAATATATATACACTGGGGTAACCACCTCAGTTGTACAACTGCTATCAATGTGGGCCCTGTCTAAATAATAAATAAACACAATAAAGCTAAAAATAGAAAGTAACCTAAATGATAAGTTATAAAAATGGTAGAATTTTAAAAATTCTAAAAACTTATGAGTTAAAAATAACTGCGCCTTTATAATAAAATGCACACTTAGAAATTTCTAACTTAATTTTATCAGTAGAAAGGTTCTTGTTAAATCTAGTATTATAAGACATGACGTCACAGCGTCTGATGTTAAAATAGTCCTTGAATAGATCAGGAACACTCCCCTGAAGACATCTATTAACCAATTCTTTGATATCATGTTCCTCATCTCTCGGAAAGCTGCATCCATCCTAGTTGATTGATGATGGTATCGCTTGTCAATTCCGAGAGTTTTTGTAGACAATGCGGCCAGCTCTTTTTTGCAAACAATCAATCTTTTGATTCTCAAGACCACAGCCATGCCAGGTGATGTCACAATACTCCTGAGCAGCAGTGGTAAGATCATAGATTTATAAAATCGGTTTGCAGACTCTGTTGTTAGTAGAGGTCTCACTCGTGAAAGAATTCCTAGTTTCTGGGATACCTTGGCTACCACATAATTAAATAAATATGATCGGTAAATGTGAGAATGTCATCAAGCATAGCACCCAAATACTTGAAAACCGTGGAAAACTTGATAGGATTCCCCAGTTAAGACAGGCTGAAGATCCAAGCATGTACCATCTACGCACACCACTTGATTCCTATTAGATAGGTAATCACAGAACCAGGCTAGAGCAATGTCCGTAATTCCATAACTCCCCAATTTCCGCAGAAGGCTTTCATGAGGTGGAGTATCGAAGACTTTCTTCAAGTCAATAAACAAGAGGCTGCAATTAGCCTAAACTTGTGCCTGCAAAACTACATTGTATATCCCTAAGTTGGCGGGAAACAGGAGAAAAAGAAAAGTCTGTCTGTCCTCCTTTACATCAGACGCATTGGGCTTTCGTGACGTTCAAGTCTATTTGTTTGTACCTTGTCAACCAGTATATCCCCTTAAAACTTTCGAATTGCTTTACAGGTCAACCATTGATAACAATAGTAATATTATAAAACAAAACAGACAAAGCAATAAAAAGAGAAACAATAAAAAAAAAAAAAACTCGTGTTAGCTCCCCTGAAGACATCTATTAACCAAGCAATTCTTCCAACAATTATTGTTGGAAGAATTGCTTGTTCTTCACATAGATCGACATACAGTACATGTATAACCTGTCTACATATTCTAAAGCATCCACAAAATGAATCAGCAGCCAGAAAAGGGGACACAAAGTTGAATTTTAACCCTGACAAATGTGAAACAACGAACAAGTCGAAGGAGAGGTACAGACTTGATACAAATGCTGCTGTAACTGCTCGCTCTATTACGCACCTGATTAACCTGTCCTTGCGGTCTGCACGCTTCCCGAGTCAATTGTGGAAAGAGCAGTGTGGCTACAACTGCAAAGCTATTTGGAAGAGAACTGCCTACTTAGTAAGTTTCAATTTGGGTTTTGCAAGAATCACTCCACTCAGCTATCTGTAACGTACCTCAGACAAAGTTTTGAAAGCTATGGACCAAGGAAATTTGACTGGTGCCTTGTTACTTGTGCCTGAAAGGCAACGAGTCTTGTATTACCTGTTTTTGTTTTCTCGTCGTTTCGTCCGTCACTTGCCCCGTACCCCTCTCGGCCAGAGGAAGAAACAATGACAACTGAATGAATAAATTTTGTTATTTCCAGTGACAGGGCTTGAACGCGCGACCCTCAGATCTCAAAGATCATAGTCTGCACCTTATCCGATTGGGCCACTTGCTCATCAGTTGCTTTACCTCATGAAGTTTGTAATTATTAAAGTGAGTGGTCACCAAAGTCACGAATTGTTAAAGGCGTTGCAAAAGAAATGTTTAGTCAGAATAATTGAATTACTTCAATATATATTTCATAGCAAAGGAATTTAATTGAGAGCGTTTCTTTTGATCAGTTTTCAGCAACATATTGAAAAGGTTTGAGAATCGCAAGAAAACTTGAGATGTTATAGCTTTATAAACCAAACCACACAAAACACGCGAAGAATATTAAAGAGCTTCTTAATAAACTCTTCCAATTGGCAGTGTTTTCCGCATAAATGCTCTA
Source organism: Pachyseris speciosa (assembly GCA_016490735.1). Lineage (NCBI taxonomy): Eukaryota > Metazoa > Cnidaria > Anthozoa > Scleractinia > Pachyseridae > Pachyseris > Pachyseris speciosa. The sequence goes on from JAEMWC010000028.1 coordinate 625,286, forward strand.
TGTCTGGTACCACACAGAAAACACACAAAGGGTAATGGGCAAAATTCTGGTGGCAGGGAAGCGCTTAAATCTAGGGATAAGGGGACCAGGAGAGAAGCCCTCCTGGGGGAAGACAAGATCGGTGGTACCGGGGGTAGCCACCCTGGACAGGAGTCCTGATCAGTCTCCGGGGGTGAGGCCCATATCCCCCAGTACAGGAACTAAGGGGAACCAGGAGGGGTGGCCCTCCTGGGTGGAGTACAGATCAGGTGGGACAGGGGGTCCACACCCTGGAGTGGATATTTTTCCGGACCTGTCTCCAAGGGCTAAGCCTTACTGTGGGGTAAAGTGCAGCCAGGGGTTGCACTTCCCTGCCACTCCATTTATTTGGAAGCCAGACAGCAGTTTACATCCCGGGAACCTAATGAAGGAATGAGACCTAGTCAAGTAGAACATCCTAATACAAATGATTAATTACAAGGATACATATAGATATAGGGGAATAAAGTAATGATCTGCTTAAAATATGTGCTGGTCGTGCTAAATACTGCTACTCTGCCAGCCAATATTGGAATAAGCTCCTAGAGGTACTTAGAACTGCTGAATCATTACATGTTTTCAAATCCAAAAATTAAGAGCATTAATAATAGATAATAAATGCTGCTCCTTTGTAATTAGTTTTAATTATCACTAGGTACTGTAGACACAATGTATATAATAATTTTCTTCTTTCTACATTATCTTAAACTTGTACATAATATATAGTATTACTTTATTCTAATTACCTTGTCATTTGCATTCTATTTGTTTTTGCTATACCTTCGGGGATATGAGCATTAGTTGATGCTATCTTTGGGAATTCGAAGTGAGATAAAGTTTTGATTTGATTTGAAATATATAGGGAACATAAGAAATAATCGAAGACCTAAACAAAGGTTCCAGTCCGAACAAAGGGTGGGTGGGAGGGAAAAAACGCTGTTGTGAATGAACCGAAGCTCTAAAAGAACTGACTGGGAAAGGACAGTGTACGGAAAAAAAAAAAAGGAGCACATGTGCATGATGAGCATGTGATAATAAGAATGGAACCTTTGTGGAGTCTAGTAATATATCATGCTACATTACAGTGGACTTTGCCAAAGAAGAAGGATACATTGTAATCAAACAACTAGTTAGTGTTCATTGTTCTTTCTTGTACTTTGACCTAGTATCTACCATTACTTAGTACAAAAGCTTAATATACAAATGTTTCGTGTTGTGTGACATAAGAACAGAGACATGATTGTTGCTAGCATGTTGGACAAAAGACAATGATGCCTTGTAACGCGTCACGCGATGCCTTCTTATTTTTTAATGTTAAAATTAGAGAGCCAATCGGAGTGCTTTGAATGACTGACAGATTTACTGATGCGTATCCGAGCACATGCGTGAGGATTCGTGCTTTTGGATGTTTTTCGGTCGAGTCGTAGGTTTTTTGTAGCAGTATTGTTAAAGATTTTTCTTCAGTTTGTTAAAGTCCGTTATGGTTGAGAATTCCAGAGGAACATTTTTTGGCGACCCTGCCAGGACCTGGTGGATTACCGTGTATTTGGAGAGAATATTTGAGGATTTATTACCGAACTTTGTCCGTCCGTTTGCAGAATATTTTACAGTCCGTGTTGTTTACTGTTGCTCGCTCGATCGATCAGTATGGCTTAGGAAGGAGACGAAACAGGACTAGCACTAGATACCGAAACCGAGAAAACTACTGACGAAGAGCAGCTAGAATGGGAAAGGAGGCTGGTGAAGCTTAAACGGGATAAACGAGTCCGAAAGTCAGACATGACTAACATACGCCACCACATGGAGAAGTTATGCCTAGTGCTGAAGGATATTTCTGCTATTGAAAAGGATATAGACCAGCTATGGATGCTGCTGGAGTTGACGCAAGAAATCTTGGATGAATTATCTGTCGTTTATCTCGAAGCGGGAGACGTGAAGAATCGAAAGGCAGCTATGGAAGAATAGCAAACGCTCGACTTGGAGATTCAAAGCACTATTGAGAAGGCTCACGAGGCCATTAAGACGCAAGCTCAAATTTCGTCCGCGGCCATGACAACCGTGACGATTTCTCAGACAAACACAGCTTCGTTAAACGCTAACACTTTCGTAGGAGAACAACCCAGTACATTCTCAGCGTTATCTCAAGGCGATGACAGCGTTGAAGCATCTCCAGGAGGATTTATTGCTAACCACCGTTTAAAGCCCTTGAAAGTACCGACCTACGACGGAGATAAGACCAAATTTGAGGAGTTTTGGGGACTGTTTCAGAGTTTAGTGGATCAGTCAAACGAGCCAGTAAATTTAAAAATGGCAAGGTTGCGTCAGAGCTTAACTGGAACTGCATTGGAGTCTATCAGGGGACTGGGAGTTTCTGAGCCTGAATACAAAGAAGCAAAGGAGATTTTGGAAACAAAATTTGGTGGTCAGCGGTGTCAGCTGAGGGCTTATATGGATCAGCTTGAAAAGATGGCACAACTGCGCAGCAATGATGTACACGCTTTCGAAAGGTTTGCAGATCTTGTGAGGATATCGGTGGTGAAACTGCAGGCAGAGGGACGAGACGGGGAGCTCGGAGAAGGAACCCTGCATAGTTTGCTGGTCAAAAAGCTTGCAGAGAGCCAGGTGGAGAAGTACAGCCGTGGTTAATGGAACAGACCCGTGAACGATCCGTTGTCAGTTTGAAGGACTGGTTGAAAGAAGAGGTGCGAATCCGTGTGGAGGCTGTGGAAATGGTACATGGCCTTGAAAGTAAAGCAAGAAATGATAGCACAGTGTTAAGGAACAAGATACCAGAACGGATCAAGATGAGAACATTTTGGACAGCATCAGACACCTCATCTCGAAGCCAGGAGCAATCTGACTGGAGGAAACCCTCCAACCGTAAACCACCTTGTGCTTGTTGTGGATCAGCCTATCATGGCATTTGGGCGTGCAGGCAGTTTCTGCAAAAGAGTAGTGATGACCGATGGCAGCTTGCTAAAGAAAAGTGCTTGTGTTTTCGCTGCTTAGCCGGAGATCACCAAGGTAGAGATTGTAAGAAGTCAAGTCATTGTCAAATCAATGGTTGTCGAGGAAATCATCACCGGCTCCTTCATGAGGACCTCCCCATCAGCAGCCGTCAAATGGCAGCAATGCCAACACAGCCTGCAGTGGGAGAGAACACTAACCCCCAACATTGTGCACGGGAGGGGGTAGATATTCCGACAGCACGAGCTATGACGACATACAATGCAAGGTGCTCGAGTGAAGCCTATTCGTTACGCACCATTCCAGTCTGGGTGAAGGCACATGGGAAGAAAGTCAAAAGTGAACGCGATTCTTGATGATGCCTCTAATGAGTCTTTCCTAAATGAAGAAGTAGCTGGATTTCTTGGGTTACGGGAGCCTTATCATACAGTCAAGGTCCATGTACTTAACAATTCTGTGGAGACTTTTCAAGCCATGCCATTGATGATTGAGATCAAAGGGGTCAACGGCCAGTTTAACAAAGAGATCTGCGTGAAGACTTGTCCACGTAGTGTGACTGGTGGTTACAAGGTTGAAGACTGGCTGGCTAACCAAGGAAGGTGGCCTCATCTGTCCCAGTGTGACTTCCCTTCTCCAGCGAAGGATGGTTTGGTGGATCTGTTGATTGGGGTGGACAATGCAGACTTACATTACTCATTTGTTGATGTGCGAGGGTGAACGGGAGAGCCAGTTGCATGTTTAGGTCCACTTGGGTGGACCTGTATTGCATGTCCCGACAGCAGAGAGGAGTCTGGATCAAGGTCCCACATCATACGGACATTGTTATCGCGGGAGGCAGGACCAGGATGTGGGGTTGCTGTTTGTTTTGAGTTGGATCAGACATTAAAGAGGTTCTGGGAGGTTGAAAATTATGGGACTGAAGCCAGAGACCTCATAGTATGTACCGAAGAAGAGAAAGCAGCCCTTCACAAAGTCAGCAGCTCTGTGCATTACAATGATGACAGATATACCGAATTGCCATACCGTGGAAGGAGCAGAGGCCGCAATTGCCAAACAACCATCAGATGGCTGTATCCTGTCTTCACAGCACCGAGCGAAACCTAAAGAAGAATGAGTTCGTTGGAAAGGAATACCAGGAAACTATTGCAGCGTATGTGGAGAAAGGTTATCTTCGCAAGGTTCCTAGAAATGAAGACCCACCACCCTGAAGTTTGGTACTTACCGCACTTCCCTATTGTCCGAATGAGCAAGTCCACAACTAAAGTCAGAATTGTCTTTGACTGTTCAGCAAAGTGTAATGGCATTTCCCTTAATGACGTCATCAGTGTGGGGCCTAAGCTGCAGAGAGAGTTGTTTGATATGCTTCTCCGCTTCCGCCGCAATCCAGTCGCTTTGGTTTGCGACATCAAGGAGATGTACCTCCAGATCGAGATTGAACCTAAGGACCGTCCGTTATTCCGAATTCTGTGGCGTGATAACAAGACAGACCAGGACCCAGAAGAGTATGAGTTCAGCCGAGTCGTGTTTGGAAAAAACTCAGCCCCAATGGAAGCCCAGTTCATTGCACAAGAAAACGCTAGACGACACAGAATCGCCTACCCATTGGCTGCCGACACCGTGCTCAAGTCCACTTACATGGATGACTCGCTTGACATTGTAGAGGATGACGACATGGTGATCAATCTGTACCACCAACTTAAAGCACTTTGGGAGAAAGCGGGCATGCATGCTAGGAAGTGGGTTTCAAATTCCAAAAGAGTTGTAGCAGCTACACCGATCGAAGACCGTGCCACTGAGGTGAACATTAAAGATCACAATACAGTTACGACAACTCTTGGATTGCAGTGGAACAGCACTGAGGACATGTTCGTGGTCCCTGCGACGTCAGTGCCAGTGGAGTACCCGATAACAAAGCGAAATGTTCTGAAGAAGATTGCCACAGTTTTCGACCCTCTTGGTCTTGTCAGTCCTTTCATTGTGCAAGCGAAGATGATGCTTCCGGAGCTGTGGACGAGAGGGTACGATTGGGATGAGGAAGTTCAAGACCAGGTGGCCAATCGAATCCAAGAGTGGTTTGCACAGCTGCAATGCCTTGAAAAGCTCAAAATCCCCAGGTGCTTGAGAAATCCACAGTCAGTCAAGTCCAAACAAGTGGTAACCTTTGTTGATGCTTCACAGCAAGCCTACGGAGCCGTATCGTATCTCCTTTGCCAGTATGAAGATGGATCAGTAACTAGTTGGCTGATAGCCTCGAAGAGCAAAGTTGCCCCCCTGACACCAATGACCGTACCAAGGTTGGAGTTAATGGGAGCTATTTTGGGGTTTTGATTAACCCAGTCCGTATTACAAGTTCTAGAAGTACCAGTGAAGGATGCAACTTTCTACTCTGACAGCATGGATGTGTTATGGTGGATTCGGGGAAGAGGAAGAGATTTCAGGCCTTTTGTTGCCAACCGCATTGGTGAAATACAAATGCACTCAGACCCAGTTCAGTGGCAGCATGTTCCCACGGAACAAAATCCAGCAGACTTGTGCTCTAGAGGGGCCAGTCCATTAGAGCTTGCCGAGTCCCCCCTGTGGTGGAATGGACCCAAATGGTTGACAAAACCCAGCCAAGAGTGGCCAAGGATGCAGTTAGCAGAGCGCCTAAAAGACCTGCCCGAGGCAAAGTCCGTCAAGAAAAGAGAGGAGGAAGCCACCTTGTATGTGACAGTGCAGACAACTGAGCCCAGTCGGGCAGCAGATGGGAAGCAGTGGAGGCTGGATCCAACCTGTTTTTCTAGTTGGAGTCGACTTGTCCGTATCCGTGCAAGAGTAAGGAGAGTGATCTGCAACATGTCCAAGGCAAATGAGAAGCAGACCAGTGCGGCATTGTTACCAGATGAGATAAGAGATGCTGAACAGGAAGTGGTGCAGTTGTGCCAGTGAGAAGCATTCCCTGAAGAATACAAGGCATTAAGCTCCAAGAAGCCATTACCTAAAAGGAGTCAGCTACTGAAGTTGAATCCTATGCTGGACAAAGATGGGTGTATCCGTTCGAATTGGCGACTGCGCTTTGCCGAGTACCTGCCTTATGATGTACGATTCCCGATAATATTACCTCGTGGACACTGGGTCACTAAGCTGGTCGTGAAGCACTACCACGAACAGGCAAATCATTCAGCTGGCACCAATTTTGTGTTGTCCCAGGTCAACGAAAAATTCTGGATAGTGGCCGCTCGCGAAGAGATCAGAGAGTGGGAAGAGTGCAACACTTGCAAATGAATGAAGAACAAGACTGCGACGCCGATCATGGCTCCGCTTCCAAAGATCCGGTTAAGATTTACATTCCGTCCCTTTGATCAGACCTCAGTGGATTACGCTGGCCCTTTTACCACCATACAGGGACGAGGTGTGCGGCGGCAGAAAAGGTGGCTATGTCTGTTCACTTACCTGTCCACCCGAGCTGTTCATCTAGAGATGTCATTTGGTCTGGACACCGATAGTTTCCTAAACGCATTTACACGCTTCACCAGCAGAAGAGGTGTGCCTACGGAGATGGTTAGCGACTGTGGTACAAACTTTGTGGGGGCCGTTAACGAGCTGAAAGAACTGGTCAGCAAATTGGACCAGGACAAGATTCAGCAGAGTACCACTTACCGGGGTGTGAAATGGAAGTTTAACCCACCAGGTGCACCTCACTTTGGCGGCATCCATGAAGCTATGGTGAAGTCAGCAAAGAAAGCTATCTTCGCAATATTGGGCACAAGCGACGTGACAGACGAGGAGCTAATGACTGCCTTTACTGGAGCTGAAGGTCTGTTAAATTCACGTCCGCTGACTTACCAGACAGCGGATTCACGAGATGATGTTCCGCTTACTCCTAATCATTTTCTCCATGGGCAGCTGGGGGAAACTTCGCCCCTGAAACCGTTGACACAACCGCGTTTAGTCCACGCAAGCGCTGGCGCAGAGTTCAGGAGATAATCTCCCAGGTTTGGCGAAGGTGGCTTCAGGAGTACCTTCCATTGCTAAGCACGAGGCCGAAGTGGACTGAAGCTGTCAAAGATCTAAAGGATGGCGACGTAGTGCTTGTGTTGGAGCCTAATTTGCCCAGAGGACGGTGGCCTCTTGGACGTATCCTTGAGACCTACCCTGGAAGGGATGGGCACACCAGAGTTGCCAAGGTCCAGTGCGGACAGAGAACTGTGGTGAGACCCATCCACAAACTTGTGCCGCTTCAGGAGAATTAGAGCAATGATTGAACGTTGATCTTGGAACGTTGATTTTGACCATTGATTTCAGAACAATGATTTAAGTTTTTTTTTTAGAGATTACACACTGTTAGTATTCTCCCAGTGTGGGAAGGGGGAAATGGACAAAAGACAATGATGCCTTGTAACGCGTCACGCGATGCCTTCTTATTTTTTAATGTTAAAATTAGAGAGCCAATCAGAGTGCTTTGAATGACCGACAGATTTACTGATGCGTATCTGAGCACATGCGTGAGGATTCGCCCTTTTGGATGTTTTTCGGTCGAGTCGTAGGTTTTTTGTAGTAGTATTGTTAAAGATTTTTCTTCAGTTTATTAAAGTCCGTTATGGTTGAGAATTCCTGAGGAACACGTCCTAAGTGTGCTTTCATAGGGCATCATTGTCAGGTTTATTAACAACAGTTTATGAGCCATAAACTTGAACAAAACTAATTTGTTTAGTACCGAATACACTTTGGACAGATTTCCTTGTTATTTTCTTCAGGTGTAACAATTCTTTTGTAGCTAAACCACCTTAAACTGGTTATTAATTGTGCCTGCAAGGCAACGAGTCTAGGATTTGGCTCTGTTCTTCATTTGTTTTTCTTATTTTTCATTTTTTTCAAGTCTTTTCCCACTGCATGTGTCCAACACGCACCACTGCACACAAGGGTTTAACTGGGTTTAACAGAAGGTCGCTCATCTTCACGTGTGGCACACTTGACTTGAGTGACCTTTCTGTGCAGTTGAACGACCTTGTATGCAACATTGCAAGTTTTGGATTAAAAAAGCTATTTTTGGGCAATTTCGACAGTTTGTCTGTCCATGTCTCGAATCCTAAACCGTTTCATAAGCGTTTTCTTTTTTAAACGCTCAGCAGAAATTAAATCCGTCAATGTAAAGAATGTTGGATTAGATATTTTGCAATAAATAAACTATATTCTCTTTATTAGCTGTGCTTAGTAAATATAGTGCAGTGGTCATCCAAACCGCTTTTGAGGCAGATAAACCCAGGTTCAAACTGCTGTAGCAACAGCTAACATGAGTTTTTTTTTATCGTTTCTCTTTTTATTGCTTTGTCTGTTTTGTTTTTGTTGTTTTATAATATTACTATTGTTATCAATGGTTGACCTGTAAAGCAATTCGAAAGTTTTAAGGGGATATACTTGTTGACAAGGTACAAACAAATAGACTTGAATGTCACGAAAGCCCAATGCATCTGATGTAAAGGAGGACAGACAGACTTTTCTTTTTCTCCTGTTTCCCGCCAACTTAGGGATATACAATGTAGTTTTGCAGGCACAAGTTTAGGCTAATTGCAGCCTCTTGTTTATTGACTTGAAGAAAGTCTTCGATACTTCACCTCATGAAAGCCTTCTGCGGAAATTGGGGAGTTATGGAATTACAGACATTGCTCTAGCCTGGTTCTGTGATTACCTATCTAATAGGAATCAAGTGGTGTGCGTAGATGGTACATGCTCAGATCTTCAGCCTGTCTTAACTGGGGAATCCTATCAAGTTTTCCACGGTTTTCAAGTATTTGGGTGCTATGCTTGATAACATTCTCACATTTACCGATCATATTAATTATGTGGTAGCCAAGGTATCCCAGAAACTAGGAATTCTTTCACAAGTGAGACCTCTACTAACAACAGAGTCTGCAAACCGATTTTATAAATCTATATCTTACCACTGCTGCTCAGGAGTATTGTGACATCACCTGGCATGGCTGTGGTCTTGAGAATCAAAAGATTGATTGTTTGCAAAAAAGAGCTGGCCGCATTGTCTACAAAAACTCTCGGAATTGACAAGCGATACCATCATCAATCAACTAGGATGGATGCAGCTTTCCGAGAGATGAGGAACATGATATCAAAGAATTGGTTAATAGATGTCTTCAGGGGAGTGTTCCTGATCTATTCAAGGACTATTTTAACATCAGACGCTGTGACGTCATGTCTTATAATACTAGATTTAACAAGAACCTTTCTACTGATAAAATTAAGTTAGAAATTTCTAAGTGTGCATTTTATTATAAAGGCGCAGTTATTTTTAACTCATAAGTTTTTAGAATTTTTAAAATTCTACCATTTTTATAACTTATCATTTAGGTTACTTTCTATTTTTAGCTTTATTGTGTTTATTTATTATTTAGACAGGGCCCACATTGATAGCAGTTGTACAACTGAAGTGGTTACCCCAGTGTATTTATTATATCTCTCACTTAGTACGAGCGCTATGATTGGTCAATTTTGCGGGCCGTATTCTACAGTACGGCCTGCTTGACTTCAACTAGTTTTCTTTCCCGCGCGCCGAATTAATCTCAGAGATACGATAAATATCTTACTAACCTCGTTTTCTCGGTCCGTACTGTAAGTTACGGATCCTCGTTTTTTTCCCATTAATTCATGGCTTGGCCATAAATCAAAAGGAAACTTACAGTACGGACCTCGAACTCGGTTAGTAAGATGTATATATATTTCAGTTATTATTATTATTATTATTATTATTATTATTATGAGTATTATTTTTATTATTATTATTAAGAACGTGAAGAATATAAAAGATCTTGGTACATGTATTGCAATATCCTGGTCGTTAATAAAGCTAATAGGGTTCTTGGCCTGCTCAAGGGTATGCTTGGGCCTAAAAGCACACCTGAATTTTCCTTGTTATACAAGTCTTAAGTAAGGCCAATCCTGGAGTATGCCGCTCCAGTGTGGTACCCTAACCTGGTCAAGGATATGGCTTTGCTGGAAAAAGTTCAAAGGAGAGCCTCTAGACTAGCCCTCAGCCAGCATTGTTTTATATCAAATAGAGATTGAAGAAGGATTTAAAGGGACTCGTTGTTCAAGTTTGGTGCTTTTTACCTTGGAGCTTTCAAGAATATGCTGAACTTGTTGAAGCTGACTTACTGCGATTTGGAAACTGACCTCAAGGTCAGTTTGTGTATTGGGTTCTGTAGCTTTGCTCAACTCTTCAGTGTTTTTAATCCGACTTGTCACTAAGTCTCTTTATCAACTGCTATTTTATGCCCCATTGGGCATTCTAGCTTTACATTCAGTTCGCAGCTTACCTAAACTGCGTGATAATCTCTCTTTCTCACCGAGATCTCCATGATTAACGAGGACAAAACGACTTTTGTTTCCTCCCATGTTTTAATGTCACTACTAGGAGCAAATGTGTGAAAAGCATGTGAAATGTATGTGAAACTCGTATGAAAATAGTTCAAATGAAGAATGATCCTCGCAGTTGTGAGCGCAATTTATGCAATTGCCAAAAGAAGCCTGAAAAAAATTCAGGACTTCAACGGGGTTTGAACCCATGACCTCACGATTACCGGTGTGATGTTCTAACCAACTGAGCTATGAAGCCACTGACGTTGGGAGCAGGTCAATTGTGGATTCTCATGTTACCGTGAAAGAAATGAGTGTGAATGATATATGAAATGAATTATATATGAACTGCGGAAATGAAATCAAATGAAGAATGATCCATATGAAATTTGATCCATTGTGATATCAGTACCTTTTCATGATGACTGCTTCATTTTAAAATCTGTTCTAGACTTGCCTTACCTTTGTTGTACCGATGCACGACCTTGATCTATATGAAATTTGGTTTGAAAAGGGACTCACATCAAAATCTCTTGTTTCACATGTGTGTGAATTCATGAGTTAATGTGTGAAATAAGAAATAAGTTTCAAGGTAAGTGCAATTCAGCATGTGAAACACCATGTGCAATAGTGATATGTTTATATACCATGTGAAAGAATGCACCATGTGAAATAAACTTACAAATACATGTGAAAATAAGTTAGGCATATGAAATGTAAAATTAGTAATAATGTATTACACACCTCTATTCAGAAGAAATTATAACTTTACAATGACAAGTCAGTGCATTGAGGAAGTGCATGATGGTATTAATGCTGCACTGACATACATTTCAAGTTGATCAAGCTTTTAAAAGTGGGAAGCACAAACCATCCTCAGGGGGCAATGTATGCAGGTACAGAGGGGATTAGTTTCTAAAGAAACTGTGGTGCTGCGTTGATGGTGGAGTGAAACACGAAAATTTGGTTTATCAACGGAGTTGATAATGTAAATTGACCACCGTACAGGGATTCGATTAGCTGACGTTTCGAGCGTTAGCCCTTCGTCGGAGCGAATCGAGGAATTGTGGTTGTGTATGGTTTATATACAGAAAATGGAGCTACGCTATTGGTGGTAACATGGTAATGTGAAAAACAGGAATAAATAAATTGAATGAAAAGCGCTCGTTGATACCGTGGGGATTAAGAGTGCCAATTTGAAAGATCAGTTTTTGCTCGAGATTTTTATGGCTTTCCGTGGTACCTTGATGTAGGGAAAGGCCGGAGATTGACATGTGTTGTTTGGAATGGTTAGGGAGATTAAAATGCCGAGCGACAGGTTTGGATGCGTCTTTGTCATCTTTCAACATCACAAAGATGTTCTCGGAATCGGTCACCTAGTCGTCTTCCTGTTTCGCCAATGTATAACTTTTTGCATAATGTGCAGGTTATGCAATAGATAACATTTGCGGAGGTATGCGTGAAACGATCAGTGATCTTAACAGATCGCTTAGGGCCCAATATTTTGTCAGTGTTTTGAATGAAAGGACAAGTTTTGCATCGCGAGCACGCACACTTAAAAGTGCCACGTTGTTCAGTTGTTTTGAATGCGCTTTTAACTAGAAAGTTACCTACATTTTTGTCGCGTTTGAATGAAATCAGCGGTGGTTCCGAAAAGATTCTAGCAGTTTCTGGATCATTTTGCAGTATCTTAAAGTTATTAAGAATGATGGCTTTAACTGGGTTATTATGCGGGTGAAATGTGAGGGTGAATGGAATCCTGTCATTCTTTTCCTTTTGTGACGTCTGTAGTGCTGACTGTTGATCAATCTGCTGAGCGCGGTGATGGCCCGATTGAACCACAGAATCAGGATAGCCATGTTTCTCGAAAAAATGGCACATTTCCTCTGATTTGTTGGAAAAATCAGAGTCATCACTACATAGACGTCGAAGTCTAAGAAATTGAGAATAGGGAATGGCGTTTTTTGACATGAGATGGATGTGAAGATGAATACAACAAATAACTGTGAGAATCGGTGGGTTTGTAGTCCACACTGGTACATAAACCGTTGCTGCTGATAAAAACTTTGATGTCAAGAAAGGCCAGGAAGTTTCCGAAATTTCCCAGGTATATTTTAGAGCTGGATGAAAGGAATTAACGGCGGTTATAAATTGATTGATTTCCTCCTTGCTAGATGAAATTGTGCCGATACAGTCATCAATGTAGCGACCATAGAGTTCAGGTTTAGGACCGTTGTACTGATTGAAGAATTGGTACTCGACGTAACCTACAAAAAGATTGGCATAGCTAGGTCCCATTTTTGTGCCCATCGCTACACCATTAATTTGTTTGTAATAATTGTCAGTGAAAGAAAAACAGTTAAGTGTTAAAACTAGTTCAGCTAGGCGGAGTAGCGTTTCCGAGCTTGGTTCCTTGACGGTGCGTTGATCGAAAAAATACTTATTCTTATGCAGGAACAGAGACTGAGAATGAATGAGCCATTTTGGTCAGCAGGCATACCACTGCCTATCATATATGAAGTACCTACGCTGCAGGCTCATCATGGAAGGACCGTTTCTTTTTGGCGGGCAATTGCAAGTTCGTTTTGCATGCAGTACATTTCTTGAAGATTTCCGTTTCTTTTAAGCTTAAAATGGTGGATTGAAACAACGAAATAGTGATTACTACCACTCTTAAACAGGTAAGCTGAAGTTAAAAGCAAATGGTGAAAGATTTGCTTCAAAATTCATAGATATACCATGTGCTTTCTTCGTGAGAGCTAGCTGATCACCACCGTTCTCAGGCCCATTTCAAACGTCGAACTTCTCATGTGCCGAATCTAATGCAAATGAGCGAAAACAATAGATTTTTCTCATTTGCATTAGATTCGGCACATGAGAAGTTCGACGTTTGAAACGGGCCTCAATGTACTTGTAAATCAACTTGTAAAAATATACAGTGATACAACACACACAGAATCTAATACAATATAGGTAAACAACATCTACTATGTGTACCAAACAAGCTTCCTACTCAGTGAATATTGGGATGGTGCTGTATTACAGGCCTGTCAATTGTGCAAGAGCTGGAAGGAGGACAAAGAAGCCAAAAAGTGTTTGTGTTAATTCATAACTCCTAGTTTGACTGCAAAATATGCAAGGCTCAAAATTAAAATAGCATTGTAATAGCATATACCTTCTTAGCTTTCTTAGTCTTGGATGTTTGGTTTTCGTCTTCCTCGTCTGAACTGGAGTCTGTTTCTGAACTGGAACTCTTCTTTCTTTTATTATTCCGTTTATTATTATGGTTCTTCTCCACCTCAGATACATCTGATCCAGATTGCTTGTCAATAGCTCCTGTTTTCTTTGCTGTACCATTTACGCCATTCAGCTTTCCTTTTGATGGAACCTGCTCTTCAGGACTGCTAGAATCTGTTGAGCCAGAATCTGATTCTTTTGTTTGTGGATTGCTAGGTTTTGCCCCTTCTTCATCTGAAGAGTCTGAACTGGATTCCTCTTTTTTTGTCTCAGTTGCCAGCAGGGCTTTGCCAGACTTAGATTGTTCATCAGAGCTGTCTGAACTTGAATCAGAGGAAGATGGTTTAGATTTTATATTCTTTGCCACTGCCACATTTGTGTTAGTCTTTGGTGGTTCACACTTTGGCAGTTCATTGTCATCATCTGAAGAATCTGAACTTGAATCAGAGGAAGCTGGTTTCGATTTTATATTCTTCTTTGCCACTGCCACATTTGCTTTAGTCTTTGGTGGTTTCCTCTTTGGCAGCTCGTTTTCATCATCTGAGGAAGCTGAACTTGAATCAGAGGGAGCTGTTTTCGATTTAATATTCTTCTTTGCCTCTGCCACATTTGCTTTAGTCTTTGGTGGTTCACTCTTTGGTTGTTCATTTTCATCGTCTGAGGAATCTGAACTTGAATCAGAGGGAGCTGTTTTTGATTTAGTATTCTTTGCCTCTGCCACATTTGGTTTAGTCTTTGGTGGTTTCTTCTCTGGGTGTTCATTGTTGTCATCTGAGGACTCTGAACTTGAATCAGAGGGAGCTGTTTGCGATTTTATATTCTTCTTTGCCTCTGCCACATTTGCTTTAGTCTGTGGTGGTTCACTCTTTGACAGCTCATTTTCGTCATCTGAGGAATCTGAACTTGAATCAGAGGGAGCTGTTTTCGATTTAATATTCTTCTTTGCCTCCGCCACATTTGGTTTAGTCTTTGGAGGTTTCCGCTTTGGCTGTTCATTGTTGTCATCTGAGGAATCTGAACTTGAATCAGAGGGAGCTATTTGCGATTTTATATTCTTCCTTGCCACTGTCATAATTGATTTAGACATTGATGGTTTATTTGTGGGTTTTTTATCATCATCATCATTGGAGGAATCTGAACTTGAATCAGAGGAAGATGGTTTAGATTTTATATTCTTCTTCACCTCTGTCCCACTTGATTTAGCCTTTGGTGGTGTAGAGATAAGTTGTTCATCAGTTTCATCAGACAAATCTGAACTTGAATCTGAGGAGGCTTTGGATTTTATCTCTACCTTTGCCTCTTTCCATTTTGTTTTAGTCTTTGGTGGTTCTGGTTGTTTACCATCTTCATCAGATGAATCTGAACTTGAATCTGAAGGTGCTGTTTTACATTTGATATTCTTTATTGTCTCTGTTTTAGCTCGTTTAGTCTTTGGTGGTGCAATTTTTTGTTTTTCACCACCTCCATCAGAAGAATCTGAACTTGAATCAGAGAAAGCTGTTTTGGACGTCAGCTCCTTTTTTGCCTGCACCACATTTGGTTTTGCTAGTGGTGGTTTATTTGTGGGTTTTTTATCATCCTCATCAGAAGAATCTGAACTTGAATCAGAAGGAGCTGTTTTGGATTTTTTGTTCTTTTTTGCTTCCCTTGAATTTCTATCAGCTGTTTTGGACTTTGTTTCCTTCTTTCGCTTCTCCGTATTTGGATTTGCCAGTGCTGGTTTGTTTGTGGGATTTTTATTGTCCTCGTCAGATGAATCTGAACTTGAATCAGTGAATGTTGCTTTGGATCTCAAGGCCTCCTTTGAGACTGTCTTCTTTGTATTAACCTTTAGCTGTTTATCTTCATCAGATGAATCTGAGCTGGAATCAGAAGCAGCTTGCTTGGCTGCTGCTTGTTTCACTTGGTCTTCAACTGGCTTCAATTGTGATTGTTCATTTTCATCATCTGATGAATCAGAGCTTGATTGAGAAGGCTTTGTTGGTTTTTTAATTTTAGGATTTTGTTCTTCATCATGATCACTTGAAGAGGAACTGTCACTTGATGAATCACTGTACTTGGATTTTATTCCCCTGATTTTCAGCACATCTGCTTTTACTGTCTTTTGTGGCTTCTCTTTTTCATCATCGAAGCTTGTCTCCATTGATGATGGCTTGACCTTCTTGACTAGCTTTCTGGGAAGGCAAAAAGTTGACACTACAATAAGTAAACATTCAAATATTGCAACAGAAAGTAACATGTAAAGAAGCAGTTGTAACACTTTTACCACATTTAATTCAACTTGAATCTCAACGGGTTTTAATAACTTTGTTCCTGCTGTTTCTTCCACACGGTTATAATGATCCTATCCCATCATGCATGTATGCTACCACAGGTAGACCAACAAACACTGCAACTCCTCTTTTCCGTGGACTTAGACATGGTTTACAACAGCAACACTACATGTTTTAGCACCTGGACTCCTTCAGTTTCCCGACTGTGGGTCATTATTCTTATGTGGTTTCAAAAAGTTACAAATGCAATGTTACAGTACCGGGCAAAAGTTGACAGTTTCTTTTAGGTCTTGATTCTCGACTTGATCCCTGATCCTAGATTCTCGCAAGAATCGAGGATCTGGGAGAATCGAGGATCGAGCATCGAGGAACAACTATTGAGAATCAAGACAACAAACAAAACTAGCAGGAATCAAGAAACTAATGAGCTTGCTGCTTGACTGATTCTTCGACAGACTAAGCACCGGACTAATCGCACACACGCAACAGGGAATAAGAATGAAAGATTAACCCACAAAAGTTTCACTGATATGCAGATATTTTCCAAACAGTGTATCGGCATGTGCAACATGTACATTGAGCTTAGTTTGCAGTAAACAATGTAGGTTGAATTCAATTCTAAGAACTCTTGCTAATTGCTACCTCTCACGCGAAAAACGTTCTATGTGGCAAGCGAACAAATAAGAGACGGCTAAACAAGGAGAAGAAACGTTTGATTGAACAGCAAACTGCTGTTTTATAAGCTTAAACACTATATTTCCGTCACATGCATCACTTCGCCACGTTCCTCTGGGTGAGATGATTTGCGATCTGTGGAAAAAATGTATCAGCTGTTCAAAGCAAGAGATTTTCCAACAGAATGATGGCAACTTTGACACAAATAAAGCTGCATTCGCAAAGCTGTTTTCAGTGATGGAAATGATTATTTGTAATGAAAATAGTGCAATCTAAATATATTTTTTAGTGGTGCCATTTTGTCTAGCCACAATGTAAACACAAGTTTGTTGTTCATCCTCATTATTGAAAATTAATGTGTTTTTATTTTCAATCAAATATGCTCGCTTTTACGAAGAAGAAATGTAGAAATAGAGAAACATACATACATACGTACATAACTTTATTTACCCTCAGATTTTAGAGTAGCTTGTGTAGCTAGTATGCTAGTATCACCGAGCATTAGTTCCTGCTGTGGTACGCATTAGTTATTTGGGCACTCGTTATGCTATTTATCTTTTTTTCAATAATAACATCAGTGAAATTTACATTTGATTTAATTGTGTGATAAAGCTCCCTGTTTCACTTTTAACGCACAGCATTACCTTGTATTTTTAAAATTAAGAAACGTAGGAATGATTTTCGTTTTGGAGTAACTGCATAATACCTTGACACATGTACGTTGACTTTAATTTGTCATGAAAAACTGTGAACAGCGCTTTCAAATTACTTTCCTTCGAGTGACGCTCGATCCGGTGCGATAGCTGCTACCGCTTTTTCTTTCAAAACAGCTCCTATTGTTGTTTCATCGAGGATTAAACCGCTTTCTCAAAACTTGAATCAAATGTGAATAATCAAGAACGTTTCACTTCAGTGATTTTTCTGAGAATAGAGTATTGAGCATCGAGTCAAGTTTCAAGTGAATTGAGTCTCAATTCTCGATTCGATCGTTGCTTCTTGCGAGGATTGAGTTGAGACTGTCAATTTAGTTTTGCATACAGTGTAGTACTTACTGGTATGTGATTTTAACTAATATAAGACCATGTTAAAGGAGGCCTGCAACAGTTTCTGGGACCTAGCAAACTCACACATAACTCGACCTTCAACTTCTTTCATAGTATAATAACTTTTGGAAAGTTGGAAAACAGCAAAAAACTCTTGCTTTAACAATGGTCATATGCAGACATTTATTTTAAACAATGTTGGCTACCTTCAAAGCCACTCATGATCAGACAGTTAAGAATTAGACTTAAATTTACTTAATATACAGTAGTGAAAACTGAACCTGAACAACTTGTAGGCAAAGTTAGAAAAAAAAAACAGTAGTAAAAAAAATTAGGAATTAACGTCACTTTTTTTTTCCAATTCAAAGATCTTTTGTGTCTGAAAAATGACTTGAATGTACATTTTGCCTGGTTCATGACACTTGTCCTCATTTGTCTGGTGGGAACATTTGTGGGATATGCACTAAAAGGTCAAAACCTCTTCAACTGTTCCTACAAAATTTTGCTATGCATGTGCTTATTATGCAAATGTAGACTAGGCAAAAGGTGGGCTGCATCTGTGATAGTTCTGTTTGTTAACTTAAATGAGTAGAGAAGCTTATAATTTCCATTAGTAGTCAGGTGGTTAGAAGACAATTAACTTAATTAAACCATAATTATAATGACAGCAAACTTGTTAAAGTGCACCCAACCCCAAAATTTTTTTCTGCCTAAATAAATCTACTTATCATTTGGAGTATTTCAGCAAAAGAATTATTGGATTTGGTTGAATCCTCGATTTTTATGGATAGCCAAAGTCTCATTCAATTTCTTGCACGGCCAAGTAAAAGGGAGTCTGGGTCCAACTAAAGGGGATTACTTTCTAAAGAAACTGTGGTGCTACGTCGATGGGAGAGTGAAACACGAAAATTTGGTTTATCAACGGAGTTGATAATGTAAATTGACCACCGTACAGGGATTCGATTAGCTGACGTTTCGAGCGTTAGCCCTTCGTTGGAGCGAATTGAGGAATTGTGGGTTGTGTATGGTTTATATACAGAAAATGGAGCTATGCTATTGGTGGTAACATGGTAACGTGAAAAACAGGAATAAATTAATTGAATGAAAAGTGCTCGTATATACTGTTGGGATTAAGAGTGCCAATTTGAAAGATCAGTTTTTGCTCAAGATTTTTACGGCTTTCCGTGGTACCTTAATGTAGGGAAAGGCCGGAGATCGACATGTGTTGTTTGGAATGGTTAGGGAGATTAAAATGCCGAGCGACAGGTTTGGATGCGTCTTTGTCATCTTTCTCAACATCACAAAGATGTTCTCGGAATCGGTCACCTAGTCGTCTTCCTGTTTCGCCGATATATAACTTTTTGCATAATGTGCAGGTTGTGCAATAGATAACATTTGCGGAGGTACACGTGAAACGATCAATGATCTTAACAGATCGCTTAAGGCCCGATATTTTGTCAGTGTTTTGAATGAAAGGACAAGTTTTGCATCGTGAGCGTGTGCATTTAAAAGTGCCAGGTTGTTCAGTTGTTTTGAATGCGCTTCTAACTAGAAAGTTAACTACATTGTTGTCGCGTTTGAATGAAATCAGCGGTGGTTGGGAAAAGATTCTAGCAGTTTTTGGATCATTTTGCAGTATCTTAAAGTTATTAAGAATGATGGCTTTAACTGGGTTATTATGCGGGTGAAATGTGAGGGTGAATGGAATTCTGTCATTCTTTTCCTTTTGTGACGTCTGTAGTGCTGACTGTTGATCAATCTGCTGGGCACGGTGATGGCCTGATTGAACCACAGAATCAGGATAGCCACGTTTCTCGAAGAACTGGCACATTTCCTCTGATTTGTTGGAAAAATCATAGTTATCACTACATAGACGTCGAAGTCTAAGAAATTGAGAATAGGGAATGGCGTTTTTGACACGAGATGGATGTGAAGATGAACACAACAAATAACTGTGAGAATCGGTGGGTTTGTTCCGAGACGAATCATTTAAGATGAAAAAGTTTTGGGGGTTAGGTACACTTTAATGAGTATTGCACTACCTTGTTGGTACTTCATCTTCATCCTCATCTGAACTTGAATCCTTAACAAAAGTAACAAAAGTAATAAAACATTAGAAACTCTTCACCCTGCAGAGGACTATTAAGTGGGACTAAATTCACAACTAATGAAAGAAAGTGAAGGACACGTTAATGTTTTGCTTGGTTTTTCCATGTTCTATTGATAAAAAAAGTTTCTGATTGGATTTGTTCCTAAACTTTTTCAACCAAAACAGAACTTGGCTGAAATGGTTGATGGCTGCAATGATGGACGCATCCCCTGAGACATTAGTGTATGCAACAAGTAATAAGAGATATTAGCTGTGAACCAGAGGTTTTCTGTTTCATTCATTACAGAGTGACAAAGACAGTGACAAAGACAGTGTCCACTTGCCCCAGACAAGTGATTTTCGCTTGGGGACAAGTTAATCTCCAGGATGTAATTGAAAAGTAATGTACCTTTAAAATGTTTTAGCTCAAAAATCAGTTTTCCGTAAGTGTTAAACAGATCCCCTGTGACAAAGTAATTAACTAAGTAAGAAATTAAAACGTTTTTACGAAAAAGAAAGGAGGGGTACAGGGTTGGTGCAGTGGTGAGAGCACTCACCTTCCACCAATGTGTCCCGGGTTCGATTCCCAGACTCGGTGTCATATGTGGGCTGAGTTTGTTGGTTCTCTACTCTGCGCCGAGAGGTTTTTGATTTGATTTGATTTGATTTGAGATTTGTAATTAGTAGGCGAAGGGCCACCTTGTGGAAGTATTACTAATAAATCATTATTATTATTATTATTATTATTGTTCTAATTAAGTCTCACAATGACCTTGAGAGATTAGCAGAGCGAGAGGGACTACCGTTGAGCTAAGTACTTTTTGATTATTTATTTATGTAGTAGATTCGTATCTTTCCTGTCACTTTCTGATGGCAGATGAGTCGCACTTCCTATCTACCCTTCCATTCAACCATCTAGATGATAGCTCTTTCAACCTAGCCTTGTATGAATTGTCCCACGGTCCTGTACAATTTGACAGTGACCGCCTTGATACGCTTTTATTTAATCCCATCGAGCAGCCAGAATTAAGCAATCCACTTTTTAGCTTTCTTGATCCTGAATCAAACTTTTTAAGTCGCCTGCCTACTAGCAAATATGTTGTTGAGGAAGAACTTAATGATCGGCTTGATATTGTGAACAAAAAAGTTAGCTTTTCCATAATGCATTTAAATATCCGTAGCTTACTTGGTAACTTCGATAAATTTAATCTAATGTTGGGGAATCTTCTTAACCCTTTCTCTGTTGTTGGTGTGTCAGAAACATGGCTAAATGATGCCACTTCAGAGCTAGTAAACATCACCGGGTATAATTTTATCTCAAACTATCGCAAATCTAGATCCGGTGGGGAGTAGGTATTTATTTACACAAAGATCTTGATTATAAGCTTCTCCCAAACTGTAATTTTTCTGATCCTGAATTAATCGAATCTCTCTTTGTCGAAATTAATGTTCCTCTTGGGAAAAACATTATTGTTGGGATTGTTTATAGGCCGCCGAATCGAAATGTAGCTTCTTTCCTTGACAAATTTAATGATATTCTTTCCAACATCTCTAAAGACAATAAACAGTGCTATATAATGGGCGATTTTAATTTAGATCTTCTTCAATACAATCATCACGCACACACTCAGGAATTCGTTGACAGTTTATTTTCACACGCATTTTTTCCACTCATTTCGAATCCAACGCGTCTTACTTCTCACTCTGCGACATTAATTGACAACATATTCACCAACCATCTTTCAAAAAATGTGTTCAATGGAATTGTCCTAAATGATTTATCCGATCATCTTCCCGTCTTTGCGTATTTTCATGATGAAATTACACCGCACGTTGGAGTAAAGAAAATTTTCAAGCGCTCTTTTAATGAAGACAACATTAAGAAATTCAATGATTCTCTCTCTCACACATATTGGTCCACTTTTCTTAACGAGGATGACCCAAATGAATCTTACAACGGCTTTATCAATGAATATTCCAGACTTTTCAACGCCTGCTTCCTGTTGAAGGCCATTACAAATAGACAGTTAAGAAAACTCGGCTCCCCTTGGTTAACCCCTGGCCTCCTCAAATCTATTAAGGAGAAGAATAGACTCTACAAACGATTAATCCGGTCATCTAACAGATCCTGCGAATCGCACTATAAAGCATACAAAAACAAACTGAATCATTTAATTCGCGTCGCCAAGCGCACATATTATGACAATCAGTTTGAGAGTGCGAAAAAAGATCTTAAACAAACTTGGAAACTGTTGCACGAAGTTATCAACAAACGAAAGAGTAAGTCCTCTTTGCCCTCGTCATTTAAGTCAGAGAACAGTACTATAACGGATCCCGCTGAGATTGCTGATAAATTTTGCAAATATTTCACTAATATTGGTCCCAATTTGGCAAATTCTATACCCACAGTTAATTGTTCCTTTCGTTCTTTCCTCACTGGCAATAACAACTCACCTATCACCCTAACTCCAACTTCTATTAATGAACTGGAAGATATCTGCAGTTCATTTGCACCGAAGAAAGCTCCGGGCTATGACAACATCCCAATGCACGTGATCAAAAATTCTTTTCACTTCATTTCTGCACCTCTGATGGACACTATTAATCTCTCATTTTCTAAAGGTATTTTTCCGGATAAACTGAAAATTGCCAAAGTGATTCCCATCTATAAAGTAGACGATCCCGGTCTTTTTGTGAATTATAGACCAATTTCCTTATTACCAAATTTTTCAAAATTTTTCGAAAGAGTTATGTATAACAGGATAATAGAATTTGTTGAAAAATACGAAATTTTATATTGTTATCAGTTTGGTTTTCGGAAAAATTATTCAACTTCCTTCGCATTAACTCATCTCATTAATAAAATTTCCTCCGCAACTGATCAACATGAAACTACTGCAGGGGTGTTTTTAGATCTTTCCAAAGCATTTGACACTCTTAATCATCAAATTCTGTTCACCAAGTTGGAACATTATGGTATCCGTGGTGTGGCTCTGCAGTGGATTAAAAGCTATTTTTCTTGCCGCCAACAATTTGTTCAATTTAATCTAGCCTGTTCCTCAATGGAGACCATCAAGTGTGGCGTCCCTCAAGGTTCCATTTTGGGTCCTTTATTTTTTCTACTATATATAAATGATCTTCCTAACGCCTCTAAATTAACTCAGCCTTTACTTTTTGCTGACGACACAAGTATTTTTTATTCTCACTCTGACCCCATTGAGTTGCAATCTGTTTTAAATGATGAATTGTGTAACTATGACATGTGGTTGAAAAGTAATAAGCTCTCTGTCAATGTAAAAAAAACTTGTTATGTCATCTTTAAGTCGAGACAAAAGAAACTTAATTGTAATCTCTCTCTTTTTTTTGGAAATCATTCTCTGGAACAGACTAACGTAACTAAGTTTCTAGGAATATACGTGGACGAGCACCTCACTTGGAAACACCACATAAGCTATGTCTCTAAACAGATTTCTAAGTCAGTTGGTATAATATTCAGGGCCCGATTCTACCTATCAGTAAAAACCAAATTATCTCTGTACTACGCATTAATTTATCCCTATATCACCTATTGTAACTCTTCTTGGTCGTCCACGTATGTGTCCAACTTAAATAGGATTTTCATTCTGCAAAAGCGTGCTGTGCGAGCCATCACCAATTCCGATTATCGAGCACATTCTGCTCCATTGTTTGCTAAATTGGGTATCCTTGATATTTTTCAAGTGAACTCATTTCAAATAGCCAAGTTTATGTTTTACTATCATAATCAATTGTTGCCTCCAATGTTCCTCAACTTGTTTGAGACAAGTAGTGAAATTCATAATTATGGCACCAGGACGGCTGGATGCTACCGCCCTCATTTCTGTCGTACAAACATTAAGCAATTTACAATTCTCTTTCAAGGTCCTATGATTTGGAATTCTCTCCCTACTTCAATTACCTGTTCAGCAAGTTTTCTTACCTTCAAGAAAAAAATGTTAGAATTTTTATTTAAACAATCCTGAATCTGTCATGCCGCACTCACACAGCACCAAATTATACTTATATATTATCCTTCGAGGTGGCCTCTCCTATAAGCCTTGTGGTTTCCTGAGGTCTCCTCGCCACTAACTTAGGTGTATTAAAAGTAAATATTGTGAAAATGGCAAATAAATAAATAAATAAATTATTATTAATAAAAAACGTTTTTAGGAGTTCAGATTTATCAGTCATTTTGTTTTCTGTGGTATTCAAGGGGGACTGGTCTCACTACTGTAGGCCTCAATATCGCTGCATTTAGGAAAATAATACCATAAAATGTGACCTTCCACGGGAAAACAAGAATAAAGGTGATAGCACGCTCACAACACACTTCCACTTTAAAACAAAAGAAATTGGTTTTAGCATGCTTAAGGTGTGTTCAGGAGCACACTTCATTAGCAAACTTCTTTGTTTCTTAAAACAAGAGAGTGTGTGCACACGAACAATGAAGCCAAACAAAGAAGTGTGTTAAGGTTTGAAAACAAAAGCTAGCATGCGAGAACATGGTTAGTGTGCGAAATAACACTAACTCTAAAAAATTTAAGAAGCTTGCTGAAAGAGTTTCCAAAAAAAACAACAACAAGAGATTAGCGATGCAAACAATTACTTACCGTTCTGTGAAACTCACTGGCCATAAAAAGGCCACATGTCAAAAGCTTCTCAGATTAGAAATTTGTAGATTGACATCGTACATGTATCTAAACTTTTGGTCGATGTAGTTACAATGCAGTTTTGAAATAAGGCGAGTTTCAGCTTCAATATTACAGTACTGTGCGAAAGTAATGAGAGCGAATATCGCCAAATTTTGAGATATTTTGAAGAAAGCAAAATTTCGACGAAACTATTGTTCTGAAATTATCGAAATTTCGTATCTACATGCGAAATTTCACACAGCATTTCGTTATAGGGGGAGTGAAATTTTGTTTGGCGAAGCAAAGTTTGGGTAGCATTTGATTTGGCGGCGCAAAATTTCATTTGAAATGTCATTAATTATTCATTTTATCGCTTAGTGTTTGGAGTTAACAGTTTTATGGCACGATATTTCTATCAGCATTTGGTAAACCATATGCACTTACTGGTTCTTGTTTTGAAATGGTCTTTCTTTTTAATGACCCAGTCTTCTGTTGAGTGTTGACGTGTTTTGATCCCAAGACACTGTCATGCTGAAACACTGAAATCGATTAGATCCTTCTTTTGTGGTTTTGCCTGCCTTGAACTAAAAAATGAAGACCCGCACAAAAACTTTTCATTTCACGCTAAAACAATGAATCGTTTAGGTCCCCATCTTGTACTTTTGCCCACCTCAAACTTCAAAACAAAAATCCTGCTAAAACACTTTATTTGAAGGCAAAACATTGAAATTGATTAGGTCTTCGTTTTGTAGTTTTGCCCGGCTCAAACTACAAAACGAAGATCCATGCTAAAACGCTTTGTTTAAAGCTAAAACATTTGAGTTGTCAACTCGCCGTCACGTTAAAATATCTTTGCAACGATAAAACATGATGATGAGAAATACATAATCGTAGGTTACAGTCATTTGAATGAAACTAGCTCCTGGCCGCCGTATCAGTAAGGTCTGTTGTGAGAAGAGAGGAAAAGAGTGAGGCCGAGTTTGAGGTGTGATTTTTTACTTTCCCTTGAGGTTGTTTTCATGCAAATGGCGCAAATATGGAGATTTAACGTTCTTTTACGGTATTTGGAGGGTTTAGGTGAAAGAATGACAGTTGAATGAGTCCCTAAATCACAAGTTTATCGGTTTTGCGAAATTTCACTGAGCATGCAAGTTTCATTCTCCTGAGCATGAATTTTCGTCAACATTTCGTTTGTTTGAAATTTCGCATGGCTAATTTTTGCAAAAATTTCCCTGACATTTTGTTCCATTTACCGCAGTGCTGATTTTCATTAATACTGAAAATATAGAAAATATGAAAGGCCGTAATAACTGCTTGGACCATATTTTCAAGTACATCAAGATTTTATTAAAAAGGTGATCAAATATTTTGTTAAATTTTCTGTCTGATAGTCTGTTTTCATCACTGTCTGATGGGACGCTGATAGTGATATCCTTATAAAGTTGATTTTCTTCTTCCTTTGTGAGAATTTATATTCATTAAACTTATTATAATAAAAATACGGTTTTTGGGCAACATATCGAAATATTTCTGCCAGTTTTCGTTTTACTTTAGTGTGCTCTAGTGTGCTCTAGCATCCAAACTTGCTAAGCATGTCTTGCTAAGCATGTCTTAGGACACACTAAGCGTGCTGTGTTAGCATGTTGTGAGCGTGCTATCACCTTTATCCCTGTTTTCCTGTGGAGGGTCACAAATTATACACCCTCCTGGTAAATACCCAGTGTGCAAAATAGCAGCACAGCAAAGCATATCAGGTTATTTTGGAGCAACAAAGGAGCTGAAGAGAAAAGCTGAGTGCACTGCAGAGGATCTTAATGAAAGGAAAAAAAGCAATTGAACACCAAGGCAGAAGTTTGAAAGCTTCATGATTCTTGAAAAGAACGTAATGTACTGTTGGACCGTTTGTAGAAATTACAGTACAGCTTGGAGATAAGTGAACTATGCAGATGCAAAATATACACGTGTTTACAAATGCCTTCTACAAAAATAACACGCAATTAGCCAGAACCTTATTCCGTATAATATACAAATGATAAAATTAGCCATAAATTAACGGCTAACATTTTCCAATACATAACTGAACAATAATTTAGCCATAAATTCAATTGTGCCGTCACAGCAAACAAAAGTGTGACATCACTTACTCTACAAGGTGCACATAGACGATTGAAACGGCAAAATACTATGTCTGTTGTAAATTGTTCCTTTGAAAGCAAAGTTTCTAATTTCATCGCGCACCGGCAAGCGTGAATAATTGTGCCGTCACAACAAACAAAAATGTGACATCTCTGGTTCTACAAGACACACAGAGACGATTGAAATGGCAAAATACTCTGTCTTAAATGTGATCCTCCATGGGATTTGATGCTAAATTAAAGGTGAAAGTATGCTCACAACATGCTAACACAACACGCAAAGTGTGTCCAAAGTCACGGGTATGCGCATATTTAATTTCTAGAACAAAGACGGACACACTTGCTTTGTTTTAGAGAAGTTAGCACGCTAAACCTTTTGTCTCCGTTAAGTGTGTCTGATTACACACTTAGTTTGCAAACTGTAGCACTCTTAGCTTAGAACAGCAATAGGACATGCTAGAAACTAGGGAGAAATGAAATGAGACAAAAATGGTTGTGCGTTATAAATCTTAGTAATAATCTGACAACTACCGTTCTAACTGCTGATTGCAAAGAATTAAAAATAAGCTCATGTTATCGGCTACCGAGTCTGAAGTTGAGCTTAAATTAGAAGAAAAAATCTTACTTGTATAGTATGGAAGGCGGTGAAAAAAAATTCTGTCCTGTTTTTTTTCCTTTTGCTGGCTGTTTTGATGTGCCAGATTTAACGTTTATGTGTTCAGTGACTCACAAAACACACAAAAATGGTGGGGACAACCAAAATGCAAGTGCACTTACTCCCAGCCTACAGGCAGGAATTTTAAAACATGAACGGAACCCAAATTTACTGAATGACTCGCAGGGAACTGGTGCTGAATTCAAATAAATTGCCTTTCAGGAACCTGTATATTGTCTTAAACAAATAAGAGTGGTATCTCTACGTATATTGAACATTTCCTCTTGGAATTTCACCATTAAAGGCCAACGTTTAATTATGGCCACATGACTGGATATTACAAAACATCTTGGAGGATTGCTATCTGTGCAACGAGTTATACTAATACTTAGCTGAATCGGGAACTCTGCATTGATGAGTTGCTTACGTAAGCTTACTAATCTTCACCGGATAGTTTCCAAAATAGAAATAAAAACCGACTGTTTCGGTGTCAGACAGCAAGGGCGGTACGGTATGGTAGTGGCATTTTTTATAATGTTATCTTAATTGACACGCTTTGTGTGCGCTTCTGACATGCTTACTGTGCTGTGCTATTTCGCACGGAACTTTTGTTTGAAACCTTAACACACTTTATTGTTGCATTTTAACACGCTTCATTGTTTGTCTGCTCATGCTTCATTGTTTGAAATAAGTCCTAAGAAACAAAAGAAATTGATAATGAGGTAAGTATCTTAGCGTGCTAAAGTGTGCTAAAGAAAAGTCTTTTGTTTTTAAGTGGAAGTGTGTTGTGAGCGTGCTTTCACCCTTGGCATCAAAATCCCATGGAGGGCCACAAATGCTGAATTTCATTATCGAAGTGCTTGTGGTGCGTTGTTTGTTGATGAGTTGTTCCTTGGAAAGCAAAGTTTCTAAAGTGTTTCTCTTTTCATCATGTACCGGCGAGCGTGAATTTAACAAATCGAGTTTCAGAATTTGTATCATATTAATTTACCGGTACTGCCAATGAAGTTTACTTTTGGAGGACAAGGAGGTTATAGTTAGCACAAGTAAAACGAAAACTGCACTTGTCCATTGGACTTGTGGTGGTCAAAGTGCTTTTCTTACCATACTGTACACTGTTACTCCAAATTTGACCCAAAACAGCAAAACAACTTATGCAAAGTGATGTTTTACTCAGGGTACCGAGTTCTAAATCCTGTGCAGCAAAATGAACAATAGCAAGCAAGTGGCAGAATTTTCATCGGCCAATAAACAACAGAAAGCATGGTATGTGCTTTGTTTACATTTGGGCTAACAACATACTAGCAAAATTTTATCGGATCTGTCATCGTTTACCAGGCATAACTAATCGATGATCAATGACGTCAATGAGTAATCAATGAATAATTGATGGATAATTAACTGATTAGTCATTGATTATTGGCGATGATCAATGAGTAACCATGAATATTCGAAGCCCAATAATTTTGTGGCCTATCAATTACTCATCGATGTCATTGATTTTGCATTGATGTCACTGATAATAATAATAATAATAATAATAATAATGGTTTATTGCAGAGTATCCAACAAGTGAGGTTCTTCATCTACAATATCTACACTATAAATCAACTCAAAACAAAATAAAATAAAAATAAAATAATAATAATAATAATAATAATAATAATAATAATAATAAAAAATAAATAAATAAAAAATTAAGAATAGTATATGTACATATTTACAATTGTTTCACTGCTTAAAGTTCGCTACATGAAAGATGTCTCTTCGCACCACAACAAAAGGAGGTATACTCAGTTATGTTTCTAAAAGCTACAGGGAGCTTATTAAAAGTAGTTGCTTCTGAGTGCTGAAAAGTTCTGATTCTCTCGGAATAGAAAGGACAGGTGCAATCGAAGATCTTAAGCTATAAGCACCGACCTTGTGTAGATTTTAATTTAAGATGTTCAGGAAATGTTTCATCATATAGCGACTTATGAGTTAACTTAAGTATATTTAGTTCAATGTTCTTATTCATTGGAAGCCATTTAAACTTTGCAATGACCTCCACTCCTGCGAACCTTCTTGTGACAAATCCAGTGCATGAATTTTGCAGCCTTTGGAGGTGCTTCATTTGAAATGCTGGGAGGGGGTGAAAAACAGAGCATGCATAGTTCACTTTATCTAGAGAGGACCAAGCTCTCTGCCAGGTGTTTCCTCACATGAAAAGGGGCTAGATTTTTAAGCATGCGCAGTAATGACAATGCCCCGTACGATGAACTTAACACATGATCTACATGCGTCTTCCAGGTCAAGTGCTGGTCCACGTGTACACCCATTGATTACTCATTGATTGTTATACTGTGCAAGTATTACATATTTCTTGCTTTCTTGTACCACTGTTTTGTTTGTGATTCTTTTATCTGTGTTATATCGGTATTTTCCTTTATAACTGGCATTCCTGTTTACGTAGTTATGCCTACGCAAAAGGTCAAATGATGCACCTGCATGTTGAGACATGTAGTGCTAACAGCAAATACAGTCCATTTGTGAGATTTGCTCCAAATCTCCATCTGAGGTAAATCTTGAGTGGCTTGCAACTTTGAAAATGGCATACGATTCTATTTATGAAGATTTAGCTAACGGAGCATTAATCCTATCAAGAGCGACTTGGTATGAAAAAGGAGAAAAAAGCAACGAGTACTTTCTTAATCTTGAATCTCATAGAAAGGCAAAAAGTTCTGTCAGCAAGGTCTTGAACAAAAAGCGGGGTGATGACAAGAAAATAATGGGAACATCCCAGCTTCGCGAACCCGAAGAGTTCGTGCCGCTTTCAAAGAATTTATTGTCTTCATTGATGCCCCGATTTATTCAGCACACACTTCCATAATTTTACAGGCGCTGTACAAAATTCAATCGCTTCTACCAAGAAGCAAACGACAGATGTAGTCACGAACGTATGAATATTCAGTGCACTGTTGAAAGGCAAGTTCGCAAGGGATATGCCATATTGACAACAAAAACATTATTCCTGATTGGTTGAGCGGCGAAAATAGTCGCTCCTGATTGGCTCAGCACGTCATCTCTACGTTTAGTTGTTTTCCCCATTTTGTGCTCAACAACAACCAGTTGGGATTAAGCCAGGTTGTTTGTGTCGAAAAATACAGGGAAATCAAGCACCATAACTATAAAGAGAATTCCTGAGGATTGATTTTTGTGTCTTACAATCAAAACAGCGAAAGATTATTTGTGTCAAAAGCTGGGAGAGTTGAAAACACTGACCACCGCTCCGTGGACTACCCACTGACCCCCACTCTGTGGACTACCCCACGGAGTACTCCACGGAGTACTCCACGGACTACCCTATGGACTACTCTGTGGACTACCCCTCTTATGGTAAAACAAAAATCACTTTTAGGCTGAAAATAAGATACAAGAGACATACTTGCGTCAGTCGCCATCTTGGTTACCACCATTTTACTCAGCGGGTTTACCTAAAAGATGGATTCCTGAATCTGGAATCCAGAATCTAGAAAATCAGAAAGAGCTCAGATTGAGGACAATATTTGAAACCAAATGTTTCTGCAAATGATCGAACTCTACTAATGTCACTGTGTTTCGCCTATATCCTAAGTTGACATCAAAATGCTCCTGTTTTGTATATACCCTTGGTAACTCAGCTAGCACCATCTTCTATGAAACACGTAATTCAGTTACTAGGTGAGTTGTTTGTTTTGCTATACAATAATGTAAATAAAAGTAATATGTTGATAATTTTTACTTTTCATTTTCTCTGTAACATTCACAAGTTGATTGCCTTGTAAGGATCCTAATACTTCGAACAAGCTAGGAGCGAGAGATGTATATGAGTGGCAGCATTTTGATAGAATTTGATCGTAAGTTACACAACCTGCCTCGATTAGCTTTGCTACATGCGGGTTGTGTATTTCTCTAAATTGTAATTTTTAAATTATTGAAATAAAGGGATGATGATGATGATGACAGGCACAAAGCTTCATGGGGAGATTTATCTTGGAAATCGAGTTCCACCGGAATGGTTGTCCACAAGTTCAGTGCCAGTAAATGATCAAAAAGGTGCTTGAAATTTTGCTAAAAGTTGCTTGAAAATTGCTTGTTGTTTTCAAAAAGTTGCTCATTGTGCAAAAAGGTTTCTCAAAAGTTGTTCGTAAAAAACAATTAAGAATACTTAGTTTTGCTTTTTAAAGTACCTATGAAGCAAAATTTGTTTCTTTTTTTTTTTTTTTTAATTATTATTTTATTTATTCCAACAAGAAGAAAAAACACTTTTACAATTAAAACATTTGTGTTACTAACACTACTAATAATACAATACTTGGACTACTTAAATATTTGTTATTATTTAAAAATTTGTTTCTTGCTAATTTTAAAGTTTATCCCTAAAAATGCAAGAATCTCAAAATTTGAGGTGCTTGTGATTAAAATTGGCGATTTTACGAGCGTTTGAAGTTGGGCTATTTTGCCTTTAAAAATGGTCAGGGGTCTGGGTCGAGTTTATTCGTGAAATTCTATGATGTGACGTCATTTTGGGTACAAAAATCCCCAAAATTACGTCACAGCTACTGTCAAGTGTCTTTTTGGCCGCGTGATTCAAATGCCATTTTTGAGGGCAAAATAGCGTAACTTCAAATAAAAGATCCGAAGAAGACAATAGACGATAGATGTCTTACAGGAGGAAGTAGGTGACAGGAGTGGAGTCTTAGTCTGGGACTTGGTTTGTTCCTTCCCGTTGAGTCTAGATTCCGGATTCCGGAGTCATGATTCCATCTTTTAGGTAAACCCGCCGAGTAAAATGGCGGTAACCAAGATGGCGACTGACGCAAGTACGTCTCTTGGATATTTTTTCAGCCTAAAAGTGATTTTTGTTTTACCGTAGGAGGGGTAGTCCGTGAAGTAGTCCATAGGGTAGTCCGTGGAGTACTCTGTGGGGTAGTCCACGGAGCGGGGGTCAGTGTTTTCAACTCTCCCGTCAAAAGCTAATGCTGCAAGAAGAATGATAAATCATCTCCAGTGAAATGCGCTTTTGATGATTTTCATGGTCGAAAGATTTTGGATCTTCAACAGCCTCTGGAAAATAAAGCTCATTTATTTTGTCTTTGTTCTGAGCTGCTGCACTTCGACCAAAATAGTAATTTTGAACAAACTTTGGCTGACAAAATGCGTGTTGTATGCAAACGAGTGGGTGTTTTTTCCTGTTATGCAATTATTTCACATCTGCTCGCAGATTAATCCAGTTTGGACCAACAGATCATAGTTTCAGCGACCTTTTTCATAAAGTGATGTGTAGCTGTTTTAAATGTAAACATTAAGCGTTCAATTGCTTGTTTTTTGTGTTATTCAAATTTTGCAAACTATAGATTTTCAGTTTGTGCTACTTGCGCGAACTGCAGTCTTTCATCACGTTTCATTCCATTTCGTTTCGCAAAGTATCATAAGCCACTGACCGGCTTGGTCGGTGAGATTTTTTGCTTTATACTGTTTGTTCCCTGGTCTTCTTTGTGTAGTGAGTTAAAAAAATGGCACAAGTTATATACAGGATATTACATGACTGGACGGAGATATGAAATGTTGAGAAATATTTCACAAGTCGCATTTAATCTTTTTTCTCACTCATGACAGAGTGCCTATTCAATGAGATTAAGGACAACAGCCTCCACAAATTACATGGCCTTTTGCCGCCACGTAATCTTAGTACTGTAGCCTTAAGGAGAAAGCGCGCTTTTAATGTACCTCTTTGTGGAACAAATAGACTAATGAATAGTTTTATCATGCATAACGCGGCTATTTTCTAATGGTTTTATCGTAAATTCGTGGCTATTTTTTAAATTTCATGACGTAGTATCTTTGTTCTTTTGTTTTATTTATATACTGCTATTTATTTATAATAGTTTTTTTTTATTTTTTCTACCCTTTCTCGTATTTTAGTATTACGTATTGTACAGTCCGTAATCCAGCCCTTGGGCTGCAATGGATTTTTAATAAAGCTACCTAGCTACCTACCTACCTACCTCATCTTTCGAGCTTCGATGAGTGTACCGCGCAATATTGTTTGTGTGTCTTTTGGCACGCGTGTCATATCGCACGCCTAGCGTGGCATTTTGCACAGTGCTTTAGATAAAGGCTTTTGCGTGGCAAACAATAGCACCGTGACACTCTTTGTTTTAGGCACTAAATATGCGCATATCTGTGCTATTGTGACACAATTAGCGTGCTGTGTCATCGCACATGTGCCCGTGCAATCACCTTTTTCCCTGTTTTCCCGTGGAGGTTCACAATTTCTGTATGAGTCACCTGCTGCCCCTCGCTTGTATGGCCTTTAAAATTCATTCAGAAAGCATTGCCTTGACATTAAATCCGCTGTTTCGTGCTTCGTTTGGGGATAAAACAAAACAGCAACTTGTCGAATTTCGAGAAGTTTCAAAAAGCGAAATGCGCCAGCTGATCAATAGAAATAAACATTACGCCTCAGAGTGAAAAGAAACGTGACCCAACTCCTGTGTGATGAGCACTTTAATGATGAGAATATGCATAAATTAGAAGCATTTTATTGTGCTCCACAGTACTGCAGATACTGGTTTCAATGTTAAGAGAAAAACGATTCTCCATTAATGTAATCCAATAAGTATGGAACCCGTTAAGAAGTCTATTGTGTGTACAAACAAAGACATTACCGTGTTAATACCATCTGATGTTAATCCATGGTACTAAAAATACAAAGCCCTACCGTGTTAAATACGTGCAAACAAAGACCACAAACACGCTACTACACGTTCCATTGTTCTTGTTTGCACATATATGAATATACGCATGATAAGCATGTTGCAATTATGTCAGAATCATGCTAGCGTGTTGCTACCGTGCCGTGTGCGTGTGCTCACCTTTTATGACTGTTTTCCCATGGAGGGTCACAATTAGTAAGCTTAAATGATGCTCTTGGCAAATCCTGTGGAAAGGACGGCTAAAACGTCTTCTTTTAAGTAAACAATCCTTGGGATGCATTTCATCAGCTCTTCCTTCAAGGATTTGTGAATAAATGTGACCCTCCATGGGAAAACAGTCACAAAGGTGAACGCATGCACACGGCACAGTAGCAACACGCTCACACGATTCGAACACGGCATGCGATGCACTTCGACTTATCGAAGCCCTGTCACGTGTGGAGACTGTTACACGGGAATTATATATCATCTGAATGATTTTGTGAACTGATTGAAATTTTCCAGACATGCTTCGTGGTCTTTGTATTATTTGTTCTGATGAAAAGAAAACTAAACATTTATTAGTTTCACTGCTGTTGTTTTTCATTTTGCATGCCTGACTGATTTAAGACAAATTTGCATACTGTACTTTGAAACCTGATCTAGCAAGATTACGAGACTTGATGCCGGGGTCAGATAATGCAACATTTACAAACTCTTCGGCAAATTTGAGGATTAGCACAAGTAAACTATAAACTTCATGGGGGTATAAATCTCGCTTGCCTTTTAGTTGAATGGTAATTTTCGATGGTGTTAAACCACGTTTCATTCCCATTAGTGTTTTCAAAATGCCTGTGACCTGTTTGTTAATGGGCAATGCATAATGGTCATTCAAGAGAAGTTAGTGTCTCATTTTGGTGGTTTCGGTTGATTTGTTCCACGCGTGGGAAACGAGTGAAAATTCAAACTCGAATACAAACCAAAAAATAGCCGGCCCTTTGAAAACCTTAAAGTGAGTGAAGGGAAGTTCCTTCTTTAAGTTGCCTAATCTACTTTGTATCTGTGGTCATGTACGGAATTGAGGACAAATCTGCAATTCCACTGCTTGTCGCGGCGACTTTATGATGACTTCCCCAAGCTTTTCTGGAAAGAAAAAAGCTGAAGCCACAAAATCACTGCTGGATATTGGGAGACAATGAAACTGTTGACACGGTCACCGTGTTGATACATGTACGTGCGATATTGCACACAGGAATCTCAACACGCTGCATTGTCTTCAGCGCGCAAAGGAAAACAATAACTTGGACACTAATGAGGAAAGTGACTTACACTCAGCCACCGTGTTGAGACACACTTCACCGTGCCATGTGCGTGCGTTCACCTTAGTGACTGTTTTCCTGTGGAGGGTCACAAATTCTTGAAGAGTGTAAGTTATAGCTGCATAAAATTTCCCCTCAGCAGCCAACATGATGGCTTATTGGTTCGCTTATGTTTGAGCTGCACTGTACCTGAATTCAGCAAATTAGTGAATGACTTTTGCCTACAGTACCGCTCAAAAGTAAGTTACCAGTCGCGTCGCGTGTCCTGCGCTACGCGATTTGCGTCGCGCACTACGCGAATCACGTCGCGTCGCGCGAGAGTCACTAAAGCGGAAATTTTTGGCACAAATTTGGGGTGATTTTGCAACGTGACATCAATGAAATTCGCGTAACACTTTCCAAATGCAGCTATTGTTCTGTCGAATTTGAGTCGTTCATACGTGTAGTTCACTTCTGTGCAAATAAATATAGCATCATTGAGGTCATTACAAATCGAAAACTTGTAAACAAACCGACGAATGGTCAATTGCGAATGATGAGCATAATTCGTTACTCCTGCTAGCGCTGAATTTAGTTGAATTTTTATCGGTTCTGTCGTCGATACGTTTAAATGGTCGTGTTTTCTAAATTCGTTGAGGACATAACCAAGAGCTAGTTCGGCAAAAGCAAATGACTAATGACCGGCCGGGTTACTGCATATGCATTTTGCTTTCGGATCGCAAATTTGCATAAAACCGCAAAACTACTGTCTGTGTAATTTGAAACCTTCCTCTCAATATGACCGAAAAATTCATGAGAAGCCAAGGAATAGAACCCGAAACAGAACGGAGTTTATTTTATTTCCTTCTTTGTGCCCGAAAAATTTTATCATGTAGAAATCTGAAGTTCATTCTGCCAACGGTGAAGACGCATGTTTGGGTAGTTGTATGTGAAATGTTTTGTTTATTCGACACGCCGGCGCTCAATCGTATATTTTCTACTTCGAAAGACCGGAAGACATTTTCCTGGCCATATCTTTGTAAACTTGTGCAGATTTTAATCCAGTAGAGTTTGTCCGTGGAAAAAAAACATTGCCGAAGAGTTAAGTAGTTCGGAAGCCTCGCACGTGCTCCGCTTAATTACGCCGGTCTTCTTATCTACGGCTCAATCTGTTTTTTAATTTGCTGCTTGAAACTCCTTGCCAACTCACCAACATTTTCAATTTTTCTAATGGCTAGTTGTCAAGAATCAGATGAATAGAAAACTAACAAAAAGTATCAAGCATCAGTCATGGCTCCTGGACGAGCCGAAAAATTGGCGGTTTGATGTGCAGTGGAAGAAGCTCGTGTCCAATGAAGCGAATTGAATGCGGCGCGACGACGGTAGAATTCCTCGGAATGTCTCCACTTCAAAAGACTGAAAAACATGTTCATGTACATCATATTGTGCATGTAGGTTTTTTTAAAGTTATTAATATGTCGACCTCAGTCTATCAAAGTTTCGAGGAGAAAACAGTTTGACACGGAATTTGGAAGCAAAGCACACGCTGCTCTTCTCCGGCGATGATTGACCGATTACGCATATTCATTTCTTCTTAGCAGGCTTTTGCGAACACTGCAAATTGACTATTGAAATCGACTATTGTTGCTTTACAATGGGCATATTAAATGGTGAGAGAGCTTTAAGTCAATATACTTACAGTTTCCAGGACATCGTGCGCTACGCGAATCGCGTAGCGCGCGATGCGATTCGCGTAGCGTGCGACGAGAATCGCGTAGCGCGCGTCGCGCGCCAGGGTGGTAACTTACTTTTGAGCGGTACTGTAAATGTGAGCCAAAAGAAATCAACCATGTATCGGATCCTTTTGTTTCTGTTTCTTGAGTTTTTGGCAAAAGTCATAAGCCAATCCTTCGGATCCTAGCTTCTTAATCACAAAATAAGTGCAGAACTTCATTTCTGACACCATTTCCAGTGTATATGCCAATTGAAAGTACATGTGGAGTGAGTTTAGAGAGATTTGGATTTTAAGGCAAAAAAGCGATATATGAGACACAAATAGAGAGCAACTATCAGCCTTTGATGTCTAAAATACTGTTGCTTATAGTTGGCTTTTTTCCAATATCTAAAATTCTATGGGCCATTATTTTAGAATAGCCCTTGCATCGTGTATGCAAGAGTGCCCAAATGGGCAAACAATTTTTCCCAATCGCCTGAAGCCAAACGTTACTCGCCTTGTGGCAACCAGGTGCCTTGACCACTCACTGGAAAAAAATTAATATATCTTTTATTTTGCTGTCCTTCTATTAGTTTTAATTTAATGGAACAGAGGATTTGGGTTTTGTTACAAGCTTAAGTTTGGCACAATCAAGGCACGATTGTAAATCAATTGGCACAATTGTGTCACATTTTAACATTAATTTTTAACATCTTTCTTTGATTAAGCACACTCACATCAGAATCCAAAGACTGCTTGGCTGGTGGGATCTTTTTAACTTTTCCTTTGCCTTCACTTCTTTTCTTGTCATCCAATTTTGTTAATCCATTTGGCACTTGTGTCACATCTTTTGACTTTAAATTCTTTTCCTTACTTTCCTTCTTTTCCACTGAAGGCTTTTTGAAGACTGACGTTGCTTTCTCCTGGATAAAATAAGTAACAATGATTAAGCCCTACAGTACCGCTCAGAGATATGCAGCCAGAAATCGACCCATTAAACAACAGTTGGCAAGAAATGTGTTAACGTGTTCGCACTAACGCATTGTGCTGCTTACAGCAAAGCTCAGTAGTATGTATGAGATGGCTTGTTTTCCTTTAGTTGATGTCTCACTGTTTATTTAAAAGGGCATCAACTTCTGTTCTGCAACTTCCGCATCACAAAACAGAAGCAACAGTGGCTGACTACTTCTGTCCCGCGCCCACACACTTGATACTTGAGAATTACAGTACAGCTCGCAGATAAGCGAACCAAAATATACGCAAAAAAAAAACGTGCATACACAGTGCCCATAGACGAGTCAAAACCAATTTATATACGCGTCTATCACATACGCAAAATGGCTCATTAGTATGTATGAGCTTACTCATTGTCTTCCTTTTGTTGTTGAGTCATTGTTAATTTTGAATAGTCTGAATAGCAAGAGTTACTACAGTATACACCGAATATTCAAGTTATCAACAGCATTTTTGCCGTTTCACTTGTAGCGCCTTGTAGAACATTTGTGACCCTCCATATGAAAACACGTCTTATGAAACATGGCAATTTGGGTGAAACCGGGTTTCAAAAGGGTTTCCAAAGGGTTTCAAACTCCCGAAACCGGGTTTCCAAAGGGTTTCTAAAGAGTTTCCAAAGGGTTTCTAAAGGGTTTGCAAAGCGTTTCCAAAGGGTTTCAAACTCCTGAAACCGGGCTTCAAAAGGGTTTCCAAAGGGTTTCTAATGAGTTTCCAAAGCGTTTCCAAAGGCTATGAAACTCCTTGAAACGGGGTTTCTAAAGGGTTTTTAAAAGCGTTTGCAACAGTTTCAAAAGAGTTACGAAAGGGTTTTTAATTGTTTTAAAGCAATCCAAATGGGTTTCCTTTGCTATGAAAGCTTTGAAACCACTTGACGAAACGTTGCTTGTAACGTAGTGTGATAGAGCGTCTTGATTATTTGAGATTATACCTACAGCGCGTTTTTCCAGCTAAGTTGTTGTGTTAAATTCTTTCCAAGTTAGCATTGGCTTTAAGACATTTCTGTTGAAAACATATTGGGTTCGACACAATGAACTGTTCAATCACGCAAAAACCTTTCATCGAGTATTCACTGCCGTTGACCGCGACCACGTCACGTCACAATTAATTTTTGACAAGATATTTTTGATGTTCACTAAAACGCTCATCCGTGAAACTGACGAAACCGCTTGTTATATGTTTAAACGCTTCTTTACACGAAATATATTCTGATTGCAAAACATGAGAAGCCGATGTGACCATTTGATTTTCATGGTTTTCAGCTCTTTCAGTGTTCAAGCATGTGTATGTGTTTGGCGCATGAGTGGTAACACAATACTGTCACGGTTAGTGCCGGAAAAATATTCCTCCGGTTCTAATTGGGATAAATCAGTGATTCAAATGGTGAAATGCTCTCTGCTTATAGATAGGGAGTTTAATCAAGGGTTCTATGACGCGTTCTGTACTCTTAGCTAGTTTTTCTGCTTGGAATTGTTTTGTCTTTCGGCGTCGGCATTCTGTCAACTCTTATTGTCTTCTGAGGTGTCACGGCAAGTAATGAAAAAAATATATTTCTCCGGTTCTACTTGGGATAAATCAGTGATTCAAACGGTGAAATGCTCTCTGCATATAGATAGGAAGTTTAATCAAACTTTCTATCACGCTCTTTTGTAAAAATCAGTGTTACCAAACAGTTCAGAATTTTCTCAGATCACAAAGGTTAAATAAACAAAAACATTGGTTCGGCTTGCTCTCAACTGGCTTTCGGAGAACTTGACATGGGCTCAAAAACGACTTTTTTGTTTGGCTTAGAATATGTAAGCGCCGTTCGTTAATGTTAACATTGTACCAAAAAGGTAAACAATGTTTAATTTTCTGCTATACTGGCAAAGAAATCTCGAAACGTGGCTCTCAAACGTGACCGCAAACTTGAGCGAGTGACATATGATCACTCCCGTTGCCTAGCACGTGACGTAGATCTGCCACTGATAAAATATTTTCTACCGTTTTCCTGTAGATGTTTGTTCAGATAAAGCTAAACACAATCACACAATGTCACAAAAAGCCAGATGTTTGAGATCTTACTTTGAAAATATAACGATTGTCAGTAGAAGTAGTCTTGAACAAATAATGTTACAGGCAATAATATCACCGTGCCAGTGACCTTTGATGGGAAAAAGTAAATGCACGTTTCAAACACGGATTTGAACTTCAAGAGTTGACACTGAGCTGTCGCTTTTACAACTGGACAAACAGGAAATAAAATCACCATGCCAGTGACCATTGATGGGAAAAAATAAATGCACGTTTCAAACTTCAAGAGTTGACACTGCGCTGTCGCTTTTACAACTGGACAAACAAAGAGTGTTTCAGTTTTGTTCGTTAATGATAATCATACGCGTCCTGTGTTGAACTTTAGGCATAACAATTATTTAACGTTACAAAAGTGTTTGGAAACATTGCCAATGCATTGAAAAACGTCGGCAAATCATTTTGAAACATTTGAAATAATTGCCCGGGTTCGTTGGTAAACGTAATGCGTTACGAATCATTGGCAAGCGTTGAAATGCATTGTAACACCGAAATTTAGAAGAAGTTTCACATGCGTCATATCTTTTGATCTTTTTACAACTACAAATAAATCATTACGGAGTCATATGACAAAATAAGATATCTGCGAAAACAAAAATTATAACATGGAGTGCTTTCGCGCATTCGCCTGCAGTGGATGGTGAACGCAAACTTGGAGCGGCTTTTCAAAGAGTTACGTGAAACATTTCTAAGGAGTTTCCAAAGTGACTCCACGTTCCAATGGTTTTCAAAGTGCTTCAAAAGGGTTTCAAAGGGTTTCAAAGCATTTCAAAAGGGTTTTCAAAGGGTTTCCGAAAGGTTTCAAAAGGGTTTCCAAAGGGTTTCAAAGCATTTCCAAAGGGTTTCAAAAGGGTTTCAAACCCTCTGAAACCGGGTTTCCAAAGGGTTTCAGAGTGACCTCAAACCCCCTGAAAAACGCTTTTGTGGATAAGATGTGTTTTCGTATGGAGGGTCACATTTGTTTGTTGCGAATTCATGCTCGTTGGTGCATGCTAAATAAATAATCTATACTCTTCAATAAATGGCATATCATAAGAACATTTCTAATGGAATTCAGCATTTAAGACAGTATTTTGTCACTTTAATCGTCTCTGTCCCCAGAGACGCCACATTTTTGTTTGTTGTCACTGCACAATTCACGCTCGGCAGTGCGTGATGAAAAGAGAAAACACTTTATAAAAACTTTGCTTTGAAAGAAACAACTTGTCAATAACTGGCTCAACATAAGCACTTTTCTAATGAAATCCAGCGTTTAAGACAGAGTATTTTGTCGTTTCAATCGTCTCTGTGCGTCTTGTAGAACCAGAGATGTCACATTTTTGTTTGTTGTGATGGCACAATTATTCACCCTCGCCGGTGCGCGATGAAAATAGAAACTTTGCTTTCAAAGGAACAACTCATCAATAAACGACACGCCACAAGCACTTCGATATCAAAATTCAGCATTTAAGATAAAGTATTTTGTTGTTGTGAGATGTCACATTTTTGTTTGTTGTGACGGCACAATTATTCACGCTCACCGGTGCACGATGAAAAGAGAAACTTTGCTTTCAAAGGAACAACTCGTCAATAAATGACGCGCCACATCTCTGGTTCTACAAAACACACAAAAGAGAAACTTTGC
Organism: Pachyseris speciosa; assembly: GCA_016490735.1. Lineage (NCBI taxonomy): Eukaryota > Metazoa > Cnidaria > Anthozoa > Scleractinia > Pachyseridae > Pachyseris > Pachyseris speciosa. The sequence goes on from JAEMWC010000028.1 coordinate 666,807, forward strand.
TTTCAAAGGAACAACTCTTCAATAAACGACGCGCCACAAGCACTTCGATAACGAAATTAAGCATTTAAGACAGAGTATTTTGCCATTCAATTGTCTCTGTGTGTCTTGTAGAACCAGAGATGTCACATTTTTGTTTGTGACAACACAATTATTCACGCTCGCCGGTGCGTGATGAAAAGAGAAACTTTGCTTTCAAAGGAACAACTCATCATTAAAGAACGGGTCACAACCATTTGCTGTTTCAATCATCTTTGTGCGACTTGTAGATGAACCAGTGATATCAAAATTATTTTTGTTTGTTCTGACGGCACAATTATTCATGCTCGCTGGCACGCGATGGAAACACTAATTAGAAACTTTGCTTTAGAAGAAACAACTCGTCAATAAAAGGCACGTCACAAGCACTTTGATAACGAAATTCAGCATTTAAGACAGTGTATTTTGCCATTTCAATTGTCTATGTCCACCTTGTAGAACCAGAGATGTCACATTTTTGTTTGTTGTGATGGCACAATTATTCACGTTCGCAGGCACACCGACGTCTTCGAGATTATGCAGATTTTTTGCTTCTCGGCGGCTGGTATTAATTCTTTTGCTTCCGAAAACAATTACACACAAAGAGAACTTATGGTTATGACTAACAAAGGGCAGACGCATTTAGGATACGCAATTTTAGATGTGTCAAAAAAAATTTTGTACGCAAAAAACATGCATATATTTTGCGTCTGCGTAGTTCGCTTATCTCCGAGCTGTACTGTAATGTGTGTTTCCAGAAAATATCCATACCCCCACCACCCCAAAAAGCCCCAGGAAAATCTGAAGGGGAGGGGGGTTAAATGATTAGTTTTTTTCCAGACAGTTGCTTGAATGTTCTCAAAATGCAGATAACTGTTGAACTAATTATTTTAAACACAACAGTGAAAAACAAACGAAAGAAAACTATTTACAATTTTCTTGAAAGCACTTTGTATTAGAAGTGCTGGAATACGCGAAAAGTGAACATGCAAATAGTAAGCTTAACTTTCATTTTGACTTAAGCATATCGAGGATCGAGAAACGAGAATCAAGGACCGAGAAACAACAAAAACCAAGTTAAATTACCTCTGATGCAGGTTTTAGGAAATCATACTATCAAACCATCAATCTTCAGAAATTTAGAGTGAAATTTGACATTGTGCTGCCATGAGTGCACGTGCATTAAAAACAAGAAATGTTACATGTTACAAATTGACATCCGTTAAGAAATAAGCTCATCCGCTAAGTATTTGCAAAGCTTATTTACTACAGTAAAATCCTTAACTGACAAAATCTTTCGTTGTTTATACTGAATCCATGATTCCCACGAAGTCTTTCCAGAGTATTTTTAGAACATAACATTGAATTACATTCCCGAGCATGGACTACGTACCATAGTTCTAATTTTTGTACTGAAACTTTTGCAGAAAGAACTCCTGCTATTTTGAAAACAAGTCTTAAGTGTAATTAAAATTGACTGAAGAGATGTTTGTGGCAGCAGCAAAAACCACTAGAAGTTTACTGAAGGAAGGATAAATTTTGCCTTCTGTGCTGAAATTAGCATATGTCAAAAGAAACTTGAAACTGTCTGACATCACGTAACGCAATAATTTTAAAATTATTCAACGAAAGACATCTTTCGTTCACATTTTATTTTCCGCTGAACCATCAGTATGTGAGAAAAAAATTCAGAGATTAACTGTCAAGTTTCTTTTCTCCCAACTGAGTAAAGCGTGGCTCACTAGTTTATGTTTTGCAATGAATTTCATGCTACACGTGTAGAACTAGTTCCTCGAATTGCACTTACTAGTATCTTTCATCACTGAAAGTTGCGATTGTTTCATATCTCTGTTCGCGACTATTGCAATCACAAAGAAATTTGCGGTGAATTCTAAAAGTTTGGCCATAAGAAGAGATTAACTGGGAGGCTTAAAATATTTCTGTCCGTCAAGGCAATTGACAAACAACTATTTTATCTTTGTTCAAACAGAAAACCGATAATATTGCCTCAACAAAAAAGCGTCTGCAACACTTTCTTGTTAAAAAGCAAACTTCCAGAGAGGTTGGAAGGTGTTTTAAATAATTCTGGAAATTCCAGAGGGGTGGGTGGGGTTACCGTTTTCTTAAAAAAATGGAAAATCTGGGGAGGTGGGGGGGGGGGGGGGTCTTAAACGAAATTCTCTCCGTGGTAGGGGTATGGATATTTTCTGGAAACACACAACTGAACATTGGCAAATACTCTTTTAATGACAGCCGGTCCAGATTTCATTGGTAAAACTTTCACCTTTTGGATGATGTATTTATATTTACAGCATATAATTACAGTACTGTGCAAAAGAAATGAGTGTAAATTTTGATGAAATATGTTATTTGTTCTTGGGAATTTTCGGCGAAATTGCGACACTGATGAAATTTTGAGCGAAATTTCATATAATGGTTTGAGATTTCGCAGATATGGTGGCGAAAATTTGCAAACTCTTTCAAAATTTCGACTTTTTAAAATTTTTGGAAATAATTTTTCGAATTTTCGAAGCAGCGAACTTTGACCAAACTTTCGCCTTTTAGTAAGAATGATCACAAAGTCTATTGCGTTGTTATTTTAAGCTTGCACCAGCGAGCTTGAATTTTTCGCATCACGGCAAACATAAATTAGTCATATCTCCAGTTTTACAAAGCACACAGAGATGGTTAAAATGGCAAAATACTTTTACTTCAAGGCTGAAATTCGATATAAAGCAGTCTATCTACTGACTGTTTTTCAATGTCTGTGCCACAACAGCGTTAAGAAACTTTTGCCCTTATGTTATTAACATGTAATCGCAATGAGTCCTTGTAAAATGAAGGATTAAAGCCCCGGACATAGGAACCCACAATTGACCTGCTCCCAACGTCAGTGGCTTCATAGCTTAGTTCGTTAGAGCATCGCACCGGTATGGTGAGGTGACGGGTTCAAACCCTGTTGAAGTCCTGAATTTTTTTCAGGCTTCTTTTTGCAACTGCCTAAATTGCGTTCACAACTGCGAGGATCATTCTTCATTTGATTTATTTTACTGGGTATTACATTTTTCCTTAGTGTATCATAAATTGTAAATAATTCATAAGTTCGTTAACATTATTTTATCTAAATTTTGTAGATATACTTTAGTTTGTAGGTCCACATCAGCTTTTTAGCTGTCTTTTAGTGACCTACATGACAAATAAAGTATGTACAGTAAGAACTTATGTACCTGTGTAACGTCGGGAACTAGTGCACAACTTTCCGCATACACGTGCACGTGTTTAACAGTAATCATTGTTGAGAACGATCTGAAGCGCGGCAATCACTACCAGCCATCGAAACCTTTGACGAGGTTACCTTTTCACCTTAATCGTCATTGCAACCAATTGAAGCTACCTTTAACACGCAAAGATACGATCGAAGAGGATTTAGAGCATTGGGTACCGAGCCATGCTCTGACCAAACCACACCACACATTGTTAGTGAAGAATGTTTCTTACCTTTTTAACTTTTTCCAGCTTAGCCATTTGCAAATGATTTTTTGCTAAAACAAGGAAAATAGTCTTCTTTGGATCTCCACGTGCTAACAACACCGCCAGTTGCACGTGAAAGAACGAATAAGAAGATCATCGCACATTATGTACCAATCTCCACTCATGTCGCGACTGCAATCCCATCATACCAAAGGGACTTCGCATCGCAAAGTCAAGGGACATTTCACGTAGGCTTACATGATATACTAGCCGACGTTGCACTGCAGCATTTGTTCTTGTTCTCGTAGTTACAATTGTACTTAACTTATGTTGGGGAAAATTGTTTGAATGGCAAATGGATGCAGTTGTGGCCCTTGAAACCGAGTTAAATGCCATCATTAAGGAGGTAGGTTGAAGAAAAAACTTGTTGCTCTCATATCTGCATCGTTCTGTCTTTTACTAAGCTTTATACTAAACAATTAATTTTGTAGTATCTGGATTACCTTGGATACTCGAAGACTTCATCCACATTTGAAGACGAGCTTCATTCACTAGGAAAGCACCTTAACAGGAATATTACTAAACCAAGGAGTGATTCACAGAGAAATGAAATTCAGGTGTGTTTTAAGTCTGTCTCATCTCTTTGTATATGGGTTAGCGTAAAAGCTCTATTAATCAGGGGCACCCAACAAGCCAAATCAACCAAAAGCTGTAGAAAGACATTTTTAAGTACCTTGTGGTGTTTAACGTCTGTATAAAGTGATGTTTTCATAAGCTAGAAGAAGTTCATCTGTTCGGATTGAGAATTTTTGACAGCACCCATTCCTTCCCCCAATTCTTTCACATATAAACTACAGCCACTCTGACCTACCGCCAAAAATTTGTGCTTGTGGTCATCTTCAGTGCTCAAAAATTCCAAAATATGCGGCGGTAGGTCGAGAAATTCATCAATAGTCGAGTCCCAAAGGTACTAAGTGTCCAACTGGCCAAGTTCCCAGTTCGTCGAGTAACAAGCCAAATTTGACAACAAAGTTCATCATCTTGCTCAATTCTTTGAGAAAGTGGACTCTTAGCTACCATCATGCTTAGTGATGCTCATCAGGCAGCCACTAAAGATGAAAAACGGCTGCAAACTTAGTAAAAATCGCAAGCAAATTGAACTTGGGCCATTCTTGTAGCTCCACGGATGAAAAATAGCTACGTCAGAATGATGTTTTCAGAAACCTTGAGCCTCCAGTGCCTTAGGACAGCACCATGGTAGTTTCAAATAAAGAGTCACGAAATGCTAATGCAAAGCCTGTCTTAAGCACGACATTGGAGCCTTTGTTTCAAGCAGTTAAAAATAATGCTAGCTAATTTGAAAGAAAACTGCATAACACATTGTTTTGACATGAGGGCATGACAGCTGCCTTGATTTGCATACTTTTGTTGTGAATTCAGGGAAAAGAAAACAACACAAACAAATTTTTACGTGACAAAAGCAGTTCAGAAAATATTTCTTGAAGAAATGCTCGCGGTCTATTTGGCTCCGTTTCATCTCACAATGGAGCACACCTTCACCAATCACGAGTTCAATGTGTTGTTCCAGCAACTGCGCTTGGGAAGATGTTCCCCAGAGGCAAAGAAATGGTTGATGAGCGAACTCTTGAAACAGTCAGGGCCAATCGCTGAAATTGCCCACAAAATAATTTGCAAAAATGTGGCGACATGGAATGTTCTGAATGTGAGAAATTTTATGCTTTTCCAAAATATCACAGAGATGTTTATGGACCTTTCTTTTCAAAGACTTCAACAATTGGATGCGCTGCTTGCCGACAAAGATGTGACCACCAAGGCAGAAAACAACGCGCTGCAAGGGTGTAGCAAGCTGACAAAAGACATTTTTCGAAGCCGACGCCATTTTATGAAAGGAAAAAAGAAGAAAGCAATTACCACCTTGTTCTTGGAAGGGTTGAAAGAAGAGTTTGAGGAGGGCTTCTCGTCAGAGGAGGACACCTCGTCAGGTGAGGACACGGTCCATTAAACATTCGTGCCCACCAAGAAAATGGAGTACTACGAGCGACGGATATTTCATAAACTGAGTTTGGAGGAGGTGTTGGCAACCCGTTATTACAAAAATCTCTGCAATGTCCTTAAAAGGTTGGCTGCGCCGCATAAAAATGAACCTGGCTATGTTGTTAAAACTCGTTATTCACCTTTGTGTTATGGCGCCGTGCAAGACCTTGAAGCCCATTTAAAGGGGCTGAATAATTAACATTTGCCAATTTTTGTAGCCTAATTATACACACAATGATTGCAGTGTGTGTTATGATCTTTTATTTTCTGAAAGAACAGATTAATCCCAACAGGGAGTTAATTTGGGAAGTTCGCCGGGTTCTGGAAGAGCTCAAATTCCCGCCCCACGGTGGGGAACACCAAGACCAAGTGTCTGTTTGGTGTTGATTGCGTTCCGGGCAAGGGCATGACCCCATTGTCTTTTTTTCCATGGGACTGAGTCAAGAGATTTGACCATCTTGTGGTTGGCAACATGCTTGTGTTTTTTCATTGTCCGCATCCTTCTTCACATGAAAAACGCAACTGCTGTAATCGGCATCATGCTGCGTTGCAACCGCATCAGTCGCCCCGCTTGGATGTTGGTAAATTTCTTGAATTTCTCCCGTTTCAGGATCATATTTCAGCTGTTGGTCAAGGTATGGGCCAGTGTAGTTGTGGCCGGGCAAAATTACAACCTCTGTTCGGTGTGGGAAGTTTTCTGATTGCAGAATGGATGCCAATCTCACCTCCTTTGTAATGTCTGACATTGTCTGTAACCCCCTTTAAGGCCTGTGAGCCCATTAATTTTAAAGCGTTTGCCAAGAAGCTGTTGGATTCACAAACATACTCACTGCATAAGCAATTTTGTCTCGTGTTGTTGGGCCTCTCTTTCTGGCCAGCGCTCCCCCCTTTGAACTGCCAAGATCTTTCCTGTCGGTCTTGTACCGGCAGTTCGGTCTCACTTTTGTGGAAAGCTGGTCAAGCAGTTCATGTCCAACCTTTTCAACCACTGGCGCTGCTTTTTTCATCCCATAATTTAACACTTTCTTTTGCAAAGTGGGGTTTCTCATTGCTTCCGAGGCTTAATATGTCCCAGCTTCCAGCGGCTTTTTTGCAAGAAACGGAACACCATGTTCCAAAAACAGGTCTCTCACTGTGCCAGCAATGTCAGTAAAAACTCCAGTGCCCTCTGCAAGAGAGGGCTCCGTCAGTTTCCTGGCAAGAATCGGGTTTTTGTTATGCTACAGACCGCGCATTTTATCTTGAGCATCTTCCAGCGGTTCTTTGTTGTGACAATTCGTTCAGTCCCTGGCACATTCAGGGTTTTACGTTTGTCTGTCACACAGTAGACCTCCATCTTCCCACCTCGAGGTGGGGTTGCCCTATATTCAAGAAATAATTTTTCACGACCCGCTCGTTTTCATGCACATTACCAGAAAACATTTTGAGAATGTCTTCAAAACTCGTGTCTTTGTTTTGTTTATTGAGGAAAAGCAGGCAATAATACCCACACCTCACACTCTTGGTCCACTGGATTTGGTTGTCATTGCGAATAAAATCCTTCTTCCCCATTGTTCTCATTTCCAGATCCCATTCCTCTGGGGGCGGCTTGCCAAAAGAGACAAAATATTCAATGTCTTTCGCACACCAGCAGCAGACCCAATTCCTGCCCAAACTTCCGAAATCATCCATGCTGATAATGCAGGGTGAATGGAGCAGGGGTTTTTTCCCATTGCGTCAGAAGATTCCCTTGATTGGGAAGCCAAGATATTTGCACCAATTGATTGAAAGCGGCGTGTCTCTGAATTTCATTTTTTTTCGTAATTATCCCAGCTGCCGAAGAAAGGTGGGGGACAAATGTGCATTCCCTTTCCCCTGGGAGGAGGGGGCGGAGGCAATGAGCGCCGTGATCTCACTTGCATCCCTGCCCCAAGGCGGGAATTTCCCTTGCTGAGCATCTTTTTGACAAGGCAGATGGCGAGAGGAACACCGATGGAAGCCAGCATTCCAAGAAACCCCCATATTGCCCGGTTCTACTGCCGCAAACCCTTCCTCGGCCAACAAGAAGCTTCTCCACAGCTTTTTTCTGTTCTGGTGACAGCAATTGAGTGAGTTTGTAGAACTGTATTTCATGGGGACCAAAACCATTTCTGCAGCTCTTTTTCAACCTTTTCTCTGCACCAAAGCTGAGCCCCATGGTTGCCAAAGCCTTGGCTGCTGGCACAAGCAAAGGCTGCGCCAGACTGAGCGCCATGGAAAAAATGCTGCCGCCGCATTGTGCAGTCTTTTCAATCTGTGCCCTGCTCATCGTCAGATCAGCCCCTTTTCCCTCACCAGCCGCTTTTTTCATTCGGTTGATTTGGGTGGTGGTAAGGAGGAGGACATCTCCCTGGCCAATTTGTTCAAGTTTGACACAAAAGTTTGATGGGCAAAAGTTTCTTTTGCCCATCAGTCAGTGCAATCTTGAATGGATGATATGTCGCCGCCATGTTATATCAAAGAAAAGAATTTCAACAAAGTTTTCAACCCACAACCAACTTGTTTCCAATCTGTTTTATCACGAGCTCTTCCTCATTCAAGACAGCGGCAAAGATTGTGTAATCCTGAGTATTGGCGGCTTCATTCAACTGGCAAAGGAAAATCAATTTCTTTGGATCGCCTGTCATGCTTTCTTTGGTCGCTCTGAGGTCGAAGTAAATGACAGGGTAAAGTTTCGAGTAGTTGGCCACATTCAGTTGAGTCCCCGTGTTGTAATCATTTTTTTCTGTCAGATCGCTGTGGATTTGTGTTTGATCACAACCTTCATAATCCAGTTTGGGTAATAACTCCTGCCGTACTGAAAGCGGCAAGTGTCCACTTTTGCTGACTCATCCCCATCAAGGTTGAAGGTGCCGAAGAAGTAGAGATTCGTTATCAGAGATTTTGTTGTCGTGTTTGTTGAAAGAAAACAAAGACATTTTTGGCGTTTTTTACACTGGGGGAAATTTGCCATTGACCGCCAGCATCTCCTTGGCTGGAGCTGGGGATCAACGTTTCTTTCAAGTAATGCCATTGAGTTGGCTGCAGGAAATATTTGTTGACAAACTTTTGTCCTTCGGGTGATAGCTGCAGCTTTGGAACCCACAATTTGAGCTTTTGGACAACAATTCGCCGCCCAGTGCCATCATTTTGAAAGATCAGTTCAGCGTCATTCTGCAGCTCAATTTCGAAATCAAGTTGCATCGGAGGCAAGAGTTTATCCGACAGCTCCTCAAAAAATGAATAGCAGTTGAGGGGAATTATGGTTTTGACCGTTTCACCGCTGTGTGAAAGATCCCTGCGCGCTTGGATTCTTTTGTTTGTTGCAGCATCAGCTGTCACAGTATCGTCCTCGTTGTTGAGATACCAAAACTCGTCTTTTGCCACTTTTCTTGAATAATCGTCAGAATATTCCACCAAGTTTTTATTACTTTGTGGATGTCACTGGCTTCGTAAACTTTCTTCCCCCAGACGTCACAGTCAGGTTTTTATCAGAGAGAAAGTGCTGTTGATTAGGGACGACTGTGTGTCAGCAGCAACATTGCCACCATTTGCAAGAATCTGAAATTTGTACTCAACATGAAAATAGGCATTGTACCAGTCATGAACAACGTCCCTGTCTTTGACAGAGAACTTCATTCCGGTTTTGGTTTGGTGCTGACCATTGGCTGGAAGCAAGAGCGGTGTGTCCAGATTGACCCATTCATAATCCACCTCTCGAGATAACGTGGTAACCTGAACATTGTTGGTATATTCATGAAAAAAACATTCAAAGTTGGTTTGCCAAAATTCGGCTCAGTTTCAACATTGCATGAGATGATTGCCTTGTTTTTTGGAATCCCACCTTTGGGTGGGTAAGCGCTGTGGGGCGGCGTTTCCGCAATATTTGTTGAATTTATCGCAGCCCCCTTTTCAGCCGCCACCTCGCCAAGGTTTAGCCCCGCTTTTTCAGCTGCTGCCTTGGTGGTTTTTTTTTGCAATCTGAGCTAACCCGCCTCGAGGTGGGATTGCGGTTTTTTTGAACACTTTCCCGATGGCCATTAGGGTGTCATGGATCATGCACAAGCCTTTGTGCTTGTAGCGATATCTGCCGGCATGCTCGTCAAGGAACTTCATCCACTCACTCGGATTATTCATCTTCCCTATACATCTTCAAGAAATTCATACTTCTTCGATCATAATGTCCAAAGCCACATCAACTCCACTGAGGTCCAGGGTGTTACCTTGCCCATCTGTGACCCAAATTCTCACAGAATCTATCCGGGTTTTGTTGACAGGATGGAACTCAAGTAGCTGCGGTTCTTTTTGAAAAGGGTAACTGACCTGGAGATCCGTGGTGGACAAGCTGTACAAAACGTCGCTTGCCACATTGTTCGCCCACCATGTTATCAAGTCACAGTGAAGAAAGACCCAGTCGACACCCCTTGTGATGTCTGGAATCATGTATCCTGTGAAATTTGTTCCATCTCTCAGAATCTTTTTTTCATATCCAAGCAAACTGGCTAACTTCCTGACAGATATGTCAAGCTCGTAATCTTTGGCCATCAAAACCACAACCTGGTAAATGGTGAAGTTGAAATACAAATTGAAGATGTGCTCTTTGTTTTTGGCATCCGGGTCAACGAGCCCCGTATGAGCCTGCAAAAATGGTTGATGCCGGTGTAATCATACATTCCATCAGGAAAAGTGAAAGTTTGGCAGTCTCCTGTTTTCTTTCTCCATTTCAGTTTGTTGATTCCGTAAGCTTCTGCAATGTTGTACCAAGGGTAGCTCATGGTGATCAGCCTTTTAAGCGCCGCTTTGTAATTTTTTCTTGAGACCAACTCAATCGGTGGATTGAAGAAGATTCTGAAATCGTGGGACGTTTGATAGGCGCCATTTCTTTGCAGGTTCGCAAGACGTGAGTCGAACAACAGGTGGATTGTCATTGTTCTATATAATCCCTGATGATTTTTCACCTTTGAAACTCAGTCAAAATGTTGTGTTTGACGAGCACTGAAAGCAAAGAATAAACTTGGGCCCGCAGTTTTTTTGACATATTGCTGGCTTTGATTGAACCCAACATCCTGTAAAGGTCGTTGATCAATTTGTTGACGACGGGCTAGCCCAGACCGCTGCCTTCCATTTTCTGCCTCGGTGAGACGAGGGTCTGCTGGCCAAAACAGCCCGTTCCAAAGGCATGAGAGATTTTTCTGTTTTTTTTTTTTTCGGAGTTTTTGTCAACCTCTTTTTCATTTCCCGAAGCCACTGTGGTGAAATTCCTCCTCTTCTTCGCCTGTAAATCTCTTCTCTGGCCTTTTTGAGATCTTTCACTGAATAACCATGAAATTTGGAATCTTTCTTTTTTACTCTGTAGTCGGGGTCATTTCTGAATTTTGTGATGAGCTGGTTGATCGTCGCCAAATCAGTTGATTCACTGGAGCTTTTGAGAAACCTCATCATTGTTGGCTCTTCCCAGGTTTTTCGTGGAAGATCACCACTTTCATCTTCCACCACTGGCAGTGGTGGTGGTGGTGGAAAACCTTCATCACCATCTTCCTCGGTTGGTGATGGTGGTGGTGTTTCAGCCTCTGGCCTGAAGTCCTCATAACCAAACGAGTTGATTCTGTCGAACTCATCCATTTTGTAGTTTGGGTCGGGTTCTTCTTCAGGCTCAGGTTCTTTGAACGCTTTGTCCAACCATTTTGTGATCGGTTTAAAAAGCTCTTCTGCCGAGACTTGGCCAAACTCCTTGGCGATTTTGTGCGCTTTGAATTTCTGTCATATTTCTTCCTCTTGTTCTTCATAACCAAACTGCTCAGGCTCAGGTTCTTTGAACGTTTTGTCCAACCATTTTGTGATTGGTTTAAAAAGCTCTTCTGCTGAGACTTTGTGTGCTTTGAATTTCTGTCGTATTTCTTCCTCTTGTTCTTCGAGCTTGGATTTGTCTTTTGCCAGTTGCTGCCACTTGTTCACTGACATGGTGGTTGCGGTGCAATATATGGGGAACATGAAAATTCTGAATTACGACCCTGACTTTTCTGTCGCCAATGGATACCGACAAGGGCACCCATGCATGCCCGCTGATGTTTTCCGGATGTTGATTTGCGGGCCAAGCAATTCTGGAAAAACGAACATCCTGTTGCACATGCTTTACGGGTTGTTGGCGTTCGAGAAAGTTTTTCTCTTTTCGAAAAACCTCCGCCAAAACAAATACCAAGCACTCCTGCAGGACTTCGCTGAAAACATTGATCCTGAGGTTGATTACCAGGTCTTCGAGGCGCCTGGTGATGAAATCATTCTGCTCGAGGAGCTTCTGACAGACAACCAGAAAATCGTTGTCTTTGATGATCTGGTTTGTGAATAAAATCAGAACGACATCATCAAGTATTTCATCTATGGCCGGCACAGAAACTGCAGCGTCAGCTATCTTACTCAGACCTACTACAAGGTGCCCAAAAACATCCGGGACAGCTGCAGCCATTACTGCATTTTCAGTTTCCACCTGAGAGAGAACAAATGAATCGCTGACGAGTTGGGGGTTGATCCAAAACTGCTGGACCGTGCCACCGACAAAAAAGTACTCCTTTTATCTGGACAAACCGAAGAAACTGATGGATAAACAATCGACCCAGCTGCTCTGCAACAGAAGCCACAACCGAAGGTCTTGTTGGCCTGCCTGGACCACAAGGCCCACATGGGCTGGAAGGTGATCCTGGCCTGCAAGGTCCAACAGGCCCACAAGGACCAACAGGCCTGCACGGTCCACAAGGTCCTCATGGTGAAGAAGGCCCAACAGGTGTACAAGGCCTGGCAGGCATGCAAGGCCCGAAAGGTGACCGCCAACAAACAGGCACGAAAGGGGACAAAGGTGACAAAGGAAACAAAGGTGCAAAAGATGATAAGGGCGATTCTGGCCCTCGCGGAATGGAAGGTCCACGTTGCACGCAAGGCCTCAGGACCGCAAGGCGCACAAGGACCAGCAGGTCCTCAAGGGGCACAAAGACCACAAGGCCGGGTGGGTAATTATGTGAAATCTTGACAGCAGCAGCACAATGACTGGGATCTGAACATGAACAACCCCAACCTCAAGTGAACCTGGTGCGGCTGTGATTGTGGGGCTGTTCAAAGAGGGACTCGCCGTTGCAAACAGGGGGTTGAAGACACAGCCGAATACAAAAAATATGTGGACGAGTCTCACATTTCTTCATCCAAGCAACAAAACCCCTTCACTTACCTCATGGAAGATGAGGATGAGTCAACAGCTGAAAACAACATAACAGGTGTTGGTACAGTCAACTTCCCCGCCTCCCCGCACTGAATGAACAAAAGAGCTTATGAGTTCACTCTCATCAAAGACATGGGCAGCAACGATTACCGCTCGTGAATCGGCTTCAATCTTCATCTGCTTCCCAATTGGTTATTACATATTCGTTGTTGAATTCTTTCCACCTGAGATGACAAATGTTTCTGTCACCGCTGTTGGAACCACCATATCAATCAACAACCAAACAACAAAAACGTTTGCTCCTGTGGGCTCAGTTGCGGGTTATTCAAAAACCCTTGTCCAGTTCCACAGATGGAACAGCTCGCCCCGACAACACATTTATTTGGATCTGCACGGCACAACTGCTACGTCAACCACAGGCAGAATGGTTGTTTATGGGGTTTCTGGCTATGTTTCAAGCAAGGACCAGAATGTCTTCAATGTGATCTGGGTTGTGGAAAATGGCACAATGGTGATGAAAACTGACTTGGATTTGAACGATCATCTTCTTTTGAAACCAAAATTGGGGGCGATTTGGCTTTGAATGGTAAATACGTGATTGATGAAAATGTGGCATTGTTTGGTTTAACAAACGGGCAGATGAGAATGCAAAATGACTTGAACATGAATAGTTATTTCATTCATCAACCAAAATTGGGTGGAAAATTGAATTTAAATGACAAATGGGTTTACAACAATGACCGCCCATTGTTCAGTGCAAGCGTCCAAAGAATGACAATGCAAAATGGGTTGAACATGGATGGGCATGTTATTCATCAACCAAAATTGGGCGGTGATTTGGATTTGAATGGGCAAAAAGTCAAAGAAAGGAAAAACTTCATTATTCGAGTACCAAAACGGTGCCATCCACTTCCACAAACCATTAGTTGTTCCTGGCATGCTTTTTCATTTTCGAGGCAAACCCATCACCTTGACCACAGAATCCTTCATCGCCCACACGTTTGCCTTTTCCACACCTTGGAATCCATTCACCACTTTTTCAAGGCTTACACATTATTTTGAAATTTTCCAAAACAATCTAGAGTGCAGGATCCATCAATGTCCATCAGTTCTACAGGTCTGTGCTCGCAGATTCGGTCCAGACTCTGAATTTTTGAAAAGGAATAGATGGTTGGCTGGGTAGCCAAATAATTGTTTTCAACCTGGGTAAGCGCGATGACTTTTGGGAAATTTGTTTTCAAATCTCAGGGCTTGAGCCAAGTAACACAGTGATGGCTTACATTGCCCTTGTTTTAGAGTGAATTTTTCACTTCAATATAGCAATGGCTGTCAGCATTTAAGACTTCAACCACATCGACATGACCCTTTCAAAGGGCACGATCGAGATGTTGAAAGGCCTTTACACCCACTACCACAAGAAACATTGGGGTTATGAAAAGCTGTACTGCACCTTTCAAAACAGAAATCTGTTTTGCAACATTGTGGTGGGCAAAGCTGTCATTACTATTGTGGTTGCGGGAGGCATTACTTTGAACCGCATTGTGTTTGCCACGTTGACCAGTTTTGGGCTTGTTGTCAAAGTTGTTGCCAGCTTCAAAAATTATGATAAAAAAGCTGAGAAGGCCAACTTCACTAAATTGAGTACAAGAAAATTCTGGACACTATTCAGTTTTACCTCAGGGGTGAGCCTTTCAATGAAAGACTTTCTTGACAGGCTGAAAATGGTTGACGACTTCATCAGCGACCATTGCATGGAAATCCCACCAACAGTGGAAGCAAAATACCACAAACGCTTCCCCCCGGTGTAAATTCTGCATTCCCCGCCTCGCGGTGGTATTTGAGGTGGGAACCCCACCACTGATCAAATCTTTCTTTTGCACGACACCGTGTTGTGAATATGCCTGTGAGGAACAACAGTGCATGGCAACTATCCTTCCCACGTTTTGTGGGTTTTGTTGAGCTCCTTCACCCTTCCACATGATTGACAAACGAGTTCAATCTTCTCAAAATCCTTAACCATCTCCTTTCCACAGCATGCGGGTTGTTCGCCTCCCACCTCTGGGTGGGTTAGCACTGTTTCGGGGGGCTTTTCCGAAGAAGGACGAAGTTGGTGAAGAGCCTCTTCGATTTTTGTTGAGAAAGGGCTAACCCCGCCTCAGGGCAGCAATCCATCTTTTGTGCTTTAGTTTATATACAAATGGAGAAACCTGCCTCAAGGCAGGAAGAACGCCTTTCAAAAATTTACTGGAAAGGTTTTGCCGCTGTGAAGAAATTGGCTGAGGCTGCCAAGGTCACCGAAGATGTTACGAGAAAGTGGTTGGTAAGGCAGGCTCATTGGCAAATCTTCATCCCCACCCCGCCGTGCATTCCTTCTCTGAAGTTCGATGTGCCCACACCCAATGCGGTGCACCAAGCCGACCTGCTCTTCATGCCGCATGACAAAGTTGGGCGCAAGAAGCTGAGCCCTTGACCTCGAAAAATTCTGATGAAGTCGCTCAGGCCTTCGAGAAAATTTACAAATGTGAGCCTCTCAAATGGCCAAGACTGCTGCAAGTTGATCCCGGGCATGAATTCATGGGAGCTGTCTTGAGAGCAATGGAAAAATTCACCATGACCAGGCCATTGTCGAACATTTCAACCGGACTCTTGCCGAGCGTCTGTTTGGCCACTAGTACCCTGTTGAAAATGCTTCTGCCTGATGGCCAGCGGGCTGTTGCGTGGGTGAAAAGCCTTCTGAAAGTCATTGCTGCTCTCAACAAGCAAATCACGTGGCTGATGGGGGAAAAGCCCACGGTTGCCATCAAACAAACAACTGTGTTTGCGCAACCATCGACCGCTCCTTATTTGAGACAAAAAAAGCTCCCCGCTGGTGTCAATGTCCACTTTTTGTTTCAACCTGGGGAGTTGGAAGGTGGTGTGCAAAGGGTCACGGATCCAATTTGGTCTCTGAACACTTTTGTGCTCAACTGAGCCATCATCAAACCGAATCAACCTGTCATGTATTGGCTTCACGACGGGCCAAAATGCAGCCTCATTTGTGAAGAATTGATGGTTGTCCCACCGAACACCGAATTTCCGCTGGTCAACCCTGGTTAATTCCCTCTAACCCTGCCTCGGGGCGGGGAAGGTGATATTTGATGGGCTCGGTGTGAATCCCGTCCGGCAGCACCCACCTCTTGTCGTAATATGCGCTCAGCACCAGCTTTTGCTGCTCATAAGTCATCATCTGCCCGTTTCTCATGTGGAAGCCCCTGTTCGACGCCATGTCCTTGCTCCCCTCAAGCGCCGCTTTGAAATGCCCCCACGTGACTGTGTTCTGTGCCTTTGACCTTTGTGCTGAGCTTTTTTCCCTGCCCTGAGGCAGGATTTTTCCGTTGTCGGCCACGTGCACGAAGTTGGTGTACAAAGCAAAAATAGCAAAAACTTGGTGTACAATTTGTTTTAGAATTGCTGTATTTTGCAAAATATCCATTTTTCCTCTTAAATATATACACCATGACGAAGCAAATTTTATGTAGTTTATTAAAGAATACGAGTTTGGTTTAAAAATGTCTCGGAATAGCTACAGAGAGGAAAAATACTAACTGCTCCCGACGTACAATCTGGAATGCCGCGTAACACATGAGCTCTTTCTTTCATAATTTCAATCGCGCCGATTGCGCCTTCTGTTTGCTGTTTTGCCAATTTTGCCTTTTGCATTTAACGCGCTTTTAGCCTTTTTTGCTTTTTTCCTGTTTTGCCTTTTTTGCTTTTTGCCTGTTTTGCCTTTCGCACCTTTAGCCACATGTAAAGTCAAGTTTACAAAGCAGTCAATCAGTGATTCACAGACAGGTCAAATTTGCATACGAGTGCACATTAAATTTCGCTTGAGTGTATTTCGGTTTCTTCGAAATAAATCGCAATCAATTAAGTATCTTCCTTTTTATCCCTTCAAAAGGCATAGAAATCCTTACCATAACTGTGCAGATCTAGTTCCTGTTGCTTCACTTGAAGGAACCCCGAATGGTCGCAAAATTTCAGTCGATCACATCAGACATTTAGCCGTTTTGCATCGCTGCACGTGTCTCGCAGTCGCCATCTCTTCACGAGGTGTTTTAGTGTCACGGTCGAAAGTATCCAAAAAAATCGCCAGTCTCTCGAATTTAACGTTCACTGCCCTTTTTATAAGTGTTTCTATTAATGCTGTTGATGTTTGTTCTTTTAAAACGCTATAAAATTATACCACGAAACATGGAATAAACATCTCAAATTCTTGTTGTGTATTTCATTGTCTTCTCGTTATATTACCACGCGCTGTGCTGCTGGTGTTTAAAAACAGTTTGCAGGACATCCGAAGACACGCTTGAACGTCTACCGTGTAGCAATACTTTGTTAACTTTTAGATAAGTGCTACTGGTCGAGATTTTGGCAATTAATTCTGTGGTGTACGCTTTTCCTTTGTACTAGCCCTGGAGCAGCGTGTTACAAATTGTTTACTGATACTTCATTTCTGCAGCCCACTCTTTATGTCCCGTTTAATATGTCCCGGTTGTTGTGCCGTACGAAACAAAATCGGAATGATAATAAATAACAATTAGAGATACTTTCCCTCTCCTATTGCTTATTTATCGAGAACTGCAAATGGAACTAAATAAGATACTCCATTCGACGTTTGCTGCCGGATAAGAGTGAAACAAAAATGGCGAAAAATAAAAGCAAGGCACTGGCAAGCCAGACTTTTAAACTGTGCTGTTAAAGCGATTCACAAACAGGCAAAAAATGCAAAATGATCAGTTTGGCGTGATAGGCGCGATTGGCAAAATGTGCAGGAGGCATGAAACGCGCGATTGGCAAAACCACGAAGGCACAAGGGGCAAAAACAACTCGACGACTGTAAACATAGGCGCGATAAGATGACATTTGTAGTTAAGAAAACTAGTGTCTCACGCTAGTTTTTTAGTGATATTTTCTTCCAGGGAAAACGAAAGTAGGATTAACTCACACCACTTCAAAGCGAGTTTTATGTGCATGCTGTTTTCAACTTTTTACAGGAAATTAGATTTCATGAATTTTTAAGAACGAAGAAAAACTCATTCGTGTTGGAGAGAAAAAAACAGCGAATACGTCACTTTTTTGGGTGATACGTTTTGAAAATTATGTTCTGTCTCTTTCATATGATATTAATCTGCATTAAATATCCATCCCTTCCAGTGCACATAGGCTGCAGTTTTACTCTGCAAAGTTACAAGACAACTTGTTTTTTAGTTTCTGATTAAAGCGATAAAAAGTAGCGTGAGACTGTTTTTGTGACACAAATGTACACCAACTTCGTGCACGTGGCCTGTTGTCTTCCTCAATGAAATAACATTTTGAGCAGGTTGCAATCATCCGCTGGCTGACACTTGATTTTGAAGAGGCCCGGCGTGCGGCCGCTCCACCTGTCCCAAGCATAGTAGAACTCAAGCATTCGCAATTTGGTCAGCTGATACATGGTCATGCCGACTTGAAACGGCCTTCTGATTGTGATCTGCACCTTCTGGCTTTCCAGCTCGTGCTTGCCCGATTTCGTCAAGATCGAAGAAATAAGCGCGTCGCAATGCCTTGTTGATGACCTTCTCGTCTGTCGTGGTTTGCCGCTCCAGGGCTTAAATCATTTTTCCATACGTGCTGTTTCCCAACAGCTTGAAAACCACAGTGAGCAGGACCTTGCTTTTTTCCACTTCTCCTGTGTGGCGCGCCTCCGTCACCTGCTCCACGAACCAGGTGAAGATTTTCTTCAGCCAGTAGTCGACATACACCATAGCAGCCAGTAGTCCACATACACCGTAGAAGAGGGGCGTACACCAACATCTTTTCTGCGGCCAGTGCTCCCACCAGCCTTTTCCCGGCTTTGTGAGTTCTGCCTGTGCACTGCAGGTAGTCCAACATGTGTTGCAGCACGGCTTTGGCGGGCACCGGCTTGTTGATGAAGAACGGGCACATTTCCTCAAATGTGGGCCACAAAGGCTCGGGAATCTTGATGTCAACCTCAGTGAACCCAAACCAGGAGCCGTCTTTGAGCATTCGTGTAAACTGGGGCGCCGCTTTGGCCGCCCAATCGTCTGTGTAGTGCACAACCTTTTCTTCCCTGCAAGGCATTTCTTTGAGCATGGTTGACAGATAGAGGGCATTGCCGAGGATTTTTCGACAAGGTTTTGGGTTTTCCGTTTGGTGCAATCTGATTTTTGTGGCGCCTACTTCGTGGTGACGCTTGAACACAAGGCTCGGCCCCCCAATGAACGCCCCTTTCAGCATCTCGTGTGCTTCGTCGCCGGGGCTCCAAGGCTTGGTGCCCCGCTCAACTGCCCCCAGAAGGAGATATAGAGAGAACTGACACCAGGGATACTAACACATCTTTGAGGATGTCGATGCCTCTTTCGGTGTAAAAGGCTTGCATTTTTTCCAACGCTTCCAGCCCAGGGGCCATGTCAAGGTTGTTGTAGTGGCGCAGCCAGTCGGCAAAGGTCCGCATGCCCTTGTCTTTGAACAGGCACTTGCATTCCTTGCATTCTTTCAGCATGAGCTCAAATTTCTCTTTCAATTTTGAGTACCACGCAGGGTATTCTGGGAGGCCAAGATAGTTGAGCTTTTCTGGCAAATCAAACCACTTGTATGGGAATCACGATTTCATGGCTGTGAAGCCATAAGCCCTCACCCACTTTTTTAACTGGTCCTCTGCCCAAGGTAATTGATGATGTCCAGGAAGAGGAACCCTTTCGTCAGCAAGAACATTATCTTGTTGGCGTTTTTGGCCACTTTGATGTTGCCGTTTGTGGTGGCAAGCCACTCCATTAAATGCTCTCTGATGAGGTTGAGGTCATAATGGCTGGAGTTGAACCCGAGGACTGGCACTTGGTCACACCGTTCTGCAATCTTCGTGCGGCGCCCTTTCGGCAGCTTGTTGAAGTCTTCAGGAACAAACTTCACTCTCACCCTTTCCCAAATATTTTTCCCCTGCCGCTCCAACTCTTCCACAAACTTGCGCACCAGCTCCTTGGGGTCTTTCTCGCAAATGTGCGTGGGCATGCGTTCCAGAGTGTCACTGACGGAAACCGAGATTGGCGCGTGCACTTTTTCCAAAGTGAGCAGGGCAGATGGCTCTTTTCATTGGTTTTTGTCACCATATGCCTCAAAGTTGTACAGAATCGTGTGTGGAAAGCTTCTTGTGTGGGCCTGTGGCATTTTCCCATTGTGCCCAACTTCAGACGCCCACCCCTCAACCACATGGAAGCCCGCAGCGTGGACCGCTGTTGTCCGCTTCACAGTGGCCTGGAGGAGGGCTTTGCGTGTTTTTCTGCGGTCAATGATTGTTTCAAGGTTGGGGAAACATTTCAGGCATCCGGGATAGTGGCACCCATGATATTGGAAAATGGTTTTGGTTGCAGGGTGAAAGCTGTCCACGCGGGCTCTGGCGATCCACGGCTCTCCACCATGCCCACACATGGCTTGGTTAATATAAAATTTTCAGTGTTTTGCTTCTTTTTCAAGCCAGTTGGTGGGCCAGGCGTAAACCCTTTTGTCGGGAAAGAAGGCTTTCTTGAAGGCTGTTTGTGGCGCTTTGACTCTTTCAGCTGGGCAGACAATTCGCATCTCACCTCTTATGCATCTTTGAGCATGCCGTTGAAGCCTCAATGTTCAGCCTCTCAATGTCCTTGATGAGAAAGGCATGTCCGTCGAAAACGCCGATTGTCAGAATGTTTTTCTGCTCTGCTGGCGCGTTCCACCCGAGGCACCAAACCACCCCCTTTTCTTCCTGCGCGGGCTCATAAATGCAGATGCCGATGTGTTGGAGGTAAAAGACCGTGTGAACTTTCTCTCTGATCTTGGCCATGAACTTGGGTGTGGCATCTTTGTCCAGGTCCTAGATCATGCGCTAAACAATGAAGTGGTGCCCCCGCCTTTGAACCTCCACCCCCTCATATTCCCCCACGTCATCTAACAGATCGTGAATTTCTGTTTGAGTGATTGATTGATTGATGACTTTATTTTAACACGGTAAAATTCATCAGTAAAAATTACAAAATCCTATGCCTAATTACAACTTTGTCTAGGAATTAATTACTAAAAATAAACTGCTTTACATGAATGCTGTGTCTGAGAAAAGAGTACAATTGCTAAGTTTATACAGAAAGCGTGAAGGGACTCTGCTTGCCGTAGGTCAGCAGGTAAGCTATTCCACAGTACCACACCGCTATAGCTTAAACTGTTTTTGAGAAAATTAGTCCGGGGCAATGGAACAGTAAGTTTGTTCACAGAGTCTCTCAGAGAATAGCTTACATCATTTTGTAATGTAAATAGATTGCTTAGATAGGCGGGAGTGAGACCATGTAGAGACGTAAATACCGTTATGGCTTTCTGCATCTGCCTTTGAATGCTTAGTTTTCACCAGCCAAGTTTGGCGAATAAATCATCCACATTAGAGTCAAAGCTGGAAAAAGTCAACACACGAGCAGCGCGGTTTTGTAGTTTCTGCAATTTATTTGAGAGCGTTATATTACAGGAATCCCAAACAACACTGCAGTAATTGAAATGCGGCAAAACTAAGCTAATAAAGACAGAGTGTAGAGTCGCTGAAGGGACAAAAGAACAGAAAATGAGATATGTTTTAGTGCCCCAATAGCAGATGAAATTTTCTTGGTTTTGGAAGATGCCTTCATTTCTCCAGAAATGGGGTCGTCCAACACGTTTTTGAATGGCCGCGCGAAGAGGGCGTGTTGGGGGCGCAGTCTCTGCAAGATTTGCAAAATTCTGTTCTTGCGGCTGGTCCATTTCTGCGAGCAATTGCTGGAGAAACTCTTCAAGAGCTTGTTGGTCAACACTGTTTGCCATGATAGAGTTCACAAGAGGTGTGCCTCGAATGGGTTTACACAAATGCTGTGTTTCTCTAATGGGGCGACCCAAAGGCGCCGTATAAAAAATGAAAAAATGCACCGCCGTTGCTGCCACTGTTTCAAGAAGGAGGAGATGCTGGCATCCACGCAATCAGCTTTGCCCTGGCTTTTGACAGTTCGTCCCACTGCCACCACGGAATGCGCAGCTTTCTTTCCCGCCCCTGGCGAAGTGGAGCTTGCGCAAAAGGTCTATTCAATTGCATCATCGACACAGAATATTGCTTCTGTGGGGCCATTTATGTTAACATCTGACAAAACTTTGTGATAAAAACCTTCAGCAGCGCAGGGTGCGCAAACACTGTTCCACACACAATCTTTTTTATGATCCCAGCAAAGCCAAACACTCACAAATTTTCCTCATTTTTCGCAATAATTCCATTTTTCAAGCTCTTTAAACACCAAATCCCAGCCTAGAGCCTTTTGCTTTCTCATTTTTGCGGCGATAACCTCCTTGGGGGGAAGTTTTTGAATCAGTTAGACCAGTTGACAGTTGCTGGATCTGCTGGTTTCCATCATTTGAGTTCACAAGAGCTGTACCACGAATGGATGTACACGGGTGCCATGCTTCTCTAAAAGGGCGCACCAGTTGGCCAGGTGCTGCGGCTTCCACCTGCCTGTGCAGCCGCCCCGCTACCCTCCATTTTTTCGCTGCTTTCTTTCCGCAGGTGCCCTGCCGCCTCATGCCCCCACCCTGCCGCCTCGTCGCCTCGCGCTGCCACTTTCTTCTCCAACTAGTATAGCCGGCGTCTCATGAATCACCGGTAGTTTACAGGTGTATTTCCCCCCAAAATGCCCCCAACATTAACTTCGCACGAGCAGGGAGTGAGTGCAAAGTTAATGGTGGGGGCGTTTTTTTGGGGAAATACACCCGTAAACTGCCGGTATTCATTTGACACTGGCTATACTACTCAGGCACAAGGCACAAAATCGCTTGGTTCCCTAGTGAACCTCACATATGCCTTGATGGGCATTCAATTGAAAGGGTCAATAGTTACAAATGCCTAGGTGTTCAGGTGGATGAAACACCCTTGTGGGAGACTTATATCTCCGAAGTTGTCAGTAAAGTTGCTAAAGTACTTGCTGCCTTGAGAAGGCTAAGACCAATACGTCCCCAAAGTACCCTAGTGACAATTTATAAGTCACTGATTCTTCTGCATCTCAATTATTGCAGCGCTGTGTGGGACTGTATCGGTAAAAGACTAATTATATGTTGGTATTATCACTTAGGTATCATCCTAGGATAAATATTGATAATTTAGAAGAAAAAGATTATATTAAGTACTTAGAAGTTTATATTGATAAGCATCTCAACTGGGAACCACAGTTGCAACATATAAATAATAAAATAGCTAAAAATACTGGTATTCTTACCAAACTGAGACATTACCTTGACTATCATATGCTGAAACAAATATACTATGCTTTGATTTATCCTTATTTAAGCTATGGCATTATTGCCTGGGGTTGTGTCAGCAATACTCGATTAAATTTTCTTTGTACCAAGCAGAATGAATGTCTTCGATGCATCTTCTTTACACATGCTAGGGAGAGTGCTGGCTCCTACTATAAACTTTTAGATATAAATTTAGAATGAATTGCCTTACACATAAGATTAAAAATGAAATTGGTAGCATTCCAGATGTCTTCTCTGACATCCTGACTCTAGTAAATAATGTACACAACTACAATACAAGATTTGCTAGTACTAATATGGATAAGTCAACGTATAGATTCTCTAGTTCAAGGACATACAATTCTGCTTGCAAGCTATAATAATGGATAAAAGGGGAACTTAAATTTCTGTTTTTCTGAAAATTTTCTTATTGCTTAATAGCAACAAATGATTGTGGCTTTTGAAGATGGAAGGCATAATGAGTTCTTCAGAATGTGGAACACATACATCCCAGATGCCATTCAAGAGACAGATGATGCCTGCCACAGACTGGTTTTTAACATAAATATCTTCTTTGCACTCTACCCAATCACACATGGTAATCAGGTACTGTTTCCATGAAATTTTATAGTCTTCTAAATATTACAAGAAGCAAACTCATTACTTTCTTATTTACCAACCTTGATACACATGTAAAGTACATTTGGTCATTGCGTCATGCAGATTTGTACTTTGATGAATCTGACAAAGGTTCAGCAAACCTTATCACAGAAGTGGCTCAGGAAACCAAAAAAATATTTTTCACATGTGTAGAGCTAGCGTAATGTACATGTAGGATTGTTGACTGGTTACACTTTACCATTTAATATCACAGTGGTCAGCTGATATTGGTGCATTTTGATCCAACATTGTTCCGGTGAGAAGTTGTTCCCTCATGTGTCTTAATTGTGGCATCCGGGTCTAAAGGAACGCTCAAATAAATTTGTTTCCTATGAGGAGTAATTCAATTCTGACTAAACATTTCTTTTAGAAAGGCTTTTGGGATTTCTGACTCTGACCCCTGTATTGAATGGCCACCAAAATCTACAAGTTCAGTTTAAAAACATTTACGGTCTTCTGAATACAGTGTAGCTTTAGTTAAGATTGGATAAATTCTTCGATTTTGCTGAATTTGTCAAAAAAAATATATGTCGGACTCCCACTCATCGGTGTTCTGAAATACTGCTCAAAACAAACGTTTTCAAATAAATTCCTTTGCTATGGGATGTACATTGGAGTAATTCAATTGTGACAAACTTTTCTTTTCTCTGTAACCCTTGGTCATCGAAAAGGCTTTTAAAGAGAGAATGCGTGACCGACCTAATGACTTTATTTACCACAAAATTATCTAGTAAATGCAAGAGATGTCTCAGTGGCGCAATTGGATAAGGGGCTGAATATGAGGGTTGGGATCTGAAGGTCGCAAGTTCAAGCCCCGGTGCCGCTGTTATAAAATGGGTATTACTAGAAGTGGCTTAATATTGTCGCTAAGCAATGTCCGTTTAAGAATTGCTCGCACCTAGACCTCAGCCATTTCTGAGCATGCCTATGACACTAGCCACTATCCATTTTGGAACAAGGTTAAGTTTTATTGATTGGGACCCTCACTGGTACAACCTTAGGGTCAAGGAAGCTATTCACATTAGACTCCACCTTAATAACATCAACAAGAAACACAACAGGAGCCTGGTAAGTGGTCCACAGAGAGAACAACTTCTCAATGGAACAGTGTCGGATGGAAATGCATCAATCATAGCTGACCAAGCTGATCACAGTGATATAAATGGTGGAGCGCCTCATTGCCTGATGAAGACTAGCGGCAAGTAGTCAAAACATCATGATCTACATCTCAAGTGACTATGTTGTAGGTCAAAATCAAATTTAGGTGAAAATAAACATTTTTTGTTCAATACAATAATATACCCTTTATTTTACATGTTTCAAAAATACGGAATTCAAATACTGCATGGTTTGAGCTTTCCATAGGTAGGAAAATTATCAAGCGATAAATAAAATATTTCACACATTCCGCAAAATTCAATGTGTTTACTGGCATAAACTTAACTCAGAGTGAGCAATTTTTAGTTTTCCATTTTCTGTTAGAATATAAAACGCTCTAATATTTGTAAACTACATTCAATTTGTTTCTTGTTTCTTTTGGTGTAAGACTAGTAGACTCATATGGTGATATTATACAGAAGGAAAATTTTTTCCAAAGATCGCATACGTTTCTACTGGAAGCGACATTAGGCAGTTTCTGGTTTCTGAAACTTAGTAGTAACTGTATGCAAATGGTAGTTTTATTTTCTTTTTAAAAGAAAAATGGTTTCAGAATTTGAATAGTATATGTTTCTAGCTTCCCAGAGAGACAAAAATTATTACACAATGCCGGGTAAAACGTTAGTTACAAAAGTCTTCTGTTACAAAGGCAAGAATTTGTACCGGTCTGAGTCGCTGTGAATATTTTTAAATGAGTTATTTGTGGTTTACCGCAAGCAAAAATATTTCAAGTTTTTCTTGTTAGTTACTGGAAATTGACCTTCTCCCAACGTCAGTGGCTTCATAGCTCAGTTGGTTAGAGCGTCGCACCGGTAATCGCGAGGTCACGGGTTCGAACCCCGTTGAAGTCCTGAATTTTTTTTCAGGCTTCTTTTCGCAATTGCATAAATTGCGTTCACAACTGCGAGGATCATTCTTCATTTGATTTCATTTCCGCAGTTCATATATGATTCAATTCATATATCATTCACACTCATTTCTTTCACGGGAACATATTAACCCACAATTGACCTGCTCCCAACGTCAGTGGCTTCATAGCTCAGTTGGTTAGAGCGTCGCACCGGTAATCGCGAGGTCACGGGTTCGAACCCCGTTGAAGTCCTGAATTTTTTTCAGGCTTCTTTTCGCAATTGCATAAATTGCGTTCACAACTGCGAGGATCATTCTTCATTTGAAAATGAAGCTTGTTGCCTGCGTTGTCTGTGCCCCCTTGTCTGCAAACCTTTGATTAGAAGGGATGGAAAGGGGCGTAGGGTACTGCCAGAGCTTTTGTGCAAAGTCTCCATTGTCGTAGAGAATGAATACATAGCCGAGGCCGTGGTTTTGGCCATGGGTGAAACGAAAGTCTGAGCTCGAATTAACGCTGAATTCTGCGCAAATCCTTCTGAATGAAGCCTCATCATATTTGTTGTCTTTTTGGTTGAAATTGGGCCCATCAGGGAGAGAGCTTATGCTCTGAATTCCGCCCATTTCGAAAAGAATTCTCCTTGTCGTGAAATAAACATGAAACAGATAAAAAGAGCGAAGCTTGTTTGATCCTGTTGCATTCCCCGAAACATCGCCGGTCAAAATATCCCTGGAAACACCGCAACCTGTTGTTGCACACCAAAGTGCAAAGTTAAGCTGTTGTGGCCAAAACCTTATGTGTGGGCCGCCAAGCCATTTTCTGGCAACTTTTGATGTTCTGAATGTGATCTGTGTGTCCTTAAAAATCTGTCTGTACTGTGTTGTGAAAAACTCTGTGGGTGTGATGTAAATTTTTTGCAAATCGTTCAGCGTTTCGCCAATTTGCGATTGAATTTTTTCTGTGAAATCGACCACGGGATGGTCTGTGGTTGGCGCCCTGAAACAGCTGAAAGCTGGAATGGAAACCCTCTGTTTGGTTGCATTCCCAGTGCTTGTTTCATTGTTTCCGGCCAATATTTTTGGTCTGAACCGAAAACGCTTTTAAGATAATCTGGCCCAGCTTTGAAATAAATTTCAGCTGTTGCCTTATGGTTATCGGTAAAGTCGGTTTGTGCGACAAATTTGCTCTTGTCAGCATTTGGGAATTTTGCGAGAAAAGAGGCCCAAGCTTTGTCTTTTGCATTTTTAGAAATTTGACGGGCCTCAGGTGTTTGGATCCACTGCAAAAAATTTGCCATCTTATGAAAGGGGTGATATTTTCAATTTAATGTTAATGTGCGCTTAAATAAATGGTTGTGATCACCATTTCCACAACTGAAAACCCCTGCACCATTTTTTTTGATGAGCCTATTCCAAACGCCAACTATATTTCTCTTTTGTCCTGCACACTTTATAATTCATGGCTGAATCTGAAAAAAGATGGAAAAATTTCTTTGTTGGATTCATCAAAATTAAAATTAATGAAAAGAGATTTCCTGCTGGCATTATACCCCAAAGAGTGTTGTAGAAACCCTTAATATAGTTTTTAAATTTATCAACTCGAAAGCAACTGCTTTTTTAAATAAGTCCTGGTCAGGTGAAATATCGATTAGTAATCCAGAAAGAGAATTAATTTTATTAAATTTGATCGAGATTTGGTAAATTTTTTAAACGTCCCTAGTATAACTGCAGCTGGTGCTATTATAAAACTTAATGCACCAAGCATCTGATTTGTGTATTGTGATTTGGTCGACCTGAACCAAAATTTATTAAATGGAAAAAAAAAACAACCCTGCTTTCGAAGTTTGATGTTATGGGGGAGCCTTTCGCAAAAATAATCTATTTAACACCCAAGCAACGAACCTTTCGTGCCACTTCAACAAGTCAATATATAAATAGTGTAACTCTTTCAGTCAAAGATGAAGATGGAAAACTAATTAACTTTGATGACCAAAAACCTTATTTTGAATTATTGGTCATTTAAAAAATAAATTTACATCTGAAATACAATGGTGGTACACACTATTTTAACAGCTGAAAACCCATGCACTGTTTTTTTCGACCGGCCGGTTCCGAAAGCTGATTATGTCCGGCTTATTTCCTGCTTGCTTTGCAATTCGTGGCTTGATGTGAAAGTGGCTGAGAGAATTTGGTTGTTAAATGCCCATGATCAAATTTCGTCTACAAAAGGCTATCCTCCAGGGCATTACACTCCCAAAGGTCTTGCAAAAACTCTTAATTCTATTTTTAAACAACTCAACGCCAATGCAACCGCAGAAGCTAATGCCGCAGCCAGTGCTGTGGTGATTAAAAACCCTGAAAGCCAAAAACTTCAGTTTTCCCAAAATTTGCAAGATTTTCTTGGCGTCCCGCAGCAACTTCAGACGGATGCATTTATTTCAAAACTCAAAGTTCCAAGTGTCTTCTTTGTTTACTGCAATTTGGTCGACCGAGACCAAAATTTCTTGAATGCGGAAAAAACAAACCTGCTTGACAAGTTTGACATTGTGGGGGAGGCTTTCAAAAAAATAAACTATCAAATGCCCGAACAGCAATCATTTTGTGCTGCTTCAACCGGCGAACATGTGCACAGTGTGAAGCTCTCAGTCAAAGATGAAAATGGAGAACTGTTTGATTTTCGCAGACAAAAGCTTTACTTTGAGTTGATGTTAATTTAAATAAAAAAAATTTCGACTAATTATATCATGCCGGATGAGGATGTGTTGCCAGTTGTCCCTGTGGCATCTGCTCCATCCGAAAGCGTTGCAGAGCAGCAGTATACGTGGCTATATCCCAATCTTCCGTATGCCGAAACTTTCTGGCTGACTGAGCTCAGCAAAATTGAGAAACAGATCGCTGATGAGGAGGAACATTACAGGGTTGTGTTGAAAAAATACAAGAAGGCCAGGAACGTGGTCCACTACTTCACGGTCAGCCTTGGCGGGGCATCGGTTGCCCTTTCTTCCAGCGGGCTTGCCGCTGCTCTTACTGGTGTAGGGCTTATAGTTGGCGCACCTTTGGGTGCTGTAGGTGCCTTTTGTGGAGCGGGTTCCACAGCCCTGACAGCTTTCACCAAAAAGCTGGGAAAAAAGGTTGAAAAACACGCCAAGGTTCACGCTCTGGCTGTTGCGAAACATGATTCCATCAAGGGTTGCGTTTCAATCGCAATTGATGACAAGGTCTCTGATGAGGAGTTTCAGACAGTTTTGCATGAAATAGAGCGTTACTGCGGTCATAAAGAATCTCTGCAACTGAAGTTCAAGGCGCCAAAGCCAGCGCCCCCGCAGTCAACGCAGCCTGATGTTAAGAAAATCTGCAAAGAAATTCGTGAAGAAATACGAAAGGAGTTCGAATTTGTGGTAACTGCCAAAGTTTTGAACTGAATTTTGAGGGGGAAAAAACAAAATTTTCTCTTTATTTCATAAAACAAAGGTTTAATTGAAAAAACATTAAGAAAAAAAGCAAAACTGGTGGCCACCACACCTCTCATGAGGGACTCAATTTGAAATTTAACTTCCCACCCATCCCTCATGAGAGGTTTTTTTTATGGCGCTCCATTTTTGCCCACCACCACACCGCTCGAGCCCTATCAGACACTCTTGGGGCCAAGTGGTTTGTTTGTTTGTTTTTTTTCACCCTCCGGCTTGAGGCTGAACCGGCACTTCCGTCAGGCGTAAGCCCAACCATAGCTCTACCCAACAACCCGACACCATCTCAGGGTGATATATTTTATTATTTTTTAACCCATGGAATAACGGCTACAAACAAATATCTTGGCAATTCGTTCTCGTTTCCAGCAGAAGGGGGCAAAAAGTATTGCTTCATGTACATCGTCACAACTGAGAGCCTTTCGCTCTTGAATTTTCGCGGCGATAATCTCCTTGAGAATTCTCTCTCTAAACTGTGGTGGAAATTTAACAATTAGCTCTCCGATGGCTGCCACTTCTTGCGTAGCTTGTCCAACAGCCGGGCATAAAACTCGTTCAAAACCTCTTCCTGCATGCATGCTGCTGCCATCTTAAGATAATGACCCCTTTGTTCAATAGGCTTTATAACCTGGCACACCCTCTTGTTCAATAGGGTGTATAACCTGGCGCACCCTCTTGTTTAATAGGGTGTATAACCTGGCGCAAAATTTTGGTGGATGTGGTTCAAACAGGTTTGAAACCGGTTCAACCAGTTTGAAGCGCTCCCTCCCCCGCTGCCCACCTCCCACCCCTTCTGCTCTGACTTGTGATATGATGTGACACATGTGTAAAATGGGGGTTCTCTGGCACAAAACAAGATACACAAACAAGACTCATTTTCCAATTTTAACCCACTGAGGGACAAATTCCACCACCCAAGTTGTCCCTCAGCGTGTTAAAATTGGAAAATGAATCTTGTTTGTATCTTGTTTTGTGCCAGAACCCCCATTTTACACGTGTGTTGAGGAATTATCTGAGTTAGACTAAATCAGGGACTACAGACAAATGAAACAGTGGTTACCACTTCTCTTCACACCTTTGTAGATGCTTTTCAAGATGCTTATGGGGCTGTTGTGTGTTACAGAAGTTTGTACCAAAGTGGATTTAACATTCAGCATCATCATAGCCATGAAAACAAGAGTTGTACCACTTACATGTAGAGCCATAGGTGTTCCTTGCCTTGAACTGGTGGGTGCCGTTCTTGGGTTAACGCTAACTGAGGAGGTTTCAAAGGTCTTAAGGATTGATGTTCTTTGGTGGTTGCACAACCCTAGCCAAAGGTTCAAACTATTAGTTGCAAACAGAGTTGTTGAAATCCAAGCGTCGTCTAACTATGAACAGTGGCGGTACATTATGACTACGAATAGCCCTGCTGACTTCACCATGATAGGTATGACAGTGTCCCACCTAGCCAATTCTGACATTTTGGTGGCAAGGCCCAAAGTTCCTGAAAGAACCAGAATCTGAATGGCCAGGAAACCTTATCTTGGACAACAGAGGAATTTTGTCGGTGTAGACTAAGAGTTATGCCAGCTAGTCAGGAAACTTAATGTGTCTGTAGCAAACAAAGGGATAAACTGGCATTTCAATCCTCCTTTAGCACCAGACTTTGGTGGAGTGCACAAAATCATGATAAAAGCAGCCAAAAGAGCAATTTATGCCATCCTAAGAGCAGCTGACATCAAAGACGAAGAACTTATGACAGCCTTCACTGGTGCAGAAGCATTGATAAATTCCAGGCCACTAACGTATCAAACCACTGATCAAGATGATGATGTGCCTCTTACACCAAATCATTTTCTTCTTGGTCAAATTGGAGGCCAATTTACACCAGAATCTATTGATGACAGCGACTTCAGCATCAGGAAACAAGAGTTAGCATTTCTGGCACTGCTGGCTAAGGGAATGGTTGCCTAGGCTCAATTTGAGAAAGAAGTGGCTTACTTCTCAAAGAGATCTTCAAGTTGGAGAAGTAGTTTTTGTTGTTTCACCAGATGCTCCACAGGACCAATGCGCCACTTAGTTGAGTAACAGAAATACACCCAGGAGAAGATGAATGTGTACGGGTTGCAAAGATTCAAGTGTTTCAAAACTATGCCCTTTAGAACTTCACAGTTATTCAAACAAGAAGTCCTGCATGAGGGCTAATGACAGCGAACCAGTGAATTTTTTCATGAAGAGACTTTCTCACCTCCTTAGCAAAATAGTTATTGATATACTGTATTTTACATATTGAGGAGGGGGAGAATGTTCACAAGAGACATGTAACATTGCAAATATTACGCCATTGCCATAGAACTCTAATTAGAAGTGAAGTGTATATGCTAATTTATTCTGTTGAGTTTTCTTGCATAAAGTTAATGCATTAACCAACTTATGACCCACACTGTAGGTCTATAATAATTAATGAAATCGATAATCTAGAATTATACACTGTATAGAATCCTTGAGTAGTGCACACACAGCAGTCCCAGGATTTTACCAAAGAAGGAAATTGATTATGCTTGTATGAATAATGTGAATGATCATCACAGTCATGAACACTACTTATTAAAGTGCATATGAAGCGAAATGTTTCATTAGCTTGTTCGAAAGAGCTTTCAAAATGATGACGAACGGTGTGAGAGGTCTGGTAACAAGTATGTTGCTATGGTGACATCATAACTACTATCATAATGTGTTGCTCTGGCAGCACATCAACCCTGCAAAATTTCAACCGTGTAGACTTAGTATTGGCACATATTGCATATTTTGTGATTTTACTTCATTTTGTGTCGACTTTGTGACGTCACAAGTCCTCTAATTTGCATAAATCAAAATCTTGAATAACTCGGCAACCAAGAGTGCTATCACAATAAAATAAATGCCGTTCTTCATCATTTTGAAAGCTCTTTTGAACATGCTAATGAAAAATTTCGCTTCATATGCACTTTAAGCAGTAGTGACAATAAAGCCTAAAAAAAAATCAGGCTTGTATGGTGTTTGAATCATTCTCGATTATATTTGTGTTATGCACCACTGACAATAAAACTGACTTGTTTCCATTACTTTTTGTCTTTAAAGAACAAGCAAGAACTGGAAAGATCAATGACAGGGTTTAAACATTACCTTGAAACTAAAGGAGCAGCACTGAGCCAAACAACAGAGTTTCTTCCTTATTATGCTTTGCCGTACATTCTGGATCCTACATCACTTCCGGCATTCAAACCACTGTTTGCGGTAAGAATGTTCTTAGTAAGTAGCAAATGTGTGATTCCAGAAAATATCTATATATGCATGTATATACCTGCCATACATGTAGGTGGCATCATTGTTATCCCCCTGGCATTTGGAAAGTCCTAAATGCTCAACCTCCCCATGCCCTTGGAATTCCAACGTTGTTGACCCCCTTCCTTCCCTATTTTTCATTTTTGTTCATAACTCCCTTGGAATTTCATGTTTCAAAACTAACACCTCTAACTTATGGAATTGTCGTTCGTTTTCTGAGATGTTGGTTGGGGCATAAACATAGGTAAAAGAAAAAATACAGTACCAGTAATTGAATTGGACTCAACCTACAGTTGGTACTGTCAGAAATAATTTCTGGCACCTACTGTAGGGTGAAACACAAAGTATTAGCGAGTGGAAAATGAGATATTAAGACCTACCACTTTTCAGAAGTGACTTGTGAATTTTGCTTGGTAAGTGAAGATTAGGAGCACTGCAAGGAATGGTGTTTGTTAAGGGAGTGAAAGTTGAGATTTAAATTTTCATTGAGGCTGTCATACATTTTCTGAAAGAAAACGCAAGAGAACATTTCTCATGATCATGAAGAAATTTAAGGTGGGTCAAAATGGCTTTGTTATTTTTAAACACCTACTCTTTGATGGATCGATACTCCCACAATGTTTTTTTGTTTTCTTGAACATGGATCAAAGAATTTCCCAATTATTTCTCAACAATTTGCAATCAATTCTTGACATGTAAGGTTACCATAGCAACAGTACAGCCTCTTAGAAACACCACATATTTTGTCCTTATCTGCCTATAACTCAAAAACGAGTCCGGTGACCCCCCATTTTTATTATTGAATTGCAATCAGCACAAGAAGATTCATCTTTCTGCAAAGTTTTAAAAAAATCTGTACATGGGGTTGATACCATGATCTAATTTCAGATGAAATAGTGGTCTAATTTATTAATATTGCAATAAATCGCAGAACTTGTCTTTCCCACGTGTTTTCTTTGTACTATTTTGGCGTGAAACTTAGATGAGTTTCATGTGACAAATGCGCTTTTTTCCCCACATACATACCAGATACTAAACCTGAGAAAAACTGAAAAACAAATCATTAACCATCATCAAACCTGCAAATTAAAAGCACCTGAAAGCTTACTATTTATTTATTTGTGAAAACAAATTGTATATTCTAAAGCTTTTTGAATAGTATTCCATTGTTCAGTTTGTGATATTGGAAAAAAAATAGAAAATATACATCTAAAAACGTTCTCTTATTTGTTTGCATACTTAATTAATCAATTAATTAATTCATTAACTAATTAATTCATAAATTGTTTTGGGCGACTAACTTTTAGGCCTGGGCACCCAAGCTGGTATAGTTGGGACCCTGAAGGGCTCCATGAAATTTTTTTAGAGCACAGCCTTGCACATTGTTTCCTTTGTGTACTGACCTGGAGGGTCATTAGGAGATGCTCTTCCAATCAGAAAGTGATTTGGTGTTAATACTTCATAGTCGTTCAAGTTGTCACTAACTGAAGTTAGTGGGTGGCTATTTAGTACAGCTTTGGTCTCAACAAGAACCGTATGGAGTGTCTCCTCTGGCATAACCTGGTCATTAATGACAGTCTTCATGGCTCTCTTAACTTACTTCACCAGTGACTCAAAGATTCCTCCCATATTAGGGGACGATGGTGGGTTAAAGTCCCATGTGATCCCTTGCTGGGCTAGCTCACTTGTGATGCTTTCTTGATTTAATGACTTCAGTGCTTCCTCTATAGCTCTCTTGGCTCCCACAAAATTCGTTCCGTTGTCGGAACGTATTGTCCTGGGATTGCCTCTACAGCTTCAAAATCTCCTCAAGGCCATGATAAATGAATCAGTACTTAAGTCTCCTGGTAGCTCTAAATGGACCACGCAGGTGGTTAGACAAGTAAAGATGCATCCCCATCTTTTCTCAGTGCTTCTTCCCTTCTTCACATTCATAGGACAAAAATAGTCCACTCCAGTGTTTGTAAACGGAGGCTCAAAAAATGCAAGTCGCTCTCTGGGTAAGTCTGCCATTACAGGCACTTTAGGCTCAGTTCTCCTCCTACAGTAAAGGCAATCATTAACGATCTTTCTATTAAGTGATTTTCCTTGGGGAATCCAGAACTGCTGACGCACAAGGGCTAGGGTATGTTCTCTCCCAACATGTAGATGCTTCTCATGAAGGGCAATTATTCTTGCAGCCTTCAATTACAGCATTAAATTTGTGCCATCCAAGCAAAACGCACGCCTACCTTTACTGCCGACGGCTGGCGGTGAGAGCGCTGTCTTTAAGGTTGAAGAGCGTCTGGTAGACTGTTTACCTATCACACACAAAGAGATAAGCCATGCAACACGAGTTGACCCGGTGCTGTCCAGAGTGTTGGAGTTTGTAAAGAGTGGTTGGCCTCAACACGTTGACGATTTACGCCTGAAACCTTTCTTCCACTCTCGTTACGAGTTGTCAATTGAACAAGATTGTCTATTATGGGGAATACGTGTGGTCATCCTCACACGTTACCAGAAGGATATGTTGGAAGAATTACATGTGGGTCACTCTTCATAATCGATCTCCCAAACTCATTAAAATCTGCGGAAACTTATCTGTATGCAGACGACACAACAATATACTGTATTGCAGGAACGATGGATTTACTAACAAACATGCTAAACAATGTCCTAGCTGAACTCCAGAAATGGTGCGATAGGTACCGTAAAGACTCGCAGATAAGCCGCACCCCGACTCAAGCAACTCAAATTTTGGAAAAAAAGGTTTTTCTAGTCAAAGTCGAAAGAAATTCAAAGTCGAGTCTTAAGCAGTCTTCTGTCTTCTTTGAATGTAAACTCGCCAACACTGAAATGGAAAATACTTCGAAGTTGTACCCACAATTTTAGCTCTTTAGTAGAATAAACATCATGTCCACAACTATGACTTATGATTGATGTTATTCTTTTAGTTGTTGACAGGTATTTCTTCGTTGAGTATGCAGTTTTCATAAAATTTTGCGTGTTCATCGTTCTGAATGTTCGTAGCTTAGTAGCCATGCAATAGTTCAGACGATAGAAGACTGGAGACTGGCGAAGAAACAGTGGGCCATTCTCCACGCAAATACTCAAGAATAGCGTGTTATTTTCAATTTCTCACCTATGGAGGATCGATTGCCGTTGAAGTTACAGACCACTGTCGATACTGTAGACAATTTTGTGGGGGAATGGAAATTCCATGCTGTGTCACGTTCTTCTTTTCGAGAAAAGCGACCATAAAGTGTTTAATCTGTTAACAAGGGTTTAGCACTGTTTAACAGTGACAGAAATGTGAGCTTTTAATTGAAATATAAAGCTAATAATCGCATTACCAACGGCTCTTTTAGGAGCCACCAAACTTTCAAAAGTAAATATCAATACTCCGCTTTAGTTTTATGTAGTACATATTAATGTACTTTTCCATAAAAATGGCAATTCACGAAAAAATATGGCACATTTTCCAAATGGTCTTGCAGATAAGCCGCACCCCCGATTTTGAAGAACAAGTTTTGGGAAAAAGGTGCGGCTTATCTGCGAGTCTTTACGGTTTGATGATACCACATCCAGAAAAATGCAAAGTGATGATTGTGCAGTGGCAATCACCATTCATTGGTCCTATCCAAGCACTTCGTCTTGGCAATAACAATATAGAGTGGACAACCTCGGAAAGACTCCTCAGAGTACAAGTCGATAACAAGTTATCTTGGTCAGATCATGCTGCAAATGTAGCGAAGTCACTCGCGTCCAAGCTAAGTTTACTCCGGCGCATGCGGTTTCTCCCTCGAAAGCAAGTAGAAGACTTCTACATAAAGGTGATACTGCCATCAGTTACATACGGTTTGATAGTGTGGGGATCGTGCAACAAGACGCATTTAAACAACCTGGAGAAACTCCATGCAAGGGCTGGGAGAATTGTTTATGGATTGCCATGGGTCACAAGCGCCGAAGATGTATTAACGCGAACTGGATGGGACAGTCTGGAAACAATGTACAAAGTGCGACTAACAGAGTTTGTTTTTAAATGTATGAAGGGTTTCACCGTTACAGAATTCAAAGATCTTTTTATACAGAGGAAATCAGGCCGCAGAAGAAAGGATGATATTATTCTTCCTAGACCTGAAACGAACTTTATTAGGAACTCCATAAGTTATAGAGGAGTTGCATGGAATAGTTTAACGAACAAGGAAACAACAGCTGAATCCTTGAAAGATTTTAAACGCTGTCTTCGAAAATTTGACACCGATAAAATAAATTTCGAACCAATTTTAGCCATAACTAAAAACAGAGACACCGGTTATAAATATTTAGTCTTAAATTTTAAATTGTACATATGTTTAAGTATTTATTTTTCCTGTAACTATTGTTTGCATGATCCCACCAGCAATGCTGATCTTACTTATCGTGTTAAAATAAAGTTCTCAATCC
This sequence comes from Pachyseris speciosa, assembly GCA_016490735.1. Taxonomy (NCBI): domain Eukaryota; kingdom Metazoa; phylum Cnidaria; class Anthozoa; order Scleractinia; family Pachyseridae; genus Pachyseris; species Pachyseris speciosa. Next base: position 703,716 of record JAEMWC010000028.1, read on the forward strand.
AGGAAACGTCCGTATGAAAGAGTAAGCTCGCAGTTACCTTTGGTGGCCAAAATTGAACAGACTGTGAGAAACTGTAGTAGTTGTCAGCAAGTTAGAAAACCACCGGCGGCGGCTCCATTAGCACCCTGGATGTGGCCAAGTAATCCATGGCATCACATTCACATCGATTTCGCTGAAGATGAGAAGAGGCACTTATACTTTATTCTTGTTGATGCACACTCCCGGTGGCCCGAGATCTTCTATATGCCGCGTAATATGACGGCAGCATCAACGATCACTATCTTAAGGGAACTATTTGCCAAATACGGAATGCCTGTTCACTGTGTCAGCGACAACGGGCCGCAGTTTTGCAGTGAAGAGTTTGCACGTTTCCTTAAGATGAACGGCGTAAAGCACGTACGAGTAGAACCTTATCATGCAGCAAGTACATGGTCTGGCTGAGCGTATGGTTCCGTCATTCAAGAACCACATGAAGGCTCGCAAGGGCAGCAAACTGTCAATTCAGCAACGAATTGAAAACTTCCTGCTAACGTATCGGTCGACAAAGCATCCTACGACGGGTAGAACTCCCGCTAGTCTGTTCCTGGGCCGCGAGCTTCGAACTCGGTTATCCCTCCTTTGTCCGAGTGTGGGAGAGTAGGTCATGGATTCCCAGGCTAAGCAGAAGGCAACACACGATGTGCACGCGAAGTTCAGAGAGTTCTACCCAGGCGACAGGGTCCTTGTGAGGGACCTCAGAAAAGAGGACACCCGGTGGCCAGGCTCGGTGGCTGAGCGAAGCGGACCAAGGTCGTACGTGGTTGTACTGAACGATGGAAGGGTGTGGAAGCATCACGTTGACCACCTGAGAAGGGACAGTATGGATAGAGCAGTAACAGACCCTAGCCAAGAAATGGAATCTCAGGACAAATCCCCCGATATTCCACTTGCTATTCCACTGAGTGTGTGTGTTCCAAGCCCTTCACAGGCGCCATCAGTTAGTCCAGCAAATGTACGTAGTGAAATGGAGTCAGGCAGCCACAGGAGGAAGTCTCAGCCATTGCAGTAGACAAAGCTCCACCTGTTGTCACACAATCTCCAGAAGCGGCCTGCCCCCCACGTCGCCGATCTTCTAGAGTGCGAAAGGCTCCGGACAGATTAATCGAAACTATCTGAAGTTCTGTCTAGACTTGAACTGTCAGAGTTGACTTGGGACGTTATTAGTGACTTGAGTCCATTAGCGTTACTAGTTGTTATTAGGTCGTTTACTTAGGAAGGGGGAGATGTGGTATATTTGTACTCCCGC
>JAEMWC010000028.1:710000-712500 GCA_016490735.1 Pachyseris speciosa
TAGTGCATGTATAGGTAGTGTAAGTATAAGTAGTATAATTAGCAAGGCCTGATATTGTAAGCGTAAAGGTTAGTGTAATATTAGTAGTATAAGTAGTGTAAGTGTTGGAATAATTTGTAAATAAAGTTGCAAAAAAACAAAAAAAAAACAAATACCCAGTCACTGGTGAACAAGCTATGGCAGTTTTTGTGACATGCATGTAGAACTTTTGTCCTTCATTAGCAGGATTTTTATTATATGACAACTTCATTTTATTGTACAGGAATTCAATAACATCTTTGGAAGAACATATTCACAAATAAATATTCACTTTAATCATCCGTTAGTTCATTTGTGCAATAATCTTGCTAACGCATTTTCAATGACATCTACTCATTGGAATGCCATTTTCTTTATTGTTAAGTCGATTATGTCTTTGTAAAAACATTAGCATCAATAACACTGCCATTAATATTTGTTGGAAGGCATCACTGGCAAGTGCATGTGCACTCAATTTTTTTAAATCTGCAAAAAGTTTTAGCTTATTATATATGCTAAATGTGGTTTGATTTTGAGTTGTTATCACTTAAAGCTAAAACTACAGTAGGAGTGTTTCTGGCTGGTTTAATACTGTTTCTGTGGTAGCCCAGATATGTTGAAAATTTTTTTGTCACTTCTTAATCAATAATTGTGGGCATTTGTTTGATACCACTATAATGGTATGAGTGTATATTAAATAATGGGAGTAATGATCCATCAAAGTAAAAGTGCTGGAAACCTTTAGAGCAGAAAAACACAGAAAGCATGTGTGAACTCCGAGCATGTGCAAGACCCAGAAATTTGAAAAGCTGGTGGCTTTTTAAATTTTTGATCTCAAAAATCATGATGTGCCTCTGCAGGCATCCTGGTATGCAGCAATAATTATTCCTGGAAAATAGCTGGCTATATGTATACCCTCCTTATCCTTCAATTTTCTCAACACTTCATGAACTATAAAAATCATTTTGAGGTCCTTGTTTCTCTTGCGGCAAGAAAAGAGATCACTTTCAGAAGCCCACTATTGTCATGGACCGGTTAACAAAATGTGACTGTCTAAGCAAACTGCTGAATATCTAAGGTCAAGAGCTCAACTGAGGGTAGGGAAAGAGTCAGTCTTCATTTTCTGAGTTTGCCAAAGTATCTTGTTTTTTTGCTAGTAGAGCGGGTTTTTAAATTGATGCACAAAAATTTAAGTATTATCCGTGCAGTCAGGTAATCAATACTTGGCAACGTTTGGCTGCATTGTGGTTTTCCATTATGCAAATCCTTTTTAACATATGAAAACCATCGATGAGCAAAATTTTCATCTTTCAAATGTATTTTAAGTGCTGTAGTTTGATTTTATCATGAGTTAATCAAGTAGAAAACATGTAACAAACAAAAATTAAACAAGTTAAGATCCCTAATGTTCCTGTGAAGTGTAAACAAGCTGTGCCCGAAAGTCTTGTTGTCATGATCAACCTCTTGTACAATTTGTAGCAATATAAGCAAACCACTGAATATCTAAGGTTGAGAGCTCAACTGTGGTTAAGCGAAAGAGTTATTCTGTGTATGCTGTGTTTGCCAAAGTGTCAAGTTTCAGAAGTTTGCTTTTGTCGTAAACAATTCCACAAAATTTTCAGCAGTACAGCCAGGTTTCAGAATTCAACTGTTTAGTAACCAACACCTTGAAATTACTCCCCCCATGTTATAACCTTTTTTGCCTGTTTGCTTCGCTATGGATTCAGGAGTGCATTGTCCTCCCACACCGTCACACAATGTTCTTTCAAAGCTGAAAAACATACTAGTTAGATGTTTCAGTGTTCAAAAGATCACTGTCTTCAAAGCAGTCTGGTTGTAACAAAATACAGTTAAACTGAGAATTTAAAAATCATCTAGGACAGAACACTACACTAACAAGTAGTTGTTTACAAACTTAATGACCTAACAATGGAAAAAATAATCTTAATTCCCTTAATCACAAACATACTCAAATGACACATGAATACTCGCCTTTTAGGGAATTTCAAAACTTTTAATTCTGCTGCATATTTCTTCTCTCATCTTTAGTTGGTATACAATCCCATGTGCTTTAGTCAGGCAAAAAATGAGATGATAGAAAAATAAAACTTTTTGCAAGGTGTGAATGCTCTGTTGGCATCATGTTTGATTTCATTCAAAAGACAAACAAGAGCCCACGAAAAACTCTCGAGCAGTGATGCACAGAAAGCTGTACAGAACGTTTTTCCACTCTGAACTGGAAACCAGTGTTAGCCACATTACAAATAAACACACCTTGGATTGTTTGTTTAGGAGATGAAGTCTAAAATTTATGGGAAGTTGTCTTCTAAGCTATGCCTTTACCTAGTTGTATTTTACACAGATTGTGGTAAATCATTATGTTTCTGCCTGTGTTTTAGAGTTCGTGGAGCTCTGATCTCAAGAACAACTTGCAAGTGTTTCTCTCAGGTGCTCTCAAGTCTCAAGAAAAGCCAAAGCTTTA
>JAEMWC010000028.1:717500-880000 GCA_016490735.1 Pachyseris speciosa
CTGATGACCATCGGATGGTATCGCACCCCAGTACGACTGCTGGAGAACAGTTTCTTCTGTTGCTGCCAGAAAAGGCTCATAAAAGGAGTGACTTTGTTGTCAGCCTCATCAAGGATTTTAGTGAAGTCGTTGCTAAGTTCATGGTCTACTTCAATGTTTGTTTTGACAATCGCCGCTCGCATTTCATTTAGCTCTCGCTCAAGTTCGGCACATTTCAGTCTTTGTTCTTGTAATGTCAGTTTTATTCTTTCTGGGTCAGTTTTTGATACTGGGGCCTTGACATTTGCAGGTTTGGAGAGCCGCCTTTCTTTTGCTTTTATGGTCTTTCTTGAGGAAACCAGGTACTCCAAACACTGTGGGCATGCACCTTCCCCGACTTCTTTTTCGCACATGAGATGGCAGTCCTTTGACCTCCAGAAACCTTTGCTGGGAAACTGCTCACCCTGCTCGCATGCCTGAAGTGGGTCTTCATTTATGGGAATTACATGATGAAACAGCTGGCTTGTTAATTCACTGGCTTCCACTCCACAGCAAAGCTTACAGCACTCCAGCTCTCTTACAATTTCACACACTGAAATGTTTCTGACTGAACGCCGGTGAGTAACATAAAGGGGATGATCTTCAGGAAGAAAACAACCAAAAGCTTTCACAGTGTATGCAAGACTGTCATCGATCATTATTTCTACTTCTGGGAGAAGGAAAGGTTCTACAGTCTTTTTCAGAATAAGTCTGTCTGATATTGTTGTAAATTCCCACCCTTTCAGGGTTTTCAAGCCAGTGATTCGCTGGCACAATTCACCAAATGACTTGTAACATGCCTTGGGTTGTTGATCGTGCTCCTTGACAACCGATCGAGCAGGTCTTGGTGTAGGCTTTGCAGACTCGTGACTTTTCCTTGGCATGTTTAATCTTGGGATGGCGCCGAATCGTGGTTTCTTCTTCGTCATTTTCGCCGTTTGAACTGCATTTGAAAATAAAGTAAAACAAAAATAAAAAAAGATGAAAATTAACATTCAACAAAATTTCACAGAAATCGTAAATAAACAAAACCATATGGCAAGCGAGAGCATGTCTTCAATTTCTACTGTATATCGTAGCCGTACTTACATATTTCGAAATCTTCTACGTCGAAGTGTTTTTCACAGGTAAACACCTTGTCATTTTCGATCCTTTTTCGAAATTCATGGTCGATCTCACGCGTCTTTGTGATCTCACTCAACCAATCGTCTCGCCATTTCTTGTGTGCCTCGTCCTTCGCCGCGGGCAACTTCCAAATGCCGATCCCTTTCGTTCTTCTACAACTCCCACAGCCAAACACAGCGCAGTTATCTCCAGGCATGACGACTAATGAGGTATATAGCTATAACACTTATCGAATCGAGACTAATCTAAGCTAAATATCCGGCGAAATACAGCGTAAGTCTCCCCACATTCACGTTACTCGTATTGCCATGTTGATTTTCCTTGTGCACGGTCGTGATCACGTGACTAAGGGAAAACCATAACAAAGACATCGGCCTTTGATGTTTACCGGGTTTCATAACCAGTCTCCTCTACTAACTATGGATTACTGAAACTGGACATGAAATGATTGGCAGGGACTTATTGTTTGATAGTGTGACGTAGACTATAAGTTTAGCGGTTAAAATATCGATTCACTGATAGGAAACTTACGCGGTTGAGGTCAGCTCGATCGGTACTGAGTTCCATTTAATCGCATTACGCCCGAGTGTTTGCCTGCTCACCTGGTGGTAAAAAAGACATCATGAAGTCTTGAATTACCCGCAAGCCACTAGCTTCTCTGAAAGAATCCAAAGAAGTTTTCTCTGTGCTTTCCAAATCATGAAATCCCTCTGTTTTGGAGTACAGATTACGGGGCCAGGCGATAAAAAGTCTGAAAGCAACTCTCGTCTCAAAAGTGGCCCTCCGTTGCTAGTCTCGGACCGTCTGTCAAAGGTTACCGTGCTAAAAGTTCGGAAAACGAGAGGTGTTTTTGGACTTTAGGCTGAAAATCTCCGATGTTTGATGAGAGTCGTCCGCGCTTGGAGGCCATAGTTTTCTCCCACAATTCATTGCGGCCACAGAGGGCGCTGTCACAGTGAAAAGTTCCCGCGGGTGATGTAACGGGATTAAATCCGCTCGGACTACGCGTACTGTAGATTATTTTCACTTGGGAAACATTACGGAGAAATCATTGAAGACAGGGAAACCGGCAAGATGAAAAGTCCATCCGTTTACGACGAGTATCCTGAATTTAAGACAAGGAAAAGTTGACGCGTGTGGCAAATACCAAAAGCGAAAATGCATTCGTTATCGTGTGGTGTTTTGTAAACCGGTTAAAACATGCTGGCGAATATCTACACATAAATCACTTTGCCGCGATGACCTCGGTTATTTCGCTTCCGTGGAGGCTTGTAAACATCACCAAATAGCATTTTCGTGCGAGCTAAACGTCAGCAAGAAGAATTTTCACGCGAGATAAACAGCAAAATGTATTTCAAGTTGTGTGACGCATGACAGGACATTAACGATTCAATTTCAGAACATGCGAATAAAGCCCCGGCTACACGTTGTAACATTGTTAGAAGAACACGTCCCAACATTGTTGCAAGAACGCTTCTAACAATGTTGGATACGCATATAACATTGTTGGAAACACGTCGCTTCGGGGTTCTGGCTTTAACAATTTCTGCTTCCACCATTAGGCTTCGGATTGGAGACTGGACCCTTAACTCTGATTGGTCTTTGCAATACAACATTGTTGAAAGGGCGGCTACACGCTTCAACATTTGTTTTATGTTGAAGAAAATGTTTGATAGAAATCAAAAGATTCTTCCAACAAAACATGTTCAACAAACGTCATCAAACATGCATGCTACACGTTCTAACATTGTTCATCCAACAAATGTTTTAAAACAATGTTTGAGCGTGTAGCCGGAGCTTAACGCCGTTAAGTCTAACTTAATTAACGTTAGCGCTAACCCCTTGAATGCTGTTTTCAACTCAGACAAACTCTTTGCGGGCTGACTTAAGGTTAACCAAGGCTTCTATGTGTGCTGTTTTAAGTCAACCAAGAATGTTGTGGACTGTTTCTGAGCCAAGCAAGCTTGTTGAGCGCTACGATTAAGCAAAACACGGGTAGTAACACCTGTAGTAAGTGCTACATTCAAGAAAACAAGTAGACCCGGCATATTTCCAAGTCAGCTGGGCACCTTGTGTGCTGTTTATGAGGGAAAAAAGTCATATAGCACATTATGTCTTATTGAGCAGATACGTTCCGTGTTGTCTTAAGCCAATTACGAGCATTTGGCGCTTAGTTTTCATAAGAAGGGCTTGGTGGAAGACTGTGCTAAGTGACGCGTAGAATGCGTATTTTGGTCCACGTTTTCTCGAAAACTGAGCATAAAAAAAGCGAAAAGAATATAGGGCAACGTTTTTCTAATGTATCAACGGCCACATGCAAAACTTCAGCTCATTTGGAGGACGTCAGCAAAATGACCAAAATCGTCACTTACGCCCTTCTTCCACTGAGCCCTTCAATTGAAAGTAATTTTAAAAATCCATGATCTCTGCTATAGGCCGGACTAATAAGCTATTGATATCAAATGGCAAATGTGACAATTGTTTTTTGACTTACAAGTGACTTACAAGTTTTACTGTGTATTTTTACCGGCTGTGGCAATTTTATTCTCCTGCATGGCTGTTTTATTGTTGGTTTACATGTATGTGTAATTAAAAGGCTGCAAAGGGCTTTTACTTATAAAATACATGCCTCAAGGTTTTCTTTGCTGTTTAAATGCTTTTTTTGTCTGTTCCAAGGCTGACTACCACAAACTCATAGGCATTGCTGCTGAACTAGTAGATTCACTGGAAGATACAGTGCGTGGTAAAATGGTAAGGATGAATCACAAAAAGGCATATCTTAGTAGTCCAAGTCCATTTAAGAAAAGTGTTTTGGGACATTTAACTACTAACAGTAGTTTGAGTTTGATATGTTCTTTGACATTTCCATCTGTATGCAACCAAGTAAATTCCAGTCTGATTAGCTGTTTAGCGCAATGATTGTGGTTTTAAAAGAAAAAACACTTGTGAGAGCCTTACTGCTAAAATAGTTTAGCGTTTGTGTTTGTATTGCACACGCTTTTTGTTACTGGTAAAGTTGTTACTGCTTGCGTTTGTATATTTAGTAAACCACACTTTTATTCAAATTTCGTGTAATGCTTCCAGCAGCCATTCACCCTGGTTCTTATTACCACGCAGCTCCATTATTTCAGGGCTAGGGTCCATTGTTTCTGTTGTTTGTTTATTGTTTTCTCAGCCAATCCTGTGAACTGTTCCGAGAGCTGCGTGGCGCCTCTTGTACACAGTCGAAATATAGGTGGTCTCAAAAAAATGTTGTTTTTCCCTTGTGTTGAGTTATATTTCAAATGGGAAACAGTCTTAAGACATTGTTTTTCTGGCATCAAGCAACTTTGCATGGCTTTCATTGGGCTAATTATTTTGTGTCCAAAAAATTGATCAGTGGCAGGGAAAACAAAGGGTTTTACAATCCAGATGAACTACTTGATACCAAACATTTCAAAATTAGATAAGTAACAAACATATCCTGTAGTAAGCTAGAAAAATTGCTAAGCAATTTGCAACAAATATCTTTAGAAAGACAAAAAAGAGTATGAACCTGGCAATTTAGAGCAGTCAACAGGAATTGACCATGGTTCAAAAACCACAAAACAACAAAACATTACAAGCAAGAAACCAAAGCATGATGTGTACCCATATGTTTGTTCGACGATCCGTGGAGATGGTGGAGAATTAGGTGAAAAGCAATTTTGACATAAAATGTCTGTAGAAAAGACAAATAAGGGTATCAACCTGTGCCCAGTTGCTCAAGGCATGGTTAGTGCTAACCCGTGTTAAATACCATGACTTACCTATAGGTTTTAATACATCTTAACCAATGGTTAGTGCTAACCATGCTTCGAGCAACCCAGCCCTGATCGTTTAGTCAGTTAGCAGTCACTCGGAACACAGACCTGTATAATAGCACTATTTCACACCATTTCATTGCTTGGCTAAGCAGACATAAAACCCTGAAGTTTTACTGTTACTTCCCATGTCCACCGAGGAAGCTTCTTCATAAAGATTCTCAGCGGCAAAACATCATCCAGTTATAACAAACACATTGCTTGCAAAACCACACAGGCTTATCCCTTGCAGACCCGGCCACGATAAAATTATCAAAGTTTGCACCAAAGATTGCTGATTCTTATATTACCTTTTCAAACAAAATATCGCAAGAGTTACTCACGTTAGAAGGCAAAACTTTGTTGTTTACAGACATTGGATGAAGATCTCTAACTTTTTCAAATGAAGTGTAAAGTGTGCTAGTTTTTGACAGTTTTCTTGACAGGTTTTTGACAACTCCTGTCAGATTTTGAGACAAGCACATGCATTTGATTGGCTTTTTTCCCCTTAAGTGGGAGCCACAGAAAGCACAAGAAACATTAAGCCTTGTTTTGGTTTAGGAGCCCTGATTACAATAAGTTAACCTGGCTTGAGTCTGCAATCCAATCCAAAACCAGTAACTGGGTAGCAGTCAACTTCCAAAAAAACTCTGACCTCGACGAGCTTGAACTTGAACCTGCGATATGGTCATGTGATACTGGTCAGTGGATACATTGTTTTGACAGGTGTCAATTGACCATAACTTGGATGTCCAATATCAAAGATGTGCTGCATGTCTAAGTCAGCCTATTAGCTGGAGTATGGCTGCCATGTTGGGCAACTTTGTTGTCATCATCGTGCACATGCGCCCACAAGCGACACTACTAACCATGATGACCATGAGAAAAGCAATTCATGGGTTAGCAAATTTTCTTATTGCCAGGAGGCATGAAATAATTCTAATAAACTTTACGACAGTTCTGAATTTGGTAGACATGTTTTGATATAAATACAGAGAGCCAATTATATTTAATTATGATATGACATAAATCTAAAAATAATTATAACTACCAGTAATTAATATATACAATTTGACAGAATATCCAAAAGATGTAACTCAGAACGACATGGCAAAAACAAGAAACAAAGAAAATGTATGCTAAGTAGAAAACTAAATAGCTAATGAGAAATTGACATGAAAATGTTTACAGCTTTGTACCATTGACCTATAAGTTGGGTTTAATATGCATCTTGGTGGATAGGGTGTTTAAAATCAACAATACTTGGATTGGATTCAGCATAGCGACATTAAAGAACTCACCAATATCTTAGACAAAAATATTTTCACATCACATGTTATAGAAAATGTTGTCAAAAACAGAGAAGTACCTGCAGGCCCCTATCGACACATCCACTATATCTTGCTGCAGTGAAACAGTGACCCATTAACCCAATGCAAAATTATAGACATCTCACACAGTGGTTTTGCAAGAATCTTGATATTAAACTGTTTTTTCCCCTTTAAACTTAGGAATTTGTTTAGTGTGAAAGAAACTATACCCATGTCAGTACAATCTTGTGTAGTTTATAAGTTTTGTTGCGCAGGCTGTGGTGCCTGCTATGTTTTTGGGACTAACTGACATATCGCTACACAAATTCGGAAACACCTTTCCACTGACAAAAGCTCACATATTTTGCAACATCTTACAAGCTTGGATAATTGTTGAGCTTTATGTTGTAATGATTGGTTTTCAATCTTGGACACTGCCTCCACCCCTTTCAGCTTAAAATCAAGGAGGCATTGCATATACAATGTGAAAAGCCTTCACTTAACAAACAAAATTTTCATGTCAATCTCTCATTAGCTATTTAGTTTTCTACTTAACATATATTTTCTTTGTTTCTTGTTTTTGTCATCTTGTTCCGAGTTACATCTTTTGCATATTCTGTCAAGTTGTAATTAGTTAATATATTTTTTTATATAATTGTCACAATATATATTGTAATTAGCTATTTGGTTCTCTGTATTTACATCACTCCCACTAATTGTTGTTTTTGCTTGTATTGTAAGGCTGTTACAATACATCAAACTATCGATTAATTGTGATATTAACGCTGCCATGGCGATGGACAGATAGTGAAACTGAAACATCGAGAACAATTGTGATAGTGTAGCAAACTATCTATAGTGTCGATAGTTTCTATACTTCTAACATTTTAACTTCTTTAGAAAATAAAGACACCTTTTTTACCCATCTTTGATTCTCAAGGTCACAATAACAGTAAAAACAAATTCAAACTAAAAACAATCCACCTACTGCACCTAGAATGTTTTATATATAGTGTCTTGATTCTTGAACTGCGATTAGGGTCATGCCATCCTCGTTCCCAGGGTCTACTCTAATGTTACAAACATTTTATTTGGTATTACCACAAATTGTTTTTAATTAATTCTACTGCAGTATTCCAGTTTTCATGAATCTACTACAACACCGTACACTAACAACAGTTGTGTCTGTTAAACATTTTTATTGGTTTCTCAATAACTTTGATTAAATTCCACTGCACAGTGTTCTACATTACCTGTATTGACCACTACTTCTTAGCTATTTCTTAAAGTATAAGGCATTAAGTAAATACAGAGATTCCTGAAAACTATTGCAATACTATAAGCAATTGTACCTCCACTGTTGCAATATCCATGTGACCTATTGCAATATGTGATAATGAATACATGAAAATCATATCTTTGAGCTGCAACTATGATTTTCATATATTCATCCTCACATATTTATCACTCATGGGGGTATATTAACCCATTGACTACCGCAGGTTTTTACATTTTTGGAGTGATTTTCCACCTATAAACGATGAATAGCAATTCGTGACTTTATTTGAACTACCAGGGAAAAGTGGTGCTGTCCTAAGGCACTGGAGGCTCAAGGTTTCTGAAAACGTCATTTTGACGCAGCTATTTTTTATCCGTGAAGCGACAACAATGGCCCAAGTTCGGTTTGCTTGCGATTTCTGCTAAATTTACAGCCATTTTTCATCTTTAGCGGCTGCCTGATGAGCATCATTAAGCGTGACGGTAGCTAAGAGTCCACTTTCTCAAAGAATCGAGCAAGGTGATGTACTTTGTTGTTGAATTTGGCTTGTTACTCGACGAACTGGGAATTTGGCCGGTCGAACACTTAGTACCTTTGGGACTCGACTATTGATGAATTTCTCGACCTACCGCCACATATTTTGGAATTTCTGTGTACTGAAGATGACCACGAGCAGGAAAATTTGGCGGTAGGTCGGAGTGGCTGTAGACTTAGTTTATATGTGAAAGAATTGGGGGATGGAACGGGCGCTGTCAAAAATTCTCGTTAGTTCCCAGCATGTAATGCGCTCAAGATGTTGAAAATGTCGGGAAGGCCCGAATGCACTGGAACAAAAGGCTGTATCTACGCTCGGGAGAAGAATATGAACAAAAAAAGTCATTTCTAAGCTAGAAAAAGGACTGAATTTCGTTATGATGGTTGAATTTTGGTTTTTCGACGATGATTTCCCTAAAAAACATGAAGGCAAAAAGGGGCATTTTTGTTGTTTCTCTTTGACGTTAAAAACGGCCAGTTTCGTTCTTGTCCAAACTCAAAAGGCCATATTTGGTAAAAATCGCTACGTTTCTTGCATTTATTGGATATCCAAATTTAAAGGGCATTCCATTTCGTGCTCACAACTAACAGTTAAGGCAATATTCGTGCGATTGAGAGAGTTGCAATGTTTTGAAGCATGGGAGTTTTTTACGGCCGGTTTTGGCCGGCACGGGTGCCAATGGGTTAAGAAACAACAAAATGGCCAGTGCCCAGTTGGCTTGCCCAGTTGGTAGAGTGCTGTACTGGTATCGTATAGGTCGTGGGTTAATTCCCGTACAAGCCTGAATCTGTTCAGGCTTTATGTTCACTACTGCTTAGGTAGTGTTCATAACTGCAATGATCATTCTCATATTCACACTGGTGCAATAGTTAAAATTTCCTCAATAGTCACCCTTAATGTACTGATGATGGATGCAGTTCATCTTATTCAATCGTCACTACAGACTTGCATGAGTAATTTAAAATCTTTTGTAAAAACATCTTTTTAAGAATGCTTATTAGTTATTTTATATACAGTAAAAACCTGCGTATAAGAACCTAGAATTTTGGAGTTCAGGCTGAACAGGTTCTTATATTTTGGGGTATTTTTACCGATAACAGGCTGATTAGGTTCTTAGTAGGTTCTTATTTGCAAAAATTATTATTAATAGTGATAGCATTAGGGGAACTGCAATAGTACTAATATGCTATAATTGTAAAGCATTTACAAAAATGTCAAGCCTTGTTGACGAAACAAGTCCTGTATCATGGGCCTGACCATATTTACATTTGTATGTATTTGTAACTACAGCAAAGTTTTATGGAATCAATAATATTTTATTGGTAAGACTAAAAAGCAGTATGCTACAAAAATTTTCACAATTCATGAAATTTGAACATCAAATCTGGAGTGTTTTTTTTTTTATATAAGAACCTATTTTTCTTTGTCAGGCTGAATAGGTTCTTATATGTTTGGGTGTTAAAATGCAAAATTTCAGCCTGTAGGTTCTTATATGCGGGTTTTTACTATACTAGATTTTTAAAATAATTTTTTTATTAAATCTTCACTTAGCTACAGTTGATGCACATGTATGTTTTTGTGTGTTTTTATCTGTGGAGAAGGCAACTTCTTCTCGGAAACGAATCAACACGCTACTCAGGTCATTTGTCAGACTAGGTCCCTGTAAGAGCTGTTCATTCAAAGATACGCCATTGAATCTTGCTACTGCATCAAATACTACCCTCACTTTACCAGGCTTATTAGGGTTGGTTACTGGGTGATGAGGAAGGAACCAAGTGGTGTTGCTGACTGTGGCTGTTTCTTCTTTAGTTAACTTTCTTGCGTATCCTTTAGTTACACAATCATCAATTACGGCTCTGTATTTAACTTCTAGCTCTGGGTCACGTTTAAAGCGTTTCCTTAAGTGCTGTAATCGTACTTCAGCTAGCCCTCTATTGAAAGGGAGCACAGGATTATCATCCTTCCACAGGAGTCCCATCTGGTAATGCCCATCTTGTTTGCAAACGGTCGAGTTGTCAATCAACTTCAACGCTCTACAGTCTTCCACAGACATGGGTTTGGTTTCATACTTGACAGTGCCATAGGATTCAATCTTCCAGAATTCCTCGAGCTGGTTGTTCAAGGAAACATCCTCCCCACTGATTAGGTTGACTTGCATCTGACTGGAGGTACGTGTATGTACATTAGGGGAACCAACAAGTATACTCCAACCAATACATGACTTGATGGCAAGTGGTTCATTAGACTTGTCCCTTTTCACATCGAGAGGTACAAACACTTCCTGGATATTGGTACCAAGCAGGACAGAAATCTTCTTCCTTTCCACCTCAGGAAGACATACTTGCTCCAGATGTGGCCACTGTTCCACCGACCTTGTCACCTTTGTGTGCTTTAGGAGAATCGTCAGATCCTTTACAGCCCAGGCGGCCTTGACATCAATCACGTTGTCATTCAGGTTGTCCACTGAGGCAATCTTAAAGTCAACCTTCAGCCCTTCTTCTTCAGCATTAGCATTGTTAACGGTTGTAAGTGAAAGCTTACTTGACAATCCCTTAATGTTCAACAGCGTCACAAGAGAAGGGTCTATCATAGTTATGTCAGAACCTGAATCCACTAGACCATGAGTTGTTATTTGCCATCCTCGCTGATCACTTTAACCGGGATGACTTGAAGCAACACCTCGCAAGAATTAACTGGGCCTTTCACAGAGCATGTTGAAATAGTACCATGATCAGGTACTAAGTTCTGGTTGGTAACCTCATTATTTTGGTTTAACACTTCCTGGTTTGTCCTTTCTCTGGGTTCAGGGAACTGCAACAAAGTGTGATGCATTGAACTTTGCATCTTGCTAAAGATTTACAGTTGTTTGAATTGTGTCCAGCTGGGCTGAGACAATTGAAGCAAATCTTCCTTTGCCTTACAAAGTCACTTCTCTCCTGGGGAGATTTTGATTTAAATGCTTCACAGCGATACAATCAGTGGGGCTGGGTACAACATTGAGTTAGCCGAATGGGTCTATCAAGGCAGGTCCCTCCAAAAACTGCAGCAGACGGATCATTTTGACAGCATCATCAAGGGGTCTTGTTTCGACCATTTGCCTAAATCTTTGACGGAAGGCTGGATATCTCTCGGGGGATCCATCAAACTTCTGGATTTGCACATGAGGTAGATCATAAGAGGCACTCATTCTCTCCATCGATGACATGATAGAGACGAGGCTTTCATTCACAATTTGACTGGGCACATTAGAGTGTGTCGTACAACTGGTATTGGTGGAGACAAGTGGTGTGTGCACAGCTGGCAATGCGTTCAAAGGTTGCCGATTGGATCTACCTTGGTACTGGGCTTGGTCAGGCTTAGTTGTGTTCTTCGCAAAAACTGGCTTAACTGGGTTTTCTGAAGTCATACATGGTTCACTCGAACGGGTTTTACCAGCAAATTCTGGGGAGCCTGTTGTCTGAGGCTCACCTCCCACTGCAGGTGTGGACGTGTAAGGTGGGATCATCCCTGACACTGGGCCAGGAGGGGTGCTAGTAGTAATTATGGATGGTAAGGTAATAGTTGGTACTGTAAGGGGTTGCGGTAGGATATCCTTTGAGTATATGTCAAGTTTTGGTGACCACTTAATACCCTCCTGTTCATTAGGCAGATCTGATACTCCTTCTTCTACCAGAAAGGCCTCTAAACAAGCTAGTTCTGCCTGATTCTTTGCAGCTGCAACTTGCCTCTCTGCTTCCAATTTAGTCATTTCTAATCTATGTTGCAGTTCCAATTCTGTTCATTTTATTTCCATTTTGACTTTTTACATCTCTAACTCGACTACTCTCCTACTCCTTTCTTCAGCTTGTTGTTGAATTAATGCTGCCTTTGCTGCTTGAGCCTTAGCTTCTTGGGCCTTGGAGCTAGACACACTTAGTTTCAAGGTAAGACTCGCTGAGGATTTCACAGATTCTGGGGGGAAGGTTTCTTTGATACATTCACATCTTCAAACGCTTGATTATTGTAAAAGGCAGCAGCACTTACAACAAACTGTTCTATATGATCATTATAGAGTTATATTCTTGATTGTTGAGCGGCGCGGTCGCTCAAGACTCCTTTATATTTCTCACAGTTGGTATCGAGCAAATCAGCACATTTATTAGAACAAACACAATACTGTTCCCACACAGCGTTAAGTCAAGTTTGCTGGGTTTGTACCTTAACAACATTGCCGAAATCCTTCAGGCTTTCATCCAGTTCATTGCACACTTTGGTAATGTTCGATAAGTACCCTCTTCAGGACCTCTCTAGTGACTGCAATGCTTTGTACAGTATTCCTTCTTCAGTCATGACACTAATCTTTCATGGCGGGATTCCTTCAATGAATTCGCTTTCCACTTGAAAATATCCAGCAGACAAATAACCACAAGTTTCGTCATGAGGCACCAAAAAACAAAATGATGGTTTTTACCCAATGTCCAGGGGAAAGTCCAGGGGACTAAGCATTACACTTCATCAGGCTCTTACGAACATATGGTACGTTGTAAAAACCATTTGATGAGATACTCGAGGTATTCGCTCGAACGAGCACATGGTTCTCAAAACACAACGAAGGCAAAAAACATTAGCGTGAGGCATGGCGGGATAGTAAGACAACATGGACTGGACTAAAAGATTGTTGAGGATTAGCCTCAACATTCCCCTTCTGCTTCTGACTCCGACAATCTAGTTTTCACTAGATTGTAAACGACACAAGTGGAATCGGGAGAAAATGGAAACATCCTCATTCTTCCAACTCTGATTCTGCTAAGCCTATGACTCCACTTACAACTCTGATTTTTGATTCTCACGGGATCATAAGAGCTCTTACGACTTGACTGACTCTGACTCCTTTGCTAGTGAAAAGCAGTCTAATTAGTACTGTACTGTTGTATGCAGATTGGAAAAAGTTAATAAAAACAATTATTGTTTAAATATGTGACTGATCATCGCAGTTATGAAAATAAAGCCTGAAAAAAAATTCAGGCTTGTATGAGATTCAAACCCACAACCTCTGCAATACCGGTGCAGCACTCTACCAACTGAGCTAACAAGCCAACTGGGTGCTCGTCATTTTGTTGGTTCTTTATATACCCATGAGTGATGAATATATGAGAATGAATAATTGAAAATCATACACTTGAACTGCAGATTAAAGAGAGAATATGTGAATGATCATTCACATATTCATCATGGGTTCAAACCCCGTACAAACCTGAATGTTTTTCAGGATTTATTTTCACTGCTGCTTAAGTAGTGTTTGATAACTGCGATGATCATTCACATGTTCATTGTCCAATCCGCAGTTCAAATATATGATTTTCATATATTCATTCTCATAGGTCTTGAACTGTTCTGCAAGACTCATATAATATTCAAGAAGTAAATTTGATCATGTTGTATCTTTGCTTTGAAATCTTCACTGCTTTCCTGTTTAACAAAGAACTATTTTCAAGATCACTCTGGTTGCATTCAAAGCTCTTCATAACACTGCTCCCAGTTATATCATAGAAGTCCTAATACAAGACTGGCTTGTACATGTACTGGTGTGCCTAGCTAGATAAGTTTTATCTTTAAACAGATGGCAGTCATTTCTTTGCAGTTGCTGCTACCACCATCTGGAACAGTCTTTGTTTAATTACGAACATTTGTATCTCGTTCGACTTTTAAAGCGCACATGAATTGAAATTTCAAATCCAGTGTTTTTTTCTCCAATATGAAATTAGTGTTTTAAGAAATATTTTGAGGGGAAAATGATTTACTAAAAGTTCCAGGAACTTTATTTTAAAATGCTGCAAAAGTTGGCCCTTTCGAAAGGGCCAACTTTTGTAGCATTTTAAAATAAAGTTCCTGGAACTTTTAGTAAATCATTTTCCCCTCAAAATATTTCTTAAAACACTAATTTCATATTCAGGTAAAATGTAAAGTGGGTAAAATGTAAGGTGGGATCTAGGCGGGATCCCGGCAATCCCACATGGGATCCCAGGTGGGAATGGCGGGATCCCGCCTTCGGAGGTGGGAGCCCGCCTTTCCCACCTGGGATGAAAATTTGATCCCACCTGGGATCCCGCATCAAATGTGGGATTCCAGCATCTCACCCGGGATCTTAGGTGGGATTTCTACATCCCACCCGGGATCTTAGTGGGACTTATGCACATGTAATCGGCTTCCCTGTGGGGTCGACCCCCGGACTAACCAGGGGGATTGTAAAATCAGTCAAGCAAACTTTAGGAATTTCCCCGGGAGGTTGGGGAATCTCTCAAGACAAAGCCCCTGGGTTAGGTGTCTCTCAGAAGAAAATTCCCTTGACATCCTTTTCAAACTTGTGAATTCCCCCACCCCTAATCTTTGATCGTAAAACAATGTCAAGATTTTCCCCTACCCTCGGGCAAAGAATCCCGTCCATCCCTTTGTATTCCCCCACATATCTCCCTGGTAGGCCCGGGGGTCGACCCCACGGGGAAGCCGATGACATGTGCATTATGCATCCCACCCGGGAGTCTGGGTGGACATTGTGCATCCCACCTGGGATCCTAGAAAGGATTCACAAGAGTCATATCCCACCTGGGATCCTAAATATCCTACCAAGAAACATACTCTTGCTCATGATCTTGGGAAGTTTCCATGCAAAAACGTGATGACTGTAGAATTTGCCACCCAAATTATCCATTTCAAACATCCATGGACATGCATATGTCATGAATTCGATCAGCCAGTAATCAATCAAATGTCTTCACTTTGATCAAAGTGAAAGCAAAGCAGCAACAAGTGAAGTGTCATGCTTATTTTCGGACTTGACTGTTGTAGGAGCATTTTTTTTTTCACCTGGTCCACTTTAAGTTTATGAAAACATCTTCAAAGGTTTCCTTTCGCCTTTGAGTGCATATAAAGGTGGAAATAAGCGAAGCATGTCTCCAAGGATTCTGTTGTTTTCTCAATGGATCGATCGAACTTGAATACTCTAGTCGGGTTTACCTAAAACACGGAATCCGGAATCCGGAATCCGGAATCCGGAATCCGGAATCCGGAATACGGAATACGGAATCCGGAATACGGAATCTAGAAACTGGAATTAATAATTAATAAGAGGGTTAAAAGAACCGAATAATAATAATAATAATAATAATAATAATAAATAAAGATAAAAAAATGTCTCTTCACACTACGACAAAAGGAGTTATACTCAGTTATGTTTCTAAGAGCTACAGGGAGCTTATTAAAAGTAGTTGCTGCCGAGTGCTGAAAAGTTCCCGACTCTCTCGGAATAGAAAGGACAGGTGCAATCGAAGATCTTAAGCTATAAGCACTGACCATGAAGACGATAGATGTCTTACAGGAGGAGGTAGGTGACAGGAGTGAAGTCTTAGTCTGGGACTTGGTTTGTTCTTTCCAGTTGAGTCGATGTGGAGGGATATAAGGATAACTACTAAGAAAGACCGTATGCAGGATCATTAAATGCAACTTAAAGAGCTGATCCGCGAGATTTTACACTAGTTTAACCTTAAGAAACAAACAGGCCCATGCAGTGCAGCCCTCGCTGCAGAAACGGAGTGAGAAGCATTGCTATTGGGAAGAAAATCTTTCTTGGAGCAGATTAACCACGTTTATCGCCTACTGTAAAAGTAGGCCTGACCAAGTCCTCAGTTGTTGTAGATATCCTTAACCAATCAGAAGTGGAGAGCAGCGGATTTTGCGTGCTCAAGGTTCCTATATGAAAGTTTCAAGGTATATTGGGCACCATACTGACTTAGGTTTTTTCGAAAAAAAGAGCAATGACTGAAGACGGTACAACTGTATGAGGGTGAAAATGTTGTAAGCAAACGAAAGCGCTAAAACAATCCTCACCCAGCCCCCATAGCTATCATTTCCAGGTGGGGCATTTATAAACGTCTTTTCTTTTTTTTTTTTTTTCTTTTTGAAATAAATATTTTTTTGTCTTCTTTTTTTCTCCAATTAATCTCTCGGATTATATTTATTTCGTGTTAGTTTCTTTTTTTCTGTATATTTAAAAGTTTTTTTTTAAAGTGATCTTTCTTCGTCTTTTGGAGATGTTCCTGAATGTACCGGGATGTTCCAGAATGTCCCATGTTCCACATTTTATCGACGGCCACTCGACAACCTGAAATGTACGCGCCGATACAGTTCCCAAACATTCCAGCATGGAGCAACAGACAATGACCAATCAGGCGTAAGCGTTCCCACGCGCAATTAAGTCAAGATATGCAAAGTGATTTTTCTCTGCTTTTTGGTCACGAAGCGTTTAAAATAGCTCTTGTTTTATAAAGATCTAGCTGAAATCAATAACAAAACATTGAAAACGGAAAAAAAGTTGCTCGAAATCAAAAAAGGTTGATCGAAAATCGAAAGTTGTTCAAAAAGTTGCCGTCAACTTGTGGACAGGCCTAACACTATTCATCGACAAAAAGAATAAGAAAAGGTGCTTTTAATTAAAATGATTTTAATTTAAAATGTTCAAAATGCACAAAACATTGATTAGTATCGTTGAAGTGTGATTGAAAGCTGTGCGCTTTAAAGGAATCAGGCGGTTTATTAAAAGCAAAACCAAAGTATTAAAATGCTGCCCTAGATTGATTGACTGCTTGATTGCTGCAAAACTCAGGCTAAGTCATCATATAATTTGTTGACCATATTATTACCCAAGTGACTTCAACCTGTGTCAAAATTTTTTACCAAACTTCTGTACATTCCGTATTTCGGATTTCATATTTCGTATTCCGGATTCCGGATTCCGGATTCCGGATTCCGTGTTTTAGGTAAACCCCTCTAGTCCGCCATTTTGAATTTTGAGCAAGCTAGTTCCCAGGCAAGCCGTGAGATCATTAACACATGCGCAACTCAACTTCAACGTAACATGGTGCTTGAAGACAATAGCAAAGTGTGAGTTTTGCTTCTAGCACGTGGGTTTGAACAGACACAGAGGAGTTTTATCAAGTTTGCTACGCTGTTCTGCTAAAATACTACTTTTCCCCAGCTTTTTGCAACTGAAATATATCACTAGAAGGAAAGAAACCGGAAAGACATAAAGTTCAAGAACAAAATGTCTCTCAGGCCGTCTAGAGAGAAAGGTTAGATGCTGAGACCCACACACCCACAGACCCTGAGACCCCAAGACCCACAGACCCTGAGACCCACAGACCCTGAGACCCCAAGACCCACAGACCCTGAGACCCCAAGACCCACAGACCCTGAGACCCACAAACCCTGAGACCCCAAGACCACAGACCCTGAGACCCCAAGACCCACAGACC
The DNA here is from genome assembly GCA_016490735.1 of Pachyseris speciosa. Classification (NCBI taxonomy): domain Eukaryota; kingdom Metazoa; phylum Cnidaria; class Anthozoa; order Scleractinia; family Pachyseridae; genus Pachyseris; species Pachyseris speciosa. The sequence goes on from JAEMWC010000028.1 coordinate 734,876, forward strand.
CTGAGACCCACAGACCCTGAGACCCCAAGACCCACAGACCCTGAGACCCCAAGACCCGCAGACCCTGAGACCCCAAGACCCACAGACCCCAAGACCCTGAATTTAATAGGAGTGAACCTATGATACACTTACAAGACTAGCTGTTACTTGAGAGACTATCCATGACGTCACTGGTGCGTTTTACACCGCACATAAGCCTTGAATGTCGGATATCTCATCGCATTGTTATAGTTACGTAGAAGTTCGAATTTTGCATCTCTGATCTTTATCGCCTATTTTGTATCTTTACTTTATCGTTCTTTAGTTATGAAGCGCTAAAGTTCTAGAATTGAGAATATATAAGCTTATAATCATAAGCTTTTGGTTTTTAAAGACTAGAAGTCCGAACTTATGAATCATTTGTTCATACACATTTTATGGTAACCTGTCATACAATGTCAAGCCCGGAATATCTTTTTCTTTGTCTTTGATTTCTTTGAATGAGAACTTTCGATTGCAACAGGGGCAAGATTTCCGCACAGCCCCATACATTAATTATGCATTCAATCTTTGTTCTAAGAAAACAATAGCGGTAACAATGGTAAGCCTTTGGGACTTCTGCTCTTTGTTTCTGAAGTTCTTTATTTTTTTTCTAAGTCTTTTTGGAAACAGGAAACTTTTGGCGCGTTTTTCCTTCGAAAGCCCTAATTTCAAGTAAATCTTGCTAAGTTTTTTTTCGGAGTTTTAAAGTAATTCAGTTTTGCTGTGCATTGTAGGTGATTCAAATAAATTTCAGCAGCAGGGTTAGCGGTTAAATTGCTGTATGGAAATCGTCAGTCTGTTGTATTCACAGACAAAATGTTTGAAAATAAAACAATTTTCTTACCTGGTGTAGCTCGTTCTTTGCTCTCCTTGTCGAAATTTTCCTGGAGCTCATGACGTTTCTTTTGAGGAAAATGTTATTCTTCCCTTTCTTGAGCGCATCATTAAGTGAGCATAGACTGTTTACTGGTGCGTTTGGAACCCTCTTCCTCGTCTTTGCGGACTTCATAGTGGTCAGCGATATGCAAGAGAATTTTTCCAAAGTGTTCTTTGCTGAAGTGTTGACACCACATTTCTTCCTGTAGGTCGCCCTGGAAAAGTTTTTGCGATCTTCCTGTTCAGCATAAACCTCGCTTTACTCGCCACCATGTATTTTCAATGCACCAGTGTCTGGTTCTTAGAAGTTTAGACTGTGGTTGGCATGGCTTGTTCGTCAAGTGAGGTTTCGTAAACTGCTTGAGTTGTGGTAAATTTGTGCACCCAAGTGTATGTTGGGGCTAAAACGTTTTGACCAAAAGCGTGATGCCATAAAACCATGATTTATGGTGCATTGATGCCATTCAAACGCAACTACTCTTCGAGCATTGCCACTCATACCCTTCTTGCGATGAAGCTCTTGTCCAGCTGAATGCGTTGCTACACCCAGGTTGAGGACGTTCTATCGAGCAGGTTTTGTTCCTTGCACCAGTCTATGAACCAGTTGTGATCTCAAGGATCTTCGTGAGAATGATCAAGTTCATTTGAGCCATTTTCGCACAACAAAACACGTCGTTTTGGTATACAGTAGAACGGAAATAAATATTCCTAATTTGCTTTTTTATATATCTAAATGGACCAATGAAAGGGTGGAGGAAACGATTCTTTTGTGCAAAGTAGGTCTCTCGTGCATTTCTTTTGTGTATATTGTTATGAAGATTTTTTTAGATGGATAGGTAAGATAAAACTTAGTTATTGATGAGTACCTTGCAACTGGTTTGTGTAGCTCAGTGGTAAGGTGACGGACTGATAACAGAAAGCCTCGCATAGGGCGATGGTTCAGAGCCCAGTAGAGCAGTCAAATAAATTAAAAGAGATAGCGAAAAAAAGGGGGCCTTGGGATCATAGAAAAATAGTGGAAAAATAGTGGGGAAAAGAGTCGGGGAAAAGGAGGAATGTGGGACGGAAAAAGAGAGAGAGAAACAACACGGTTAATTGAATCCTCTTTTATTGCTACAGTAAGTAATAATTAGCAATGTATATATGCGAAACCCTAGGGAATAACTCATTGTCTTAAAAAACAATGAAGCGCATAGATAATTAATGAAATAGAATGTATAATTAATGTATGGGGCTATATGGAAATTTTTCCGCAACAGGTATTCTTTCAAAACGTTTCTATGCAATTTCTGTGAGAATTTGTGAAAATTAATTTTTTAGGAAGACTATTAAGACTATAACTCAAGTACTAAGACTAAACTGTATTTTTTGTTATATTTACACGAATATGTTGCTATTATTAATAAATTGATGGCTTAAATTCAAAACTGGGTGGAATGGAGGACAGTGACCACACTTGGAAAGTAGGATATCTCACCTGGATGATTCTGGCGGGATTGGTGGGATCACACCTGGGATGGATGCGGGATCCCACCAATGATCTCTGGTGGAATCACACCTGGGACGTTCCATAATCTTGGGTGGGATCCCGCCTACTTGGGAAAGGATCCCACCTGGGATCCTTGTAGGATCCTGCCTGTGACGTTCCATAATCCCGGGTGGGATCCCAGATGGGATCCCACCTATTTGAGGCGGGATTCCACCTGGGACTGAACCGGGATCCCAGGTGGGATTGGCGGGAATGTTTTGAAAGAATACCTGTTGTGGAAAAATTTCCATATAGCCCCATACATTAATACATTCAAACTTTGATCTCTGTTTCATTATCTGTCGATCTTGGAACTGCAATTGGATTGCGAGCTCAACGTTCCGTGGCTTTTTCACTTCTCAATGCACGATCTGTTAAGAACAAGCGCCTTTTAATCAAAGATTGGGTTGTTGATAACAACATTGATATTTTGGCCTTGACTGAAACCTGGCTTCAACCTGACAACAAAGATGACCACATTATTGGTGACCTTACACCGACTGGTTATTCATTTTATCATTCTCCTAGACTAACCAGAGGTGGCGGTGTCGGCATTTTAATAATGGATGGTTTCGACATTTCCAGATCTACTATCTCTACACACCAATTCCAAACGTTTGAGTTCATGGATATGCAAATTAAGACCTCCTTATCCAGAAGTGTTTGTATCGTTATTATTTATCGACCTCCTTTGTCGTCAAATCGTGATTGCACCACCGATCATTTTATGGTTGAATTCGGAAGTCTTCTAGAACAATATGTCACGGATTCATCTAGTCTCCTGATTACCGGTGACTTTAATCTTCACGTTGACAATAATCTTGATAAATCTTCACAGGATTTTCTAGCTCTCATTGACTCGTTTAATTTGAAGCAACATGTATGTTCTCCTACTCACCGTGCTGGTCACATATTGGATCTCCTCATAACAAGAGATGATGATCAATTAGTTACATCTGTTTCTAGTCATGCCGCCGCTTTCTCTGACCATTTTGTTGTTAATTGTGCTTTGTCCATGGAGAAACCTTCGTTTACAAGGAAAAAAATTATTTATCGTAGTTTTAAGAATCTTGATATTGATCTTTTCATCAGTGACACTCGAGGCTCTTCCCTCATCAGTGATCCTCCAAATGAACTTGATGATCTAGTTGCACTTTATGATTCTGAGTTATCTGGAATCTTTAATAGACATGTTCCCATTAAGAAGCGTACCGTTACCATTCGCCCAGCTGCACCTTGGTACTCAGAAGAATTAAAGTCTGAAAAGAGGGAAAAAAGACAGCTTGAGCGACGGTGGCGTGCTTCCCGTTCCATGCGTGATTGTGAAGCTTACATGCGTCAATGTAAAGTTCTTAAGGACTTGCTATCTTCATCAAGAAGTAACTATTATTCAAATCTAGTTGCTGAGAATCAGTCTAACATGAGATCGCTTTTCGTAGTTTTTAGTAAACTACTTCATCAACGTCATGAGGCAAAGTACCCAAAGCATGATTCCCCATCTTCCTTGGCTAATGATTTTGTTCTATTCTTTGGTGACAAGATCAGAAGAATTCGTTGTGACCTTGATCAAGTCCCACCTTTGGATACTGCTGTAGATAACGGCACTACAGGCTGTCAACTGAACATGTTTTTGACTGTTTCACCGGAGGAACTCTTGAGTATCATCGGATCAACTACCCCTAAGTCCTGTGATTTAGACCCTGTTCCTGGTCATGTACTTAAATGTCTGTTTCCCTCTATTCTCCCCGTAATACATAAGATTGTCAACCTTTCCTTGGAAACTGGTCGGATGCCTGAAATACTTAAACAAGCTATACTTAAGCCATTGCTCAAAAAGCCCTCTCTGGATTTGAACGACTTAAAGAACTATAGGCCTATTTCTAATCTTCGGTTCATATCCAAAACCATTGAAAAATGTGTTGCTAAACAGCTGATTCAATACTTAGATATTAATGACCTTGGTGAAACATATCAATCAGCCTATAAGAGGAACCATAATACAGAGACGGCTCTAATTAGAGTCCACAATGACATAGCCATGGCAATAGATCAACATCATTCAGTTATCCTAGTACTTCTCGATCTTTCGGCTGCGTTTGATACTGTCAATCATGGTATCCTCCTCTCGCGACTGTCCAATCGCTTTGGAATTACTGGAACTGTATTGGAATGGTTTCGATCATATCTTTCTGATCGTACACAGTTTGTGCAGGTCAATGGTGCGTGCTCTGCTTCTCATGTTCTTGAGTTTGGTGTACCGCAGGGATCCGTTCTTGGCCCGTTGTTATATTCAATGTACACATCCCCTCTTGGCGAGATTGCTCGACGTCATCAAATGTTCTATAACTTTTATGCTGATGACACTCAGCTATATATTATGTTCAGGACGTCGTCTGTTTCTGATATGAATCTGAGTAACGCCAAATTGGTAAACTGTGTTCGGGACATGGACGCATGGATGCTTTCCAACAAGCTGAAATTAAATAAAGACAAGTCTGAAGTTCTCGTAATATCCTCTTCCTATCGACCTCGGCCACCACTATCTTCTGTTGATATATGTAATGAGACTGTATCCTGCTCCCCCAGTGCACGCAATATTGGAGTTATCTTTGATCAGTCCCTTTGTATGGTACCTCATGTTAATGCAGTCTGTCAATCGTCCTTTTTCCATCTTTGTAACATTGGTTTTATACGCAAATATCTTACTTATGATGCTGCAAAGATCATTATTCACGCCTTCGTAGTTTCTAAACTTGATTATTGGAATTCTTTATTGTACGGCCTACCATCCTATCTTATTCGGAAGCTTCAACATGTTCAAAATTCTGCCACTCTGCCTTGTTAACCAGTGTCCAAGATTTTGCCATATTACTCCAGTCCTGAGGGATCTTCACTGGCTCCCTGTCTCCTTTCGTATTGAATTTAAAATGATGTTAATTACTTACAAAGTACTACATGATCGAGCTCCAATCTATATACAGGAACTCCTTCAATTGTATTCACCCAGCCGCAATCTTAGATCCTCTAATAGAAATTAATTTTATTAGTTAAACCCTATTTTAATCTTAATTCGTATGGTAAACGAGCTTTTTCTGTTGCTGCTCTGGAACTTTGGAATAACTTACCTGAGGATATTAAATTTGCAAACTCAATTGATGATTTTAAACACAAACTTAAAACATTTCTTTTTATGCAAGCCTATGAATCGTGATGTTTTTATTTGTTATCTGATTTTTTATCTATTGTGTACATTTATTTTGTAGTTAGCATCTAGTTTTAATGTCAATTGCTTGTGATTATTTTTTACTTTTTAATTTTATCTAATTTTTGTAAACAGCGCCTTTGAATCTTGTAGAAAGGGCGCTATATAAATGGATTATTATTATTATTATTATTATCTCGTCTCATATTCTTACCTGGGTCTCACTAAAATTCTAGACAAAGACCTGGGGTCTGGTGAATAGTCATGACATCTTTCGTGTGTACTGACTCGAGTGCGTCATTCTGTTTGTGTGAGTTTGGGGCTGCCAGCCCCGCAAAACTTCCCAGGTTTAAGCTTTTTCGCCGTCTCAGCCATGTTTCACGCTCGAACATTTACAGACGAATTACGTCACAGAGACCTTTTGGCTGCGCGCAAAATGTCTCAAATTTCATGCCACGGTGTGAATCTTGGAACCGCCTAAAATAGTGAATCCTTGTTGCAAAAAGGAGGGAAACAACTGAAAATGAAATATGGGGATTATAAGCTACGGTATCTATAAACACAAAAAAATTGGTAGTCAATTTTCGATTCATGTGCACTTTAAATCTAAACTTATTTACTACTTGGCAGGTTTCGGTTAGGACTTTGATTTATTTGTCATTAGAATCAAAACCTCCACAATGCTTTGATCAGAAGTAGAAAAAAAAACATCTTGCCTCCAAGCTAGTTTTGCCATTCTCAGTTTAATACAGGGTTCTTGTTAAGATTTTGAATTGGAAGATAAAAGACAACAATACCAGGTAACAACGTAACAAAGTCTACTACACATCACGGTTTATCATTACTTGACTCCCATCAACATAGCTGATAAAATGTGCTAGAAAAGCCGGTAAAAATAACCAGTTACCGGATCTTAATAAGAACCCTGTAATATGAGTATAATTTGTTCATAATTATTTTATAATTTATTTGATCATTTGACATAGTTCAGTGTTTGTGTTATACCAGTATTTTTTGGATGATCTAATCCTGAATGTTTCATTGGGTCTTTCTTGGGTTTGAAAATTGGTGCAATGTGTTATAGAGATGTTTCATAAATAACAAAGCCTTTCATGCTTTAAGAGTATGCTGTTACATTCATTAGTGAACCAGTTTTGTGAGGCTGATTTTGGGTCATCTTGTGAGCCAGTGTTATGAGTTTTATGAGCTGAGCTACTTCAGACTTAGTCAATCTTATCTTATGCTGCACTATATGTATGTGTTATGTTTCTAGAGTCAAGTCACATGTTTAGTGAGAGCTTGCTCTTGCTGACATTACTGAAATTTTGTTTTTGCACCAAATTAACTGCATGTTTCCAAAGACTTAACGGTGATGCAAATCAGTTTGTGACGTCAAGTAAGGAGTAGACCCAATTGTCCCTTACTAGCTTGGTCATGGGAGAGATGATGGCTAGATTCATAACTTATACAGACTGTTAAAAGGCAAGATTCGGTTTAAAAAGGTGCAAAACGATGCAATACGTTTCTAACAGGTGCAAAGATTTATTTAAGCCAAAAAATATTTTGGGGCTAGGTGCACCCTAAGTAATTTTTTTCAATTGCACTGTCAACTTGTTTTTTGAGATTTCCTTCACAACTTCCTTTACATTGATAAACAATGCTAGAGACTTCACTATGCACCATCTTGGATTTCCCCTTGGAATGAGATTGGTGATCAATCTTTTCAAAGCTGTTAAAGGCCCATTTTCACTCTTGGTCCAACACAGGCATTTGTTTTTGTTTTGAAATTGTGCTATTGTTAAAGGATGTCTCTGATTGGTCAATTATTTTTATCGGGTTTTTGATCTGGTTCATCACGCCGATTTGTTGCTTGTCCCCGGTTGCAAAGCAAATAGCTACAAATTCAACTTGCATATTTCTTCATTGAAACTGTGAACAATCCGTTCACAGGTTTAAAATCAAACAGCAAAGTATTGAATGATCCTTTATTGATAAAACACGCTGATTATGTGCCGAGGATAGTGACAAAGTATCCAGTCGGGTAATGGTTTCTAATTTGCATTTACAAAAATCACACACTTCAAAATACAGTTGACCATGTGGCTTGACAAAAGGAGAGAAACGTTAACCCCCACATTAAAACATGGGAGGAAACAAAGCGGTGTAGTCCTCATCGATCACAGAGATCTCGGCGAGGAAGAGAAATTAATTATCACGCAGTGTAGGCAAGCTGCGAACTGAACTTAAAGCGAGAATGCCTGATGGGGCATAAAAAGAGCAGTCGATAAAGAGACTTAGCGACAAGTCGGATTAAAAACACTGAAGAGTTGACCAAAGCCGCAGTACCCATTACGCAAAATGACCTTGAGGTAAAACATCAAACACACAGAATACAGATATCCACTGGCACATAGAAATTTCAAAAGCTCTATTAACCCCCCGGAGGGCTTATTTAATGTCAGGCCTCGTAAACGGGGTGCTTAATAAATCTTTAACATGCCCCTTTCGTTTTAAAATAGTTTTTGTACAAATCTCAAACAACTGCAGTGAAATTTTAGTAGAGCAGCAAACAGTATTATGTGTTTGAGTGCATATTTGTTTAAAAACAAACCAACTGGGCCACATGAGGTGGATTTTGTAAGAGAGAATAGGAGGGACTAATTACAAAATCTCATGTTTCAAAGGAGTGGGGGCTTATTAGAGAGGGGGGGTTAATAGAGACGGGGGGGGCTTAATAGAGCTTTTGCGGTACTCGCCACCAAAACAGTTTCCAAATTGCAGTAAGTCGGCTCCAACAAGCTCAGCGAATTCTTGAAAGCCTCAAGGTAAAAAGCACCAAACTTGAATGATGAGTCTCTGTAAATCCTCCTTGGACCTCACTTTGATATAAAACAACACTGTGAAGTTACCACTACTGACTATTGCCACACGGACTCTTTTGACTTTACAAGAGCCAAAATTTACATTACATACAAATTGTTTCCAAAATAATACAAGGAAAATGAAGAAGAATAAACAAAGAACATATTTACGGCCATAAATTTGGAGATTTGTTCACAATGCGATAAAACAAGGGCTTTGATTTCTGAGTAATTTCATGTTACATGAAATTCCAGAGTGATAATGGTCCTTTAGTGAACCATAGACTTGAAATAGCTTTGTTTATGTATAGTGTTGTGTAGTTTACTTCAATCTGATGAATTGATAGAGGTATACGTTTGTATCTAACTTTGGTAAAATTACAAGAAAAATCCACAACTAAATAGCTGTTTGAAAAGGATCATGTTGCTGCTCTTAAATGTGGAAAACCCATCTAACCGCCGACCAGTTAGCTCAGTGGTAGAGCACTGGACTACCGTGCGGGAGGTCGCGGGTTCAAACCCCGGCCGGACCAACACTCAGGGTCTTAAAATAATTGAGGAGAAAGTGCTGCCTCTGTAATGACATCTACAAATGGTTAGACTTTCTAGTCTTCTCGGATAAGGACGATAAACCGTAGGCCCCTTCTCACAACTCTTCATAATTCACTGATTCTGCGGGACGTAAAAGAACCACTAGGGATGTAACAAAACTCTGGCAGTGACCACCCTTAGTGTCTGTCTTAATTTGATGTTGACATTATGGGGGCACTCATAACTCAACTTCATTAATTGTAAATTGCGTAAAAAGCAGTCTGGCAAAGTCCCCCGGCCAGTGTTGTAATGCGCATTTGAATATTGCATAGAAAATGCGCAATATAAATGTGATATATTATTATTATTATAAAGGGCTTCCATCTGTTTTTCAAAAGTTATGGGGTAGCATGCCCCCAGATCCTCCAAAGAGGCATGATCACTCATCACGAGAAAAAAATTGGATGACCATTATCACCAAATTCTGCCTAAAAGCTGCCATCAGGGCAAACCAGGGCTTTAAGTCATGATCATATGGAGATGTTTCAACAATCACAAACGAGCTAGTGTGCTTTATTGTATACTTCACAGGTGACACCTGAATATCTGCAAGATATTTGTGCAAGACTGTTTGCACCTTCTAATGGAGACTCGGTAGATATCAGCAAGCCTGGAACGGTAATTACAGTCTGTAGTTGTATGTTGCTTTGACTAGTCTCCAAGTACATGTACATCATGTACACTGTGTGGCTCTTCCTGGTAGGTTTACATCCTATCTAACTTGAAGGTTTTTTTGTTCTTGATCTGTTTGTTGTAGTCCACAGACATGGTCTGTAATTCATGCTTGTCCTGGTTGCCCTTATTATTTACTTTCCTGTGATGAGCTTTGTATGATAGTAATTTCTGTCACTATGTTTTAATTTTCTTTGGACTACTACCCTGAGACTTCATGTCCCATATTATGCCCTCCTAGACCTGGACCTGCTTCATTACTTTACTCCACTTGAAGTTCTGTAGGTAAACTACTCAATTTATAATTTTTCAAAAACATATCTGGAATCATTTTTACCTCTCCTCTGTGAATGAAGCAAACATGATACATGCTGAAAGTGAACTGATGTAATGATATGCAATAAGTTAGTCCCTGAAAACATGTTTCTCTCATTCTTAGCTCACTAATCCATATTTTCCCTCTAATCATCGTGACATTTTGTGTGCATTGCATTATCAGGCAAGTTCATTACTAAGAGCATCAATAGCTCAAGTTGGACTACAAAGGTACTGGGGCTTTACTTGTCTTAATACATTCAAACCTATGTCAAGTGGCCATCCTTATATAATTTGACATCTACTTATCAAAATCCAATGACCATTGAGTGAAAAGCACTCGAAGTTGATCCCTTGAAGGTGAATGATGGCACATTAGATGACGTGTATCCTGGATGCCAGTACCCTGGGTGCCAGAGGTTTTTTTCTTGTTGGAGGCGACAGAATTGAGCGGTGAAGCTGGGAAAGTGAGTCGCGAAGCGGCGAGAAAAAAGCCTCTGGCACCAACAGATAACAGCCTCACTTCCAAGTCGAAGCCAATTTCCTTTGATTGACATTCACAGTCAGAGCTTATTTTAGAAACACAGCAAACCGGTTTTACCCACATGGAGTAAAATATGCTGCTAACAAATGGGCGGTTTTATTAACGTCTTAAAGAAAGCACAAACTTTTTTCTTGCCACTTCGCGACTTGCTTTCCCAGCTTCGCCGCTCAATTCTGTCGCCCCCAACAAGAAAATAAAAAAACTGGCACCCAGGGTAGACGACATGTGGTGCATGGTTGCTACATGTACACAGTGAAACCTAAGACCCAAAATATAAGATGCCTTTTTTAAAATATAAAAACTTTCCTGTACTCAGAGTGCATTTAAAAGTGGGATATTTCGTTCGGATCAACCGAACTTCGTCAGCCACAATGTAAATTTGAATGTTAAGAAGGGTTATATAATGGACCCGAGGGAGCTAAGATGGTGTCATAGATTCTGGCTAATTCAAACCCATTGTCTCTGTTCAAGGAGGGCTTACGTAATCTTATCTCAATTGCCTCCCTTATGTGGCATTTGAAAGTGTTACTTTCCGTGGCAAGAACTTTTGTTTTACTGGAATCCACAGAATGACCCGTGAGGTGGCAATGTTCACGAACAGCTGACGAGTTTGTAGAAAGATTTCCCTTTACTTGAGTTTCCAATAACCGAGACGTTTCACCCACATAGTCTTTGTCACATTGTTTGCAGTGGATATGATAGACTGTTCCACACTTACTAAGATTTTCTGTTTTGTCCTTAACCCGAACTAGTTGTGATCTTAAGGAATTGAAAGGCTTGTGTACAAGTGTAATCTCGTGTGATTTGAATGCTCATGAGGCATTCCGAAATGCCCTTGATGTATGGCATTGAAGCATAAATTCTCTTCTCATTAACAGATTGTTTGGGATCTCTCGAGGCCAATCCAGTGCTCGGTGTTGTTAGCATCCAATCAGGATAATTATTGGCTTTCAAGGCTTCCTTAATATTTTTGATTCTATAACATACCTTGTTTTCTAATCATTTTTGAAGACCCCTAATTTTTCTCTTCTACTTTGATCAGATTAATATTTGCATTTGCAAACAGAGACACTATTTTTCATTCTACTCTTTGCCAAGTCTTAGTTTTCGCTATTGCTGTGCACTTTTCCAAAAACTAAGACCCACAATTTTTCTTCTCTTTAGCCTTTATCCAAACAAGTGTGTGTATGATGTTCCTACACAGACGCTATATTCTATTTTGCCAACACAGACGCTATATTCTATTTTGCCAACACAGACGCTATATTCTATTTTTCCTTTCACTCTTTCCTTTTTTGTGGTCTCTATTGCAAATGGAAATATTCCTCTGATCAAGGTAACAGAGAGAGAAATAGGGGTCTTCAAAAATAAAAAAAATAAGGGGTCTTAGCTTTTGAGTCCCAGGTTTTGCTTCAACTGAGTCTGCAGTGTCAAGCATTTTACCCACATTTGGTCAGCAGTTTCTCCAAAGTCATTTCCATAAATGTTCAGAGATGCCATAGTTGTCGTAAAAACTGGCTATTTTTACTTGAATTTTCTTGTTCAAATGAGTTTCTAAGAACTATCGACTGTAAAAAAAAGATATTTAGTTTAGACCTCATATTTCAGGAAGATCCCTCCAAAAAGTTACAGACTATTAACACAGTCGATGACATAGAGGTTACTGGCAATTATTGCCAGTAACTGCAACAATTATGGCCAGTAACCCCAAAAATACTCATTATGATTCCATTGTTAATGATACAGTGTAATTGTAATTTCCCTTTCTGGCTACAAACCATAATTAACACATTTTAATGGGATATTGTGTGGAACTCTGATAGCTACAACTAGTTTTCTCTCTTTACACATGTAACTTTATGTATGTTGCATCAGAATGAACTGAGTGTTGGTGCTTAATTTCAATCGATAGATCATTAGTCAAGAATTGATTTGATTGATATCAATTGCTTAGATCAATAGGTAGGAATCAACAACACTTGCAGTTTCTTTATTGATATTTGTTGATTGTTAACGATTGTTATCGATTTCTAGTGAACAATCTATTTGGATGATTATTTTATAGCTTATTGAACAAATTTTCAATTATAATCAAGTAAAAGAGGCCCGTTAGAAGTTTGGAGAATGATCAGAATGTGCACAAAATCCCTTACTCGTTCCATCAATTCAAATTCTCACCCGACACTTTTAATAAAGCTGAGGAAGTCTTTGTCATTTTGATTGATTTGGAAAGTGAAAAGAAGATATGTTACTGGCTTTTCATGATTTTGTTGTCTTACTTGATAACTATTTATGGTATACAAGTTGATGTTTGTCTTGAGGAGTTTCTCCAGTGGAACATCAACGTTAGTGTTCAGCATTATTGTTATTGCCTGAAGCATGCTACTGAATTGTTCTTCATATTAAATTATTTTATATGTTATAAAGCGAATCTGCTTATTATTGGCTTTTATGGGTGTCTCAAGGGCCTCTATACCCGCTCAGAGAGAAAAATAACATTTTTTCAGGATTTATGAAGTTAGAAACAATCGATAAAATCAAAAAACATCGATAATATTGATTTAACACTCCCCCAATCTCTAACGATTTCTAATAAAAATCACTTGATTTTTTTAACTATATCATTTTTTTCAATTGGTTATGCTGGGGTAACGAAGTACTGTAACACATTAAAGATCTAGGGGGTTGGGGCACCATTAACTCCATTCTATGTTTCATCAACTGTACAGTAATTTTGCTTTAGTATGTGTCTCAATCAAGTCTCTTTACTAACTGGGTTGGGAGTGCAAGAATTGGCCCGACCACACGGTGGAGCAGCGGAATAGTTTACTGAACACCAAAAGAATATTGTTTTGTGAACATGCTGCAGACAATGTTGATTTGACCAATTCCCCTAACAGGGAGGATGATAGATATTCTGTGTGATCATTGAATGATAGATTGCCATCAATTATAATTCCCAAATCTTTTACAAGAACAAGGGAATGTTGATGTCACTCAGTCTTCCAACTACTGGCATCAGTTTTGTATTTGATCAACAGGCTGTTGGTAGAGGACCAAAGGAAAGTAATAAACTTATTTTATTGTATAAATACCTGTAACAGCTATAAACTTCAATTATTTTGTACATGTTTAACATCCTTTCCTTTTTTATTATCATTCAGACTTGCAGAAAGTATTGACATTCCTTACAAACCATCTCTTGATTATGAAAAGATAAAAGTGGACCTGGTTACATTACCAGAGAGGAAAACAGCATTTCTTCTACAAGCACTGAGATGGGTATTGTGAATAGCATTATTATTATTATTATTATTATTACCAGTGGAAAGTAAATTATAATTATTTTACACTATACAGTTTGTATAAGTTCTATTAAAAACTTACAATGATACAACTGTATTATTAAAAAGTTTTCATTTTTCTCTTGTCTTCTGTTTAGCACGTTAATTTTTATAAAGAACACCAAGGTCCGAGGGTGTCCAAAATTTGTATAGAAAGTTGATTAACACTTTCACTGCCAAGGGCGACTTTTACGATTTTATTCTGTCTAATGCCTTACGATTTTACTCTGTATAACGCCAGATGATTTTACTCGTGAAAGAGAGGCCTCTTGGCAGTGAAAGGGTTAAAAACTGTCTCCTTAACACTTTCACTACCAAGGGCGACTTTTACGATTTTACTCTGTCTAACGCCTTATGATTTTACTCTGTCTAACGCCAGATGATTTTACTCGTCAAGTGGAGGCCTCTTGGCAGTGAAAGGGTTAATATTTTCTTTTCAGTCACACATATTGTAACTGTAATTGTAGTGTGGAGTTCAGTCCACAAAATACACAAAATATCCATGCCTCCCCCACAGAAGGTCAATGGAAATTACAAAGGTGGGGGGGGGGGGGGGGGGCAAAACCAAATGTTTTGATTGAAATGTACATGTATGGAGTTACTGTAAATTGGAAATTCCAGAGGGTTGGTGCCATTGCAAACCAAAAAACCTTCCACGGGGGAGGTGTGCATACTTTCTGAAACCACACATTCAAAGACACCAGTCTCCATGGTCATTGCTTTGCTTGGTTACCCTCACACTACTTGCATTAGCAATTATGTCTTCATGCTAATGTTAAACTTCACTGTCCTTTTTGAGATACTGTACAACATCATGTCACAGTAGAATTAATATCACTATTAATTAAAAACAGATCATTATAAAGGCAAACTCTTCAGTTATGACACAAAAACCAATAGGTTGCTATAACTTTTCTGGGGATGTCTTGTACCTGGCCTGTTATGGGTAGTTGACTGCCGATATGAGTTCCATTGTCAGTTGGAAATACATAATTGACCAAAAAGGATCAGTAACAAACTTGGGCAAACTTTGTACAGTGTGAGCAATGTTCAGGGTTCTGCATCACGTCAATGCAAAATGTGAGGTGCAGGCTGCTAATAAATAAAATTGACAAAAGTTGTCATCTTATATGCTGCAGGCCTGATCATTAATTTTGTCAACTTGACCAATTTTTTGTGCCACAAATTACAAATAGGTTTATTCAAATCTGGCTGTACGTGACCACATATTCCAATTATAAGCAAATGCACACTGTAGTTACAGGCACATATACATTTTTCCTTAGTTGTGTTTGTAAACATTGGCGCAAAAATGACTATGACACATAAAATTTGTTTTCATGCATGCCACCACTGTTCAGAGTCAGTGACATATATGGATATAACTAACCAACATGTCATAATTATTATTTGTCTTACTTTGAACACAAGCAAACATAATTACTTTCTAAGACAATTTCCACACCAAAAAATGCTTGTAGAGTTCTGTAGTCTTAAATCGAACAATTTAGAAACAATAGATTAATTCAAGAAATGCAAAGCTGAATATTAAAATAAAGAAAACAATCAAAATAATTTAAATGTGATCAATGTTACTGGAGGTAATGGTGATCATCAATAATAATAATAATGATAATAATAATAATAATAATAATAATAATAATAATAATAATAATAATAATAATAATACAATCACTTTATTTAAGTCTCAAATTTATCTAGCCGAGCACAGATGCTCTACAGATTAAATTGGGGAGACTAAATCAAATCAACTCTAAATAAATCAATCCAAACCAAATAACAATAACAATTATAGTAAAAATTAAAAGCAATAGCATGAAAGCTGATTCTGTAGTATCAACTGTTCAGAGGCAATGGCACAATTTTTATGAAAACAGGAAATTGTCCTGTCCTGCACTAGCAAACATTCTCAAAGACAAATTTACACAAAAAATGCTTGAAGAGTACTGCAGTTTAAAATTCAGTAATCTAGCCTTCACAGGATGAAATTCAAGAATGCTAAGCAGAATTCAAACAAACAAAACAAATAATCAAAAGTAACTGATCAATGTTGGTGTTCAATGTTAGTGAATGTCAGATATAACAACAATCTATATGGTAAAATTAGTTAAATCAGTTGTAAAAATGTTGTTTTCTGTGATTACAACTTATCTTTATGTCGCTCTTAGCATAGCCAAAATAGCTAAAAACAGCCTAAAAGTTCTCTTAAGCAAAACATGAATATAGCTCAGGTTGGCTTCACAATATATTTTGGTTAGCCAAATGCATTTTTTTACTGCTTTATCAAATAAAACAAACATATTTTTTTTTAATAAGAAAGATTAATTCAGCCCTTGCTTAAATTTATTTATATTCAAGCTTTAATAATTCTTCTTCCATGAACCTATTCACTCGACTAAATCATGGACAAACTTGCTTGGTACTATCACAAGTTTCTGTTTCTGTTTCTGTTTCTGTTTTTGAGTTTGAGTCTCTCTTGAAACTAACTGAAAAAAAGAGGTCAAATATGATTCCAGATTCAATTCAGGACTTATCACTAACTTAAGCTACACCTCCAGGAAAAGGGAATGGAAAAAGCTACTGTACAATAGGTAAGCAATTTAAGCTTGTCATAAATTGACCAGGTTTCAGGCATGTGGTTAAAGCATTTTGCTATCAAAAGGTGCAGGGTAATTGCTAATAAACTGACAAGAGTTATCATTTCAGATGCTTAACACTGGGCCTGGTCAACATGAGCTAACAACAGACCACTGTCACATCAAAATTTGCTTTCATGCAAGCCTTCACTATTCAGAGTCACATGGAAATATTGTTGTAAACATTGTCATTTTTTGTCCTCTTCTTTGCACAG
Organism: Pachyseris speciosa; assembly: GCA_016490735.1. Lineage (NCBI taxonomy): Eukaryota > Metazoa > Cnidaria > Anthozoa > Scleractinia > Pachyseridae > Pachyseris > Pachyseris speciosa. The sequence continues at coordinate 751,702 of JAEMWC010000028.1, forward strand.
GACAAATATTTCCATAGGAAAGTTTGCACATACGAAATGTTTGTATAGAGACCTACAAACTTAAGTAGAATAATTTACACACCACAGAATAAAGGAATTCAAGAAATGTTGTGGTGAGATCTTAAAATAAATAAAACAGAATTGTTTAAAACTGATCAATGTAAGTGGAGGCTGATTGATCAGGGTTTGAGCTAGGATTTGATCACTGGGGACAATTTGTCCCCTTGGCTAAAATTTTGGGGGACATTTTTATTTTTAGGGGGACAGACAAATTAATTTTTATTCAACATTTTTTTTTACATTGATACAGGCAAGCCAACAAAAACATTTTTTTAGCTGATCCTTGTAATACAAGAACAGTGATACAAACAAGAAAAGTAAAGTTATTGGTGTCAAGACTTTTTTTCTCATCATATTTAAAAAGAGGATCAATGACTATGCTTTATACTTGAAAACATTTCACAGCAGAATCTCGTCTCGGCATCCCCTTGTAAACTTCAATTCCCTTCTTAATTACTGGTAGACGTACATGTATTAAAGCTTTTGTTGGTTCTAGCCCAAACATCAAGGGCTGTAGAAAAGTCAAAGTCCTTGAAAGGTGGCCCCTCAATGTCAATGGTCACGAGCACATCCAACCTCTCGGCTTTCGGTCTGTTTCTCAAAGCATTCTCAATTCAATTCTGTGTGCTAAAACCTCTTTCACAGCCAGCCGTATTAGCAGGCAATACAAGCGCGACTTGACAAAGCTTAATTAAATTTTGGACTTCATCGGTATGATGGGTAGTGAGCATTTTCCATAGTTCAGCAATGTGGCCCACTGGGTAATGCTCTCTAACAACCAGCTCTTTAACAAAGTTCCATTCAATTCTGCATTTTTCGGCATCCACAACTGCTGGTACATCTTTACCACCGTGGGTTTTCTTTGCAGATCCATAGTGGGGAAGCAACGTTTCCAGCTCTTCATTTCCGTAGGTTGACAGATTTTCATTTTGAAAACGCACATTGCGGAGACTAAGGATCCCGAATGTATTAACTACATTAGTGGAATGTACGGCGAATCTCTTTTCAAGATTTAGTAAGACGTTGTCAAGGAACTTCAATTTCATTGATTCAAATTGTTGAACTTCACGGGCAGTCACTTTAATAGTGTTCTCTCTCCATTTAACTTCTGAAACATCATCTTTTGATGGCAAAATCTCGGACAAGAATTTGCCGGTGTTACATTTAATTGGGTGTTGAACTTAATTCTAGTTGCCGCACCAAATGGTTTCAAACGTCACGCTACTGCTGCGCTAACGTCAAATTTAATTCATGAATTTAGTTTGACACGGCAGTAGCGTGACGTTTGAAACAGGCCTTAGCTTGCAATTTCTGTACTGAACTAAATCCCTTCGTGTCTGCTTCCTTTTGAGTTTTTCCCTAAATTTTGTAGGGAACAAATTGTGCCCTTGGCCGTTTTTTTAAGGCACAATTTCAGTTGCAGTGCGGGATTGGCGCAATGGCACGGCCTGGCTCAAACCCTGATTGACAATTTTCCAACAACAACAAATGGTAAAATGTCACATGTAAAAGTCTACAGTAAGAAACTGATTTTCTGTAATAAAAATTTATTTCACTCTTAGTCAAAAAAGCTGAAAACTTCCTGATTCTGTAATTCTGAATAGCTTAATACACTGGCTTAAAAATATTTTGATAAGCAAAATGCATTTTTACATTGCTTTATAATAATAATAATATTTAATACTTATATTGCGCTTTTTCTATAGGAATAATCAAAAGCCCATAAAACAAACTTATTTTCTCATAGGAAAGGTTAATTTAGTCCTTGCTTCAAATTGATTTAAGTCTCATACTTAGTAAGCTTTATAGTTCTTCCTTGAAGCTGTTCACTCGACCAAATTCATTGACAAATTTGCTTGGTACTATCACAACACGAGTTTCTGTTTCTATTGAAATTAATCGAAAAATAAAAGTCCGGAGTCTTGGGAGTCATCACTGCGTACGTTGTCCAGATAAAATCTTGAACAAACTCGCTTGGTACTATCACAATGATTTTCCATTTCTGTCGAAACTAATCGTAAAATAAACGGTAAAATCTGATTCGGGATTCAATTTGGGATTTATCATTATAGCGCTTTAAAGCTAGTGCCTCCGGGTAAAACAGTGAAAAAGCGAAAAGCTGGGCATGCAGTTCAGTGAACAGAGTTATTTCTTGTCATTAATTGACCAATTTCAAACATTTTGTTATTGAAAGTTAAAAACACACGTACCGTCCTTTGAATTACAATAGCTATTCAGACTGACGTAACTGAAAATATTGTTTACCAGACTACCTCCTGAATCCTGGAATAAATAGTTTCTCTTCAAAGTTATAATTGTCCATCTGATGTTGTCATTTTGTTGGACTGCCGAGGCCATGACACTTTGTGGCTCCTTCAATTATGTTATAACGAAATTGTCAATCAACTCCAACCATAGAGGCTTGTAAGAATGTTAAAAATCCTTCTCCAAAATAGTAATCGCTCTCAGGGTTCTTTTATTCTTCTGGGATCAGCACTTTGAAAGACGTTTCACACAAATGTCAGAGTCATACAGCTGTAAACAGTACCGCTTCACATATGTGTAAGTTCAACGTAAAATATGCGAGTCTGCATAAATTGACAGGCAAAGTATCTCTAAAAACAACTAAATACAGCTCTTCAGCTGTGAATCATTTGCGAAAACCAACCCAATAGCAATTTTAAAGTTGAAATTGTCCAAAACAACATCAAACTGTGTTTACTCGAAAGGCGCCAAGCATTTGAATGAATCAAGGGGGAAGCCAATGCATATTTTTTTTTGTGGGGAGGTGTGGAACGCTTATAAAATATTTTCTCCACCCAATATGACCAAAATATCCATTTTCTTATTTTCTTGTTCATCGAAAACTTAGAGACTCATTCAGAGTTGGCCTTTTGAAAATCCGTTTGAAGAATTTATGAAATTACTCTTGGCCCCGGCACCGACTGAACATTTCAGTAGAGCACTAGAGACAAAGTGTCATTCCCCTCAGAAAGGTTCAAATGCAATATGGTGGCCAAATGCAGAATTTTCACATGAAATGTCCTCCTTTATTTAACCCATTGGCACCCGTGCCGGCCAAAACTGGCCGCACAGAACCACAACAGTTGTACCGCTTGTGACGTCATCAGTTTTAATGCTCATGGACAACTTTTACATGTAGCATGCGTAGGGGAGAAGAGATCTCTCAAACCATACCCAAATGAGTGCGATTCCGTCCAGAAGGCCAGAGAAAACACGAAAAAACCAGGTGACATTAACCTGAAAATTTGAATGAAAATCTTGTTCCACTACCCACCTACACTTCCTTCCACCTAATCCTATGATCCTAAAAGTTTTCCACAAATCTTTTCCCACCGAAAGGAAGCCCAGGAAATACCCAACAAGAGAAAAAGAAAGCGAGGCAAGAAAAGCGAAAGAAAAGGGGAGGAGAGAAAGCGAAAGGTAGAAGGAGAGGGGGTGGTGTAACTTTTCAACCCAAAACTCGAAATTTTGCTTTCTGCACATGCCCAATCTTAGAAAGCTAATATTAAGCATCATGAACAAATGGCACGATGAACTCCACCAGCAAACATAGTTTTGGGCAGTTTTGTTTTTATTTTTTGGCTATAATCTGGCCAAACAGAGGGATTTTCCTGTGAAATGTCCTCCTTTATTTATGAAGGTTGAACCTTTATTTTCCAAACAAACAGTTCTCTCACAAAGGTATAATTCAAGGCTGTAAAACAGAAGTCACTGTTTCGATTTAAACTCGCAAAATCATTCAATTTCTGCAATCTCTATTCTTGCTGAGGTATAATTACTCATACCCAGTACAATGTGAAGATTTCTAGAATAATACAGCCACACCTTGTCGTTTTATGAAGACTAACGTACTTTAAACACAAACTAATAAAAATATTTCAAACCTTCTGACCACGTGACTGGTGACATCATGCCCTGTTTCTGGTAATTTCCAAAATTGTCAGGTGGAACCTTACAATCTCTCAAATTTTCGATTTCATGTAAAGTAACATTGAGTCTACAAAGCACTCGACCTAGTCCTCCAAATTTCTCACTCATCTGCATTGCCCCCTTAAATTTCAAATGCCAGATGTCAAGTGGTCATTTTCATATGCCTCACAAAAATTTAACCTCAGATATTCTATTTGCCTTTAAATTGATCAAGAAATCTTGTGACAGTAGCCTATTTCAGGGATAGTCACATGACTGATGACATCATCACCTTAGCTTTGAGTTAACAGATATTTTATGGCAAATGTTATCTTTAACTGGTGTAACACATCCCTAGGTATAAAATTGCTAAAATTATAAAGCTTGGAAAAAAACTTAGCCTTAAGGGATTCTGGGAAATATTTTTATGATAATATTATAATTTACTTTATTTATAATTATTGTGTCCATTGCCTCATCCACTTTATTTTATGGCTAGAGAAAAAAAGAAAGAAATAAAGAAAGTAGAAAATTAATTATTTGACATCAGCAACAGAGTTCAAGCGCACAACCTTTGGATCACAATACTCGTGTTCCATTTATGGATTGTGCTACCAAGACATCAGATGTTTTTACCAGAGAATTATGTAATAGTTATAGTCAAGTGAGTCTCGCATCATCTCATTAAAATCATTTTTAACAGAAATGTTTAAGCATCAGAGTCACAAATCACAAAAGCCTTTTCGAAAGGAATGTTTGTCAGAATTGAATTATTCCAATGTACATCTTATAACAGACAAATTTATTTGAGAGCATTTCTTTTGACCTTTCATTTATATTGAATCTTTTTGCTGTGCCTATTCAGGTTTTCAGAACACTCACTGAGGTGCAATCCATTATTAAGACGAGTCAAGCGATCAAGAAGACCTTTATAGTTTTTAAACTTCACTGGGCAGAGAATACGATGCAATGTGTCTTGACACAAATTCAGTTCGTGGCCGACTGGAGTTCAAGGTTTATTTACAGAAAGGTTTTTTAATCGTTTAGAATAAGATATGAAAATGTCATTGTTTAGGTTAGACAATTTTTTTTCGCTTTCTTTGAATTTGTCAAACAAATCAGAGTACCAGTTACATGTATTTGGTGTTTTGACAAGCTTGACCAAGAGTCGGCTTTTGCTTGGCTTCATGTTCGAGTAGTGAATATCTATAGAATCGGTATAAGCATATTTCCCTGTCAAATCAGTTTGCGAAAGAAGTTTTTTCAGTATTGACAATAATATTTGTAAAAGAAAAAAGAAAGGACCAGAAAAAAACTGGAGTTCAAAGGAAAAAAACTTTGACATCAGCAATTTGAACCCGCAACCATGCAATTACAAAGGCAGTGCTCTTAAAACATGAGCTAGCAAACCTTCGATGTACATGCAACTCAATTTTAAAAGTCTGTTCTGAGTCATGCATCTGTCACACTTACACTGAAATGCTCTTGAAGATGAATGTTTACCAAAACTTGAATTATGATTGCCTTGAACTACATTCTAAGCATTAATCCAGCTCGGATGGCATGCAATAAAGGGTGCTTATGAACACAACATGAATTTCTTGTTATCTAGATTTACATAGCTTGGTTTTTGTATCTTAACCATGTGTGTTATTTCAGCCATTTCCCCTAAAAATTGGTCTCCTTAGACGTTTTTCCCACTTTATTGGTCCCCTTAGACGTTTTTCCCACTTTAAGATTTGTATTCTTTCTTGATCTGTGTATTTTTCTTCATTTCTTGCACCGTCAAAATACACTGTAGCTTGAGATTTTCCTCTTAGACATTTTGCTGAATGTGCGTGGGTCAGCAGGTCACATTACATGACACAGAAACTCATCATGTGTGATGCATGCAATTGGCAAACTTTTATGGTATTTTCAAATACAGTATGTTTACAAGTATGGTTATGTTTACAAGTTTTCATTGTTTTCATGTTGCAGCTGTGGGGTTAGCCTACTTTGCAGATGTGATCTAACCCCAGTTAGTAACGTCTGCGAAGCAGCCCTGAATTCCTTATTCTGTGTACTAGAATTTGAGTATGTGCTATGACTGGGCCATCAGCAGAAGCCTTTTGTTGATGGGCCAATCATAGTGCATACTTAAATTCTGGAACACAAAACAAGGAATTTGGCACTGTGACACAGGCTACTGTTTGGTATTCTTAACTGGAAAATTTTAACTTTATCTGAACATTCATGTGATATGGAGAATGGCTTTATTTCATCATTCACATTCGCTTTATCCAAACGACTTATGACTTTTACACAACATTTGGCAGACCAAACAGACCATAAACAAGATAATCTGCCCTTTAGAATATTAAGTCTTTCTGTCCTTGTCATGTATGTACTGACACCTCAACTTTCCTTGCTAACTTCATGCATCTTAAGAAATAGTATTTCAAAGCTCTAATTTATCCCTTTTTTGAAACCACAACTGGAAATTGTATTGTGGAACAGTCACCAAATTGTAAGGGAGAAATTGCCAAATTGTGCAAGAATGTTGCAGGTGGGAGCTCCTTCCTTCTCGATGTCAGGTTCTCATTAATGTACAAGGCGTGCGAGGCCTCACCAAGAAAGAGGCTTCTGAGGTCAACCTCACATAGCCTAAAGCGAGCTTGATAAAATTCTTGATTCTTGTTATACGAGGAGAAGCGTACAATGATTGGCTTTACATTAACAGTTTTCTCCCCCTGCTGTCTTCTCAATATAAGATTGAATCGTACACTTTCACCAAGGAGAATAAGAAATGGGATCCTTTTACAGAATTTTTAAACTTAAGTTAGACAGAAAAGTTAGTCTCACAGTCTTCTTTTCTCCTTCACATTGAGTGACAATTAATACAAATAGACATATGCACATACAAATATACTTGTAACAGTTCCATCTTACCATAATCTAAGATACCTTTCATCAATGTACGTTTCAGACATGTTGTATTTAGCTGCCATATACCTGTACTTCACTTTTCTTTCTATTTTTGTTTCATTAGTTTTTTTCTTTTTTTAAATATGTAACTGTGTACCTTTTTTTGTTATCTTTAGTCCAAGTTATTTCTTTCTCCCTTACTTTTTGTTACAATGTAATAAAGTTCTTTGATAATTAAAAAAAAAGGAAGAATAAAAAAAAATTAAAAAAGAATAAAAAAAGAATGTTGCAGGTTCATGCTCTGGGTCAAACCCTGACTGCTTGTGCCACATGCTTTCTATTGTGCATTGACCAATGAAAACACCACCACATACTCTCTATTGTGCATTTGACTGCAGAGAAATACAAATTGATTGAAATCTAACCTATGACTATTACTCCGGCTACCTTTCAGGTATCCCAAATAATTAATTAAAAGCAATACACAAAACGTGTCTATCCAATATTAATTAATTAAGAAATTTCTATAGCGCATTTTCCTAACCCCTAATTCCTCTGTATAGAACGAATCATGTGTTCCCAGATACTGCCTTGGTGACTGACTTCTGATGGGTTAAACGACCACTGAACCTCATCAAGCAACATACACTTGTAGATCTTGGCTTTCTCCAAACGTTGTAGGGCCTCTCTAAGCTCACACTCTTCTCCGGTGAAGTTGGTTCCATTATCACCGTATGACCTCTTAGGCTTTCCACATCAGCTGGTAAAGCATTGATATGTGCAGATAAACGAATCAGCCTCTAATGTATGTGCAACCTCATTGTGTACTGCTCGCATTGTGAGGCACATGAACAAGCAACCATAACGCTTTACTTGACTATACCCTTGTTTCATGTACAACGGACCAAAATAGTCCACCCCAATGTTGGTGAAAGGCGGTTCTGTAGGTATAAGTCTCACTTGAGGGAGTGGAGCCATTATCTGCTGTCCTGGTCTTGCATTATGCTTACCGCAATTGTCGCAACTCAACATTACTCGACGTACTGCTGAAAGTCCACAAACGTTACAGAATCTTTCTCTTATGCACACCAGTACTTGTACAGGACCACAGTGGCCTTGTTGTCAATAGCGATTTTGTATAATTAGTGTGGTCACGTGATGATTGCTCGGCAGTATGATTGGATGCCTAGACTGGAACGACACTAGAGCATTCTCAAGGTGATCTCCTACTCTTAGTATGCCCTTGAAAAGAAATGGATCAGCTTCCACAGGGGGCTTTTCCATGGAAAGAGTCTCATATTTTTGCCAGTCATTTCAAGCAAGTCTATATCTTCCGCGAACAACTTACGCTGGACAGCTTTCACTATGACCCTCCCAGCAGCTAGGATCTCAGAAACCATCAGGCAACCCTTCGAAACAGCCTTTTGTAGGTCGTCCCAAGAAAAGTAATGGTTTAACACTGGTTGTAGAGGACTATCATGGACTACAACATTTACGTGACTTACAGTTCTGAGGTCAACCTCACATAGCCTAAAGCAAGCTTGATAAAATTCTTGTTTCTTGGTATACGAGGAGAAGCGTACAATGATTGGCTTTACATTAACAGTTTTCTCCCCCTGCTGTCTTCTCAATATGATTGAATCGTACACTTTCACCAAGGAGAATAAGAAATGGGATCCTTTGACAGAATTTTTAAACTTAAAGTGCCCCTAACCCCAAAATATGTTTTTCCCTTAAATAAATCTACGCACCTGTTCGAAACGCATTGTGCCATTTTGTGCCCTTTTAAACCAAATCTTGACTCTGTATAGGCTGTGAAAGTTACGAAATCTAGGCATCATCTGTCCCATGACCGAGCTAGTAAGGGGCATGGGTCTAGTCCTGGTTTGACGTCAAAAACTACTTTGCATGCATGTTTAGAAAGACTTAATGTGATGCAAATCAGTTTGTGACGTCAAACCTGGACTAGACCCATGCTCCTTACTAGCTCGGTCATGGGACAGGTGATGGCTAGATTTTGTAACTTTTACAGCCTATAAAAAGTCAAGATTTGGTTTTAAAAGGCTCAATGCGTTTCGAACAGATGCAAAGATTCATTTAAGCGAAAAAAGTATTTTGGGGTTATGGGCACTTTAAGTTAGACAGAAAAGTTAGTCTCACAGTCTTCTTTTCTCCTTCACATTGAGTGACAATTAATACAAATAGCTTGGCAGTATGATTGGATGCCTAGACTGGAACAATGCTGGAGCATTCTCAAGGTGATCTCCTACTCTTAGTATGCCCTTGAAAAGAAATGGATCAGCTTCCACAGGGGGCTTTTCCATTGAAAGAATCTCATATTGTTGCCAGTCGTTTCAAGCAAGTCTATATCTTCCGCGAACGACTCACTCTGGACAGCTTTCACTATGACCCTCTCAGCAGCTAGGATCTCGGAAACCGTCAGGCAACCCTTCAAAACTTTGGCATCGATCTGGGTGTGGCAAACAAGCATAAAACTCTTGAAGAGTACAAACCAGGCAACATCCTTTCGTAGGTCGTCCCAAGAAAAGTAACGGTTTAACACTGGTTGTAGAGGACTATCATGGACTACAACATTTACGCGGCTTACACTTCGTCTCAATTCATCATCATCTTTGCGCAAAGCAGGCAACCGAGAGGATTCCTGAGGCCAATCCTTCTTATCCTTCCACAAGAATGCTGGACCGTGAAGCCACTGTTCAAGCTTATGTACTTCTGACCCTTTTGCTCCATGGGACGTGATATCGGCTGGGTTGGAAAGAGACTTGACTTGCCTCCATTGGTGGAGGGATGACTCATCATGGATCATTGCAAGCCAGTTGGCAACGAAGACCTGACATTGTCTCGATTCATTTCGAATGTATAGTAAAAAAGAAATGGAATCTGTCCAGTACACAGTCTCATGTGCTACATGTTCCAGCTTGTCATGATTCAGGTAGTTAAGCCTAACAGAAATCACAGCAGTTGCTGTCAGCTCTAGCCAAGGTATGGAAACCACTTTCAAAGGGGTTACGTGAGATTTCCCTTGAACAAAGGAGCAATGGACATCATTCTTGTTATCAACCAGACAAAGATATGAGACAGCTCCATAGCCAAACTCAGATGCATCTGAGAAGTGGTGTAACTGCGCTTTTTGACTGGACCAAATCCTGGTGGCTTGAAACACCTGGGTACCGAGATTGTTCTTAAGGTTGACAATTCCTCCAACCAACCATTCCAAAGAGTCACATCAGCCGAAGAAACCTCTTCGTCCCAACCATAGTTCTGCTTACACAGGTTCTGAAGCAAACTCTTGGCAAGTAAAATGATCAGCGCTACGAATCCAAAAGGGTCACACATTGAACTCATAACTGATAGTATCCCTCTTCGCGTTGGGGCCTTTCCTTCATTGACAATTTTAAAGGTGAAATTATCAGCCTCCATATTCCACTGAACACCCAAGGTGCGTTCTATCGGGAGATCCTCCAAATCAAGGTTGATGACTGGTGGTACTCGATCCTCCTCTGGGACATAAGCAAGAATGTTCCTGTCATTACTTGTCCACTTTGTAACATGGAATCCTCCCTTATGCAGCAACACTTGCAGCTCTTCACACAAATGCACAGCTTCGCCAGTAGTTGGTACAGACTTCAGGAGGTCATCTTAGTAGAAATTCTGGTTAACCGTGTTCTGCTTACACAGGGTGCCATGCTGAATTTGCTCTCATTATCTGTGGCCGTTTTCTTCAAACTAAAACTGGCACAACTTGATGAAGACGTAGCCCCAAATAAATGAACTAACATCTGATGGTCAACCAGTTCTTCTGACAGATCATCGCAAGGCCACCACAGAAATCTTAACACATCGCAGTCAGAAGGTGTTACACACACTTGATGGAACATGCCCTCTATGTCTGCAACCATAGCAACAGGCTCTTGACAGAAACGTGTAAAGACACCGACCAAATTGTTCATAAGATCTGGTCCTTGAAGTAAGTGATAGTTAAGAGAAGTGCTTTCAAACTTTGCTGCGCAATCGAACACCACTCTAGACTTGCCGGGTTTTTGCAGATGAAATACCAAATGATGGGGGAGGTACCAAATGGGTGTGTGTGGTTCTGGTGCCAGCTCATTACAAGGAATGCTTCTTGCATGCCCATTGACTAGATAACTCTTTACAGTGTCTCTGTACTTGCTGAAGAGCAATGTATCTCGTAACAAACACTTCTTTAAATGGCCCAAACGTTTCGTCGGGAAGGCACGGTTGTTAGGAAGGATCACTGGTCTTTGTTTTCAGGGCAACCCCACTTGATAGTGACCGTCCACAAGCCTGACACTCTCCTTCATTTGCTTTAATCCTCTATGGTCTTCAACAGACCTAGAAACTTTCGACCCCATCACTGGTTCATTGAAATCGTAGTTGAACATTCTTTCCATTATTTTGGTGGTGGAGAATCTCATTGTCATGACGGATGAAATTGACACTGTAAATATTGTTGGCGTGCGAGTTAACAGGGCCCATCAATGTCTGTCCTAGGGGTGTGCAAACTCACTCGCTCCAAGCTGCACTGGGACAACCTTGGTATTACTTTAGCCATATGACCTCTTCCGAAACAGTTGTCGCACAATATTGCTTGTCTGACAAATGTCTTTCTCTCTTCTGGGCTCTTGGCTTTCACTTGCTCACATTTCGAGACAAATGAAAGCCGACATCTGCAGAGACGCTCCGCTGACCACCTCAGAGTGCGTTGCCACGGTTGTGACTTTTTCATAGTGCATGCCCGCTCTTGATTTGGACCTCAGTTTCAAGTTTAGCTGATCTTTGTCAGGAGTTGAACCAACCAGCTCTCCGTACATTGTATTAGCCAATAAAGCAGTCTCCTCAATAAACTTAGCCAGATGCCAGAATGTGGGTTCCATTCCTGACAGAATAAGCAATCCTGTTATGTCTGCCCATTTTGACTAAGTGTACTTGCAGGCATTTTACAACTTTAATAAGATTGTCTGAAGAGTTGACATCAGCCTCATAACCCATTTGATCGAAAGTAAGGGTGCAATTTTGCATTTGCAGAGACAAGTCAGACAGACCTGCGATATCAGTCGCTTTCAGCTGCAGACCCTGGACCAATTTGGCAATGTGGGCATGCGCTATGATGCATTTCTGACCAAATCTCTGGAACAGAATCTCTTGGGCCTTCCTATAACCTTGCTCAGCATCAGCAATTATGGAACAGTTCTTTACAGCGTCTTTGCCGGTACAATGCTGTATTAGATAGCCAAGTTTCGACTCGGCATCTGATACTCTCTTAGCGATGTTGACTTGGAAATTGTTAATAAACAACCAGTAGTCCAGCGGGATTGCCATTAAATGTCAAGAACTCCCATATGTGGCATTCCAAATCCTTGGTGAATTGAATGAGCCATTAACTGCATCGTCTCTTGTTGCTGCTTCAGGACTCCTTGTATCCCCAAAGTAGCAGGGAAGTCTCTCATTTTAAAGTAACTCAGAGTGTGACCACAAGAGGGGTGCAGTTCCCAGGGTGGGGCTCTTGGATCCAGCGCAAACTCTGTATGGCCTCTCTTGTTGTGTTTGACCTCATTGCTAACACAGTTCATACACTGCCGTTGCGCAAAATCGGGCTGGCCTTTCTCGTAGGTATCAACTACATGTATACATGGACGCTGTTTGAAATCACAAGGATAACCCGTCTCATCCGTGCCTAAGGCTTCTGGTTCATCTCTTGGCGAAACTCGACTTAAGAAGGCCCTGGATTAAATAATTAGTTACATGTGGTCTTTTTCTTGATTTTTCTAAAGAATTTGATACTGTAAACCATAATATTCTGTTGTCTAAACTTTACCATTATGGAATATGTGGAATTCCTTTTAAGTGGTTTGAAAACTATCTACACAATCGGACTCAATTTGTCAAGATTGGTAATACCAAATCCAGTTGTGAAACTATTACTTGTGGAATACCACAAGGATCAACCTTGGGTCCATTATTATTTCTGCTTTATATTAATGACTTGCCAAACTGCTCTTGACTAATAAGTTATCCTTTAGAATCTTCGCTGATGATACAAATATGTTTTATACAAGTGCTAACTTACGACACCTTGAATCTGTTATGAATGAGGAATTAAAATTAGTTTTTGTGGTTACTGTTGCTATGCAATGGTAGACACTTTGTCATGACCTCCGTGTGTTAAGTTAAGTAATTCGGCAAGTGTTCGGAGATCAGGGTCGGCAGTCATCGGGTGGAATCCCTGAGCTCAAAGCATGCGTTTGTGTATGCCTTTCGTCCAGTGATACAGCAGGGTTGTAGTTTGCTGTTCATTTGCTGAACCTTAAAATCAGTGAGAATTCTTTCTTCAGGGCAAAATAAGAGTAGCATAAAGAATATACATTGAAAGACTCTTGTCCAGTTAGTGAGATGTTTTAAGCTTACAGCTGTATGTTGAATAAACTCCACTAGGAGTGTGAATTTGCAGTTAAGCTTACTCTTTACATTGATGTGCAACTTTATCAGATGATTCTCCACAACTCTTACTTGTATTTCTTTGCATTAGACAAGAGATGAGTGTTGTACTAAATCAGCGAAGATTCTAATAAAATCTCTGATCAGATAACGCTGGGTTTGCAAACAGCTTTTATATGGTACTAATAATGGTCGTTATTAAAGGTTTAAAACAGTCATTAAAACTTCTATTAGCATACGTAAACGGAACGTTCTCGAATTCCAGCAAATAAGCCTGAAAATCGGCGAGTTGAAATTGAATAATAAACCGCATATAACAGTGAGTGGATGCCAAAAATTTGCATACCACAAAAACAACTCACCCGCTTATTTGCATATGGTGACGCAACGCACAGTTTGTTCAAAATTATTTGCTTGAAGTACAGCAGCTCACAAGGAAGACAAAATAAATAAGCTATATTTTGCAGAGGCTGTCAAAGATTCAAAATCTTTTGACCATGAAAATCGTCAGGGGTGTATTTCACAGGAGATGATTTATATCTTTCTTTCTTGCTGTGTTATGCTTGACTGAACATGTTACTCCTCCATTTCCTTCTTGAATTTATCAGATAAGATAGCTTTCCTGGCACACGAAACACAAACCTGAAAGTGATTGAAAGCCTTCTAAAAATCAGAGAAATAAATGTTTTAGCTAGAATGGATGTGAGTTATTTTGAAACTGATGACCTTACCCAAACCAGCAGAGAATTTGTTTTTGTTTTTCGCGAGTAGATAACTCCATCCGCTCATACGGGTGAGAATTTTCACCGAAGGGATGGAGCGTATCAACAATAAATTAATGAAAAATGTAGGAATTGTTAATAAATGATGATATTATGTAGATGTTCATAGTCTAGTATAGGTGTATTACTCATTCGTTTATCCATATCTAACTTATGGTATTACAAGTTGGGGTAGTGCCCCTTTGAATTAAAAAAGCTACCTTACAACCATTTTTATAAACAATACAAACTGTATCTTCTAAATACTCAATCTGTGTCTTAAGTCCAGTGGGTTATTCATGGGTTAAGCCCAGTGGGTTATTCATGGGTTTAAGTAGCACTTTAATTTACACTTCAGAGTTAATTCTCTGTTCCACTATTTGTGTCTCTTAAGTGTAGTCTGCCCATAGCCTGCTAGTTTTTTTATTATTAGATAATATTAATTAATGTATTTTTATATTATGTAATATAATTATGTATCATTTATATGGCCTATTGCACTTTACTTTCTTTGTACTTTAAATGTCTACGTACATGTTCATGCCAATTGGATGTAGCAGTGACCAACTGGAAAGCTTAAGCTACTTTGTCACTGCGCATATTTGCTTGTCATCACTTGTGTAATTTAGTTTGCTGACTTATCTCTCTACCCTTGTAATGTACTTTCATGCAGAAATGTTTGTAAGTAGTGCAAAAAAGAATCAACTGAACTGAACTGAAACTCTGCGATAACTTGAGTTATCATACAATTCATCCACTGCTCTTCTGCTTGTAGGACAGCAATTTGTCATTTCATTTCATCCATTTGACATTCTAAATCCTGCTGCTTGTTTACTTGCTTAAGTTCTATTTCCCGATGGAGGAGTTCTGCTCTAGCATTTCTTGAACTTTTGCTCACCTGAGAGCTTGTTCTCGAACCTCCTGATTCTCGACTAGTCGCGTCTTCTGACAGATTGTCAATACTAATATAATCTGACTCTCGATCAGCGTCAGATAAATTGTCTCACAAATCTCCGTGTGTATCTCTCAGGACTCTGCTAAACCACTCATCGAGTCGCTTGCCAAATTCTTGTTTGCCACGCATAATATTACAACAATTGTTCAACGCCTCTGATTTTGACTCTACATCGGCAACATTGGCATAATCGTAAAACTTAGACTGAACATTCCTCCCTTTCTTAAGGACAGTGTTTGGTTTGAACAATAGCAAGGCACAGAATTCATGTAGAAAGAGCTATTGGGAAAGTGAGGAGATTTAGAATTTTTCACTCTGTGATTCCAGTCTCAATGTTTGGTTGAATAAATCAAGTTTGGGCAGTTGCCAGTGTTTTCTTTCTCATTTTCAGAACCCTGTTCTTGCTTAATCACTTTGTCGTATATAACAATGTTGTTTCAATACATACAAAAGAATACGTACGTGCATCATTAGATTAGCTGGAGTTTTCTTTTTTAATCACAACAGGTTAAGTCAGACTGGACCTTATGCTATATACAGTGGCAATTTGTAAACATTTTCATTTTAGTTTTGTTGACACACGTGTTAGCAAAACAAGTAAACCGGGTCAACCGTAACATGTAAAATCCTTTCTCGTGAGTTGGTTAAATCCATACTGATCACATATATGGCATCATGGTTCAGTGAACAACAATTTTTCTCATTTCATAAGCTCGTTGTCTGATATTCCTGAATAAGAAACTCCAAAGCATTGTTGATATAAAAGTCTGATAGTTTTAGCAACAACTTGTTTGACCAGTAATCGTTGTTGAAGGTAATCCTGTCAACATACATTTCATTTGAATCTGACAGGTACATGCAGAAATTGCACCATTTCAGGCCTGTGAGAGCCATTTGTCCTTGTGCTTGAGGATAATACCCACACAGATGTTCCTTTTTGAGATAAACGCTCTGACCTATTTTCTCTAGTTAAAAACTCAGATCAGATGATGCTTGTTCCAGAGTTTCTCCCCTTTTGGCAAATGGGCACTTGATTTCAAGAAGGTCATAGGGTATGTTTCACAAAGGGTAATAAACGTTGCCATTGGGAGTTGCATCAAGGTATGGTAGTGCCGGATGCACCGAAAGACCAGCATTGAAATACAGCAAACCTCTGTGAATGTTTTTGCATATTACTGGCTTAAATTGAGGGGGCTACTTTCTCTTTGGCCTTTCGACGAGCAGTAGCCTTAACCTTTGATAGATCCCGGTTTGCATATATTCTCTTGACCATTGTTTCTGATGGCCTTTGTGAAAAATGATAATCTTTGCCAAAAGCTATATAGATGCAGTAAGTTGAAACTTGTGCTGCTCAAGCTATTCTTGTGATCCCCCCCCCCCCCCCCCCGCCAAAGAACTGTTCTCTTTTCAAGGGCTTGTGAAGCTGCTAAGTCAATGGCAACATTGGATAGGAAATAACTCCTTGCAGATTGGAAATGAAGTACAATGTTATGCAGCAGATGTAGCAGCTGGTAAAACACGTATGGCATTACAGTAGAATACTATTAGATCGGCCAAAGTTTTGAAGTTGGTAATTGCGAGAGTTAACCCTTAGACAACTTTGCCAAGGGCAGCGTTAATCTTTATCAGGGCTCCTGGTCATGTAGACGGTATGAATATGAGGGCCCGTTCTGGTCAAAATTACCTTCATTTATTTTTCCCATATTTCATGGTATTTATTAATTAATTTTGTGTCCCATAATTATTTTAATTTACGTTTTTTCAATAATATTTATTTTGTGTGTTTAGTTATTTTTTCTGACCCTGAATTAATTTTTCCTCTGCATTAATTTATTAGCAAATCCCATATGCCCTTGTGAACTGTTAGCAAATCCCATTATCCCCTGCGTGTTGATAACTGGTAATTTCAACATGGTGGCCAGAACTAGTTGCACGAGCTTTATCCCGATCTGGCAAGGAAATGAGCAAGCTTTTCACAATTTTCTATGAACTTTGAAGGTAGTTTTCTGCCTCTTCTTGACCCCTCCCAAACTGATGGCCCTTTAAAGGTCACTAGACTGTATCTTCTAGATGCTAAGGGAGCTTTATCTCTGCTGTTGACAGAATGCCTCGACTAGAGGCGGCCCAAACCCAACAGGGCTGCCTGCAAATGCTGGTCAACATGGCGGCCAGAACTAGTTGCACTCAGCTATTTGTTTTGTCAGTTGAGATAGAAAAGAGGGAGCAAACTGGATACTAATCACTATTATTGTTTAAAGGAATAGGCATTTTCCATTTTTCACTGTGCTGTTTCAAAACAAAATAATTCAACAAGAACAACATCTTATTGTACAAAAAAGAGTGAGCACAAGTGTTCTGGCTGATCATTAGAGAT
This sequence comes from Pachyseris speciosa, assembly GCA_016490735.1. Classification (NCBI taxonomy): domain Eukaryota; kingdom Metazoa; phylum Cnidaria; class Anthozoa; order Scleractinia; family Pachyseridae; genus Pachyseris; species Pachyseris speciosa. Next base: position 769,169 of record JAEMWC010000028.1, read on the forward strand.
GTCTCAAGGTCTTCACCCAGGTCCAAACTGTGTTGATGTCACACCAGCAGAGTAGGAATGCTGACTCTTGCTCCCTCATTTTTTTTTTAATCTAAAATGACAATTGAAAATAAACAAGCTGAGTAACAGATTCCCTATAAACAAACACAGTTTTATTATTTTCATGATGGAAAAATTAAATGAGGATAATTTTGACCAGAACGAGCCCTCATATATGAAAATGGTGGTGGTTTGTCCTTTTGGCACATTATTTCAACATGAGCCATCACATGTTGCATTTTCAGTGCCTCCCGAATGCTCAGACACCTTCATACAATTTGCACTTGACTGGGTCTCTTTTTCTCTCTCCATCTCTGTCCATTTCCATTTGAGCAAAGTGGGTTCCCATAACAGGCATTGGGCACATGGAGGACGCTCTACCAATGTGCAATAACTGTGGCTGACTCGTGCAGGTTGCATTGCTTGGGGTGTCTTTAAATCCCAAGCAAAAATAGTCATTCAGCTGGAAGAGAAGTGCAAACACGTGGTTACAATGTCTACCACTTCCTTTCTTGCACGAACAGTGTGCTTGGGCTACAACACCTAGATCACTACTCTCCAACTTTACTACTACATGTAGGTAGTGCAGTTTTTCGTTCTTCCTTAGGGATCCAGATTTTTACCAGATTTTCTAAGGCAATAGAAGTGGCAGCAGTATGCATCTGGGATGTGTACAAATTGAAAACACATCCCTCACGTAAAAACTTGTTAGTGGCTTTTTTCGCTTACATTCTTTTTCCCACTGCACTCCAGCTGCTTCAAAATAGTATCCAGAGTTGTCTCAGTGATACTTTTGAGCAATTTTGTCCATTCAAGACCACTTTGAGTGAAAAAACAAGAACAACAGCCAACATGATTTTTGCAACAAGTGCAAGTAAGCAACACCATTTTCAGGAGGCTTTTTTGAATTCAATGTAAACACACAATTCAAACCATGTGACTTGTTAGCCAATTGATCATTGAGTATTGTGCCAAAGGTTCAATTTTTGAGGGCTAGATGCAGATGGTAAAACAAGGGGGAAAAACGTGAAGTACTTTCTAAACTTGGAAAAACATTATTTATTATTTTAAGCTAGGCACCATCACCCAACTAAAAGTAGTACTTATAATAAGTCATCTCCTATATTAAATACTACAAACAACAGGGACCGTGCAGGGGGAGTGGGCAGGGGGCCAGCCCCCCCCCCTCCCCCACTTTTTGTGGAAAAAATAATAAATTAAGAAAAAGACATATCCAAAAAAGTACTTTCATGGGATAATAGTGCTTTCATTAGCTTTGCCATAGGCAGGGTAACCACAACAGCGGGTAGCCAATTACTGTGCGTTTACAGATTATGTTAAGTGTGATTGCAGTTTATTTTGTCAATAACCCGGCCCTTACTCAAAATGCTTGAACAAAGTTGAAAAGTGTAGAAAAGGATATCACGTGATTTTTTGAGTTAATAAAATATGTTAACTGCAGTTAACCCCCTTACCCCAACAGTTGTATTTTTGTTATTCCAAATAACTTGACGCACAACGTCTCCATATGTACGTATTGGAGAGGCATTTAGTACCGACCAAGCATTGAGACACTCTTTATAAAAGGCAGGAAGGTAGACAGGTAACTTTCTGGTATCAAAATTACTGTACACTAAAGAATGAATTTTCCAGCTACTGGAGAGAGAAAGTAATGTAATATTAACTTCGAAGAACTACTGTTTTCTTCATCTGCAAATCTTTCTATAACATCACCCTCTGTGCTAGAATCATTGATTGGGTGTGTAGCATCCTAAGTCCACCATCTTTGATGTCATTCATAAGAGTGGACTGCTTGATTTTATCATCACTTTTCCAAATACAGTGGAACCCTGCTCTACGGACACCCACTGAATACGGACACTCGGATATTACGGACAGTTTCATTTGTCCCTTGGAAAAGCTCATACATTTTCACAATTTAAAAATTAACCTGCTTAATACGGACAACGGTTAATAGGGACAATGGACCCTTTGTGTGCCCCGAGTGACAAACTCTCATATGTTGTCAACCCCACCTTATGGACACTGGTTATCTCTGCAATGTCTATTTTCAGTGTTTGATCCTTGAACTGTAGTCCCTTAATTCCACGTATGCTTTCATGACTACACCAGTTTAATAATAATAATAATAATAATAATAAAATTATTTTAGAGCGCAGCTACATAATCTCAGCATGCTTAACAAATGTAGGAAATAAAATATGAGAAATATACAAATAAACTTGCATATATAAGAAATAAAAAGAATACATGAAAAGAATAATGTCATAAGACTGCATGTGAAGTTAATTAAAAAGAAATGTTTTGAACTTCTTTTTAAAGATAAACAATAAAAGTGTGTGGTTTTTGATGTTCAGAAGGTGATTCGGAATGTGATTGACTGAGTTTTTATCCTCGGCATTTGTTCACTCTGGCTGGAGGAGGTAAAATTTAGCCGCATGTTAGTGGACTTTAAAAAAAATTGTTCTTTCAATGAACTGTAAACTGGCTTTCTTTTGGATAATACACAAAGAACTTGGCAAGCACGTTGAGATAGAAGTCACTAGAGTGACTTTATGGAAAATAGACTGTTCTCCTACATGTACATGTACTGATGCCAGTGTAGTTGAAGCTTAAAAGATTATAAATAAAGTGACAGCAGAAAAAAAGATTTTCCTTGTATCCCTACTATTTAAGGTGATGGGGAGGGGGTGCTTATTCAAGTGGGGGCAATTATTTGCTCTTTATATTTATTTGGCCAAGGGGGGTGGGCACTTATTCAGGGGAGGATTCTTATTAAAACGGAGGTGGTTATTCGAGGAAATATGGTATTTTATATTATACATAGTTCGTGCATCTTTTGTCTTTTATTAAGGGAAACGTTATAGGTTCAACCTCATGTTTTCCTTTCACAATGTGTTTGGAATTTGACTTTGGCCTCATCTTGATTGAATGTTATGTTATATTTGCCATTTATCCTTAGATGGTTAATCTGTCAGCTATCTTGTCCATTGGGGGAAATCCATGTGATCTTATAAGTGTGCTTGTGAGGGAACAAAGACCCTCTTATCATTGTCCTATGGCTGAGTTCTTAATACCACAGAAGTCTGCAAGCTACTCACCATTTGCATTCATTCTGTTATAGCCATGCTTTCCCATGACCCTCTTATTACTGGTGTTGTCACTCCTTATTATGGCATTTAGGTATCCCTTCACAATGAGATCCTCTTTAGGGGTTTTCAACTTCAGCTTGTAGTACTTCATCGAAGCTGTATACCCTTTAAGCTCGGGATTCGCGTCAATGGCTGGAGAAATATTGCACTTTATTAAGGTCAGGCTTCACAGCAGACTATTTCAGTCTCCTTAAGTGACCAGCCTAGGTTGCCTATACCCGAAGGGAGAAGCATTTGAGATCTCAGGATGTAAGTCTCCCCTTTTGCCTCGATCTCATATCCCTCAAATCAAGGCCCTTAATTCCACAGACGTCAGAAAGAAAACACATTATTTTTAACACTGAAATAATTTTAGCACTCAATCATTGATAATGTGAGGATTGATTAGTTATCTCTTAGTTAACAGTCTTATTTATCAGTTGTTTTTGTTAAATGTTAATTCATTTGTTGACATTTTGTCGTTTATATATTTTTAATTGCTACATACTTAGTTACGTAATTTTTATTTAAGTACAGTATTAATAAGATAATTATTTAAACACAAGCCTCCATTTAAACCAGCTGTAGCCGAATTGGACTAGCTTGTTTAAAGTGCACCTAACCCCAAAAAATTGTTTTCGCTTAAATAAATCTTTGCACCTGTACGAAACGTATTGCGCCGTTTTGAGCCTTTTAAAACCAAATATTGACTTTTTATAGGCTGCAAAAGTTACGGAATTTAGCCATCATCTGTCCCACGACTGAGCTAGTAAGGGGCATGGGTCTATTCCTTACATGACGTCACAAACTGATTTCCATCGCATTAAGTCTTTGTAAACATGCATGCAAAGCAGTTTTTGACGTCATGTAAGGAATAGACCCATGCCCCTTACTAGCTCGGTCGTGGGACAGATGATTCGTAACTTTTACAGCCTATAAAAAGACAAGATTTGGTTAAAAAAGGCGCAAAAAGGCGCGGTGTGTTTCGAACTGGTGTAAAGATTTATTTAAGCGAAAAAAATATTTTGGGGTTAGTTGCACTTTAAATATCGCTTATAAATAAATAAATTCACTTTGTTGTATTTTTTTTGTATGTTAGAATGCTGCAGTTCTTTAGTTTTTTTTGTGAAAATGTAAAGAGTCACAGTTTGATCAAGGAATTAGGCATTGATGAAATGTTTACACATAGATGGGCTCCCGTGGAGCAAAGATTGAACACTAGTCCCTTTTTAAGAATTGATAAAATCACAAATCAATCACTACAATTGATAGCAAGCTTCGGCTGATTTCAACATATATTGGCAATCGATAACTATTACCAGTACGATAAATTTGCACAACTCAAAATAACTTTCGTGCAGATTGAAAGGAACGTACATTATGTAGGTCACAGCACTTTCCCTGAGGGACTCATATTAAACATGGAAGTTCCTCACCATAGTGAAGAAATTACACTAAAATAAAAAAACTTAACTCCAAGGCTGTTGGTTCAAAGCGCATTTATTTTGCACTTAAATTGTAAAGTCAACATAACTTGCTATTGAAATCTCATACTTTTCAGCAGCAGAGTAGTGCAACAAACTTGAAATTGTAAACATAACTCGTTATGGAAATGTTATACTTTTCAACAACAGAGTATGGAACAAACCTTTCTCGATACATTTTGTAATTGTTTGTAAAAACGTTTCACAAAAAATACAAACCATGGAAATAGATTACCGAACAAATTTCTCAATAATCTATGTGAGTGCTACCACTCAACTACCGTGGCAGAGATAAACTCTACAATAGTCTTATTTTCACTTTTATCACCTGGCATGCAGCAACCACAAGCAACAGTACACAGTGAAGTGTGTCAAGCAAAGCCAAAAAGTAAAAGATGCCTGATTGCAGTTTATTCGACTGTTGAATATATCACCAGGCAATTTCCGATGATAAAAAGTCAATCAAGTTGCTCATCTGTTTAACATCTAAGGTACATGCAGTTCCCAACATCGCCTTTTACCACCATTCCTCTGCATTGCTTTACCTGCAGCACTTCACTTTCCAATGGAAACTGCTACTTAAGCCTGGTTCACATGTGCAATGCAAATGCAAGTGCAAATGCAAACGCAATTAAGGAAATACACGTGTGAACTACTGTAACGCAATTGCAAGCGCAAGTGCTAATGCAAGCAATGGAAAATCTTTAATTTTCTTGTGCTTGCATTTGCACTTGTGTTTGCATTTCACACGTGTGAACAATGGTAACGCAAATGCAAGGTAACAAAACACTTGTTCCATGCCTCCACATTTCAAGTTGAACCCAAGATGTCGTCTTCCATGGGTGCAGGTTTTGTTGGGGATTTCTCACTGGTTTTTTTTAAATCCCTGTTAAGGCAATAAACCCATCATAGGATATATTAAAACACATAAGGGACACCCCCTTTTACCCAGCGCTGTTTATTCCCCTTGTGTTTTAATATCAAGGTGGCAGTTCCACATAGGACCTAATCCTACTATATCCTAATGATGCACTTTGTACACAATAAAAACGTCTGGACACATCTCTGTCGGTTCTATGTCAGTCGGTATGTGAAAAGCAGGAAAAGCAGTATTACAGAAACCTCCCTCTTGTCTGCCATCTTGGAAAAGACTGACTGCACTTGCATATCTCACCTTCCTTGCGTTTGCGTTCAACATGTGAATGTCGTTTGCATTTGCACTTGCATTTGCATTTGCATTGCACGTGCGAACCAGCTCTTAGTCTTCTTATTAGTTTTTTCTTTATGGTGTGGATTTACTAATTTATGTTAGTGTTTTAGTTGCAGTTTGTCTAGTTAGGATCAAAATTGATATACGGCACCTTTGGATTATGTGCACTATTATTAAGTCTATTATTATAATTCTTATTATTATTGTTATTATTATTATTATTATTATTATTATTATTATCATTATCATTATTATTATTAGTTTGTATGGTATTTATATGACCAAAAGTCCTCACTAGATAGAAGTGCAGAAGGAAATTAGGTTATCTCATTCCCAGTGACAAATGAAGTTCTCTTGCTTTTCTAACATCAATATCCCTGTTCCACCATTCTATATTTATTTATTTGTACTTTTTCTAATCAGTGTCATGAAAAACACTAGTTAAGTAACTGTTGCCCATTGCAGTGTATTACATGTAATTTTACATGATTGACAAACATGAAATTGCAGTTGTATCTTTTATTGTAGAATCTTACACAAGCAGTTTCAAGTGAACAGAGAGACAGCATTGTTAATACATATACCATCCATGATTTGCTAGGCTGCTCTGTTGGCAATCATTTTCGAGTAAGTCAGTGCTATTGATATTAACTTTTGCACCCCTTGTTTTCTTTTGAAGTGTGTGCTATTGAGCGGAATATAGGGGGATTCTTGCTTACGTCATTGTTAACATTTTTGCTCATTTGCATACGGCTTTGCTTACAGAAGGAAACGTGTTAAATGTGATTTGACTCCAGGCGGCTAAAGAGCTAGTGAAATTTAATACATTGTGAAATTTTTAGCTCTTTAGGTGTAGTATTCAAGGAGATATTGTCTTCCAAAAACTGCAAAATTTCTGGGAGGCAAAAGCACTAATGAGCTCATACATTCTTTGCAAAATTTTGAGTTTTTAAACCCACATTGCACAAAAAGTATTCAATATGAGGCTCATATCCATTGGCAGAGTTATTCATACTATGACCTTTCAATATTCAATATTTTTGAGACTTAAATAAAGTGATTATTATTATTATTATTATTATTATTATTATATTCAGAACTGATTTATTTGTAGCTCCATCAGAAACTGAATTGTTCATGCTAATGAGGCAAATATTGTAAACAAGGATTCCCCTATATTGAGGTGCTGGTATACCTCTTGTAGACACTCTTTCAGTGCCTTCATGTATGGGTCGCTGTCAGAACCTCTGAGCTACATGTAGGACTCACTTAATGCATCAATGGACAGTGAATGTGAATGCTTGGCTTATTTTATAATCCCTGTTTTCTTCCCCCTCCGTGTTTTCATTATCATGCCAGCAGATTCTGCTTCTAACTCATACTGTAGATCACACCTGGCTGATTATCCTCCTCTGGGGAAGATTGAAAAAAGTGAAATTTAAGTTTGGGTTGGTGGAGTAGAACCTCTCAATGTATATGTGGCTGAGAAGTTAAATTTGAATGTCAAGAATTTTAATTACTGATTTTTTGCATGGAGAATGCTTGACCTTTTTTTTTCTTCAAGTAAATCAGATGTTTTTTATTCCTTTTTCAGAGTGAAGTATTAGGTCTCTTGTCATCACCAAGTGAAGAAGTCAGACAGTACTTGTCAAGGTTGTTCAATGCCCTTGCCTCTCTGTCAGCAGGTAATTGCTCAATTAATGTAAACCTTTATAGCATGGTGGCATTTCCATAAAAATTTTGTCATTGTTACATTTTAAAATTACCTCATGGTCTAAGTTAGTAGTACATGTAATCAAAGATTATAGGGGTTGTTTTAACTCTTGAAAATGTTGCACAAGTTTTATCATGGTGAGTCCTCTTGAACAACATTTTCTGCCTTAATTTGTTTGTTTGCCTTGTAGTTTTCATTTTAATGTTACTTGTGTAAAGAATTTTCAAAATACCTGCCCCATTAGAACTTCAAATGAAAAATTAAAACCACCCGTCCCCCCATTTCACTGATGGAAAAAATTTCTCATTTTTGGTTGAGTACGAGTTCATCATTAACATGGGAGGGTGGTCGTTTGTTTGTTTGTTGTTCTTTTGTTAGTGTTATGTTCACTGCTGATATGAAAATGTGATAGGTGCACATAATGGCGTGTTATGAGCATTGTCCAAAAGTGAAGGCCAACATAGATTTTTATTTTTTCTTAATTGTGCGGTAACTTTAAGATAAAATTACCGTTGCATCTCCATGCAAATACTAAGTAACAATGTTAACAATTAATTTATTCCGAAAAAGAAAAGACTTTAAGATTTAAGCTGGAATAACAACACATTCACAGTTGATACAAGCTAATTTTTATTACGGTATTTTACCTGCAAAAACAAGTTTAGCCGGCTGGCAAGAAAGAAAGAAAGCAAGCATGCAAGCAAGAAGGCAAGCAAGCAAGCAAGCAGGCACGCACGCACACATGCAAGCACGCACAATGTGTTTCACTATATTTGTTTATCGGATATTTTCTCTCTGTCCAATCATTTCCTCTATAAGGCCAATGGGTGCCATAATCATGCCAGCCATATTGAGCTTTACATAAGCAATAAATATTAACAGAGGGAAGCATAAAATCAGAAAATAAACATGTTTACTAATACAGAATAAAAAGGCCAATATCTGCGGTTTGCAACAGTCTAAACAATGTTCAACAGCAACAACTAGCAAATCCAGTCTCGTAGACCCAATGGCACCCATTGGCCCTACGGGATTGGAATTATTTGGAATAATGCTTTCCTTTTTAGGAAATGCTTTAAAATTGCTTTGTTTTATGTTATTATCTTGGCCAGACCAATTTGGGGTGCAACCTGCAATAGAATTTAACCTACATGTAGTTTATGCATCAGATTCAGCACATGGGAAGTTCAACGTGTAAAACAACTGTCAAACTTCTATGAGATATTTGACTGGCTCAGTTGAAGATGCAGCAGAAGTCACATTTTATTCATCTTTGTGATTTGATTGTTTTAATGTACTTAATTGTGAAATCTAACATTTAAAACAGGCCTAAGTTGGTGGAAATCCACAATAACAAAGGAGACAAGTCCAACTGAGGTTTTTCTACAAGAAAAAAACATCAGCTGATGTTAACCAAATATCAGTGTTGACAGTATGTGATAATTTGATGGGGGCTAAAAAAATTCATGTGGGTGAAAACCATGGTCAGAAAATGCCCCAGACTAAAATATTTATGGGCATCCATCTGGTGTCTGTTGCAAAGGAACAGAGAAACCACTTTAAAACAAAATAGCCTTTGGTCTAGGCTACTCACAATTAAACTTTAACCACATAGCTGAGTATTAACTCAGGACCAATTTCATTTTCCTGTATGGAAACAAGACTTTTAAAAACAACAACAACCAAACAAAAAACAAAAAAACACAAACAAAAACAATTTTAAAGCGTAGTGCAAGGCAGAGCGTGATTATTGATTCAGGTGGTATTGGGTTGCAATGAATCAAGGAAAATATCTATTTATTTATTTATTTATTTATTTATTTATTTATTTACAATTTATGGCATACAAAAGAAAAAAAAGCCAAGGGATGAAATACAAAAGAGTCAGAACCCCAAGACTTGACTGTAGATTGCATAGCGACAATAATATTAATCAGCAAATTAACTTCTCTCTGTAACAGGTCGCTCATACTTAGCTCAAAACTCATCTCTGGTATATGCCTTACTATCAGCCCTAACAAAGGAATGTAAAAATTCCCGTACAAGTGAAAACATCCTGGGAACCTTGCAGAAGCTTAGTCTCAGGTAAACTTGAATTAAAACTTGTAGATAAAAATATATTTAAGAATTGTGCCTTTTCTGTCATATAGAGAGGTCCTATGTAGAGATCTGAAGCCAAAACTCTGATCTTCTTCAGAAAGTCTATATCCTTTGAATTAGCTTAAAGGTACGGTATCACACATGTGCAAGCCATAACGAATGTCAATTCAAGTCCATTTTTTATAAACCAATAGAAGTGATGCTGTACCTCCCACGAGAAATTTACCAGTGAAATGTTATCAGTGTGCATGGAAAGTTATAATTTCACGAGCAAACCGAAATAACATATAATGGCATATATCAGCTGCTGGAATCGACCATTGCTCTTCGCTCACTAGCGAGTATTTTATCAACGATTTCTTCAAAATATCATCAGCCCACATCGAGTCATCACACTGTCTGCGTTTTATTTTGATTCAAAGAAACAAATACAAATATTTCTCAGATGAAATGAAATCGGCAATTTCCATTCATGTTTACAGTGATAATTATATCCACATAATTAGATCCACATTAGACTGATCAATCTCGTACTCAGATTCCTCAGGCTCTTTCACCAGTGGTTAGTCGCCAGGAGAGAGACTGGGATAATGAAAAAAAATCAAATTTTTTGATTGGCTGGCCCGTAACGGCTTCCATTGTTTTACCCCAGATTTTCTGGGAAAATGGCGGTCCATTATCCCAGAGTCTCTGGGCATCCACCCGCTGACCAAACAACCAGAGGACTCTGGGTACGAGATTGCAGACTGATCTGCTGAGTTTCTCTGTCTCTAGTGACTCTAGAGAATGCCCAGCCGCCGGTCTTCCACAACATCAGAGACACGGTGCCCCAGGAAGGCGAGCTACCCTGTCTAGCATGTAAACGCTTCAATGGGTTTTCTAAACAAACATATGAAAAGTTGGCCCTCCCAGAGTAGCTCGGTTAGCCAGGGAATCCTCCCTCAATGTAAACAGGCCCTTAGTTTCAGGAAAGGATTTATTCAAAACGCTGTCGCAGCACGCATGCGCAGGAGTGTGATATCCTTTCTTCAAATAGATTTAATATTGTTGCAAAAAATAGTAACTAGTAAATAGTGTTGTACAAGTCAACATAATAATTTTCTTCTTCACAGTTGTTTTAGTAGTGTAACCGGATGCGATCAAATACCACCTCACCTCTGGTAACCAAAATAACCCTCACTTCCAAAATTTAAAGCTTATTTACGCATCTTTTTCGCGCCACTTCAGCACCGCTTGAAGATGCATAAATAAGCTTTAAATTTTGGAAGGGAGGGTTATTTTGGTTACCAGCAGATCGGTGGTATTTGATCACCTCCGGTTACACTACTCAAGAGAAGCAGCACCAGGCGGGGAGGAAGGGGAGAAAAAGCGGGTAAAAAAATGAAAAACAAGGGCATGGATAGTGTAAAAATCCAAAAGAGGTCGGCCTATTAGAGAGAGGGGGGTGGGGAGATGAGCGATGGCGGCACGGTGAAAATCTTCAACCAGCAGCAAATAACAGTGTTGCCAGTGAAAGAAATTTTCGCCCACCTACCCAAGCCAAGCCTGATCTTGGAGAGTTTATTGAAAAACTTCCTCCCGAGCTGAGGGAAAAAATTCTCAAGGAGCTCATCGCCATTAAAATAAGAGAGCGAAATGCCCTGGGATGGGATGTGGTGAACGAGGTTACTGTTGAAGCCCCTTTGTGTGACAAAAGAGTATGAATTATGAGGATATTAGTTTCAAGTAAATATGAGTCTTGCAGCTTAAATGGACTTTGTGACTTATGCCTGAAAAAGGGGGGCAAAAAACACTATATTGAACCACCTTGGTTTCACCCCGAAAACTACGAAGAAGACTTTTTGAAATTCTGGTGAAGGCCAAAAGGCTTTCCGAGTTCTGAGAGCCTTCAAAATATTTTTGAGAAGTGGCAGCGACGGCGCTACATGAAGCTGGTTTTTGTTATTCCACAGCGTTTTCATTTCACAGTTACAATTCTTTTTATTTGTTGTTATTTTAAATTTTATTATTCCCCAAACATCTGGGGTTTCTTTCTTTCCTTCATACAGTAAAGATTCTCCATGATCATTTGAGGTTTGTTATATATTTAATTCTATTTAATTTAAACACTTAACTTTGTTTGACCTTTCCCTCGAAAGTAATTAGCATAAGTGACAGGAACTTTGTTAGGGGGTTTCCCTTTTGAATGAGTCATCAAATTAAGTCATCGCGTTTTTTTTTTTTTTTTTTGCTTCTTTCATTGCTTCAACAAATTAAAAGGCTATTTGTCTCACATCCTTTTGCCAAATAGGCGTAGAAAGTTCAGCAAAAACAGCAAATAGCATGGAACAAGGCAATCATTTTTTCCCTTATGTTAAGCTATAATTATTCAGTCATCTCTTTAATTTATGATTACATCATTCTGAATGACCCTGAAAGCGCATGCATATACACCCAAAAATGTAATTCAAGGGAAAAAAAGAACCACAAAGTTACCACAAGCATAAAAAATCAAAACGTTTTTCAAATAAATGGGAAGATTGAATAATATGTGGTTAGTTCACAAGCTCTGGTGAAGTCTAGGGGGTGATGGTTGGTCACCATCTGAACCCTGTTTGACGACTTGTGCAGGCAGTGAATTACGGAGTATAGGGGGATGTCTTCCAGTGGACAATACCCCTTGGGTGAGCCCGCTCCGGCCCTACTGGTAACAGGGGGTGCTCAGAGATCTCCCCGGAGTTGTCAACCTCACCCAGAGGTAAAATGGGAAGGGCAGCCACCTTGCCAGCGTCGGGTAAAAAGACCTAGCCGGGGCTAGGCAAGAACAGCCACCGAGCACCCCCCGAGCACCCCCCGACAAGGGTTTTATCCCTTTTCGTGACACGTCACTTGTGACAGTAACGCCACTTTGTCACATAATGCCCACGTGACAGTAACACGTTCCCACCAGCCATCTTTGGTTGTACCCTCCTCTTTTTTTCTTTAAAAGGTCGACGCGAGCAGAGGTAAAGACTCTTTGCCCATCGCTTCCCCTTTTGAATAATAAAGTATCACAATAAATGAATCTCTTGGACTCTGTCGAACAACTCCCACCTGAGCTGAGGGAAAAAATCCTCAATTGTGTCATTCAAACAAAACTGCAGGACAAAAAAGACGCGGGGTGGGACAAAGTACACGCTGAGCTTTTGTTGGGTTTTTTGATGGACCTTTTGCTCAATAGAATGTATTTTCACAAAAGTGACTGAGTGTCACCCAGACTGAGTTTCTGTTTCGCATTGATTGCATTTCACACCAAAGCGTGGCCCCACTGTCTCTGTTTCCACGGAATCGCGTCAAGAGACTTCACCATTTTGCGATCGGCAACATGTTTGCATTTTTTTGTCCTCTCCGTACTTCTTTGCGCGAAAATCGCAACTGCTGTAATGAGCATCATGCTGCATTGCCACCACATCCATTGAACCACTTGGTTTTTGAAAAACTTGCAGGATTTCACCCGTTTCAGGATCGAAAGTCAGCTGACTTGACAGGGGGTTGTAAGGCCTGGTGTAGTGATTGCCGGGAAGAGTCCACCCCTGATCCGTAGTAGTTGCGCATTGTTTTCTCGAGAATGTCCATGAAACCATGGTGGTTGGGCACCGCTTTGGCGAAAGCCTTCAAAAACTTGGGGTTGGTCGCGAACTGGGCACCAACACACCCTGCAAAACGAAGCGGGGGTCGATGAAATCCCCAAGTCTGGCACAGACAAGCCCTCTGCCAAGGCCTTTCCATTTTATCCATGAACCATAGCTGCGGGTACCACCCCATCGCTTGTAGTCTGCGTACTGGCGCTTGTATTCTGCAACCATCGTACGTCCCTCTTTTGCAGAAATCTCAGGGCCTTTGAAAAGTTTGGGGTCGGAGATGACATTCCACAGTTTTTTGAAATCGACGAAGGGAAAGGGGACAGGGAGGCCTCTTCCATCAAGATCGGCTCTATCAGTTTTGTAATGGGTGTTGGGGCGCACCTTTGTGGAAAGCTGGTCCAGCAGCTTGATGCCGACCTTTTCCAACACTGGGGTAGCCTTGCGCACCCCGTAGTTGATGGCCCTTTTCTGGAGCTGTTTGGTGCGCAGCACCTCAGAAACATAATAGCGGCCAGCCTCCACCCCCTTTTTCGCGAGATATGGAATCCCGTGCTCCAGAGTGAAGTCCAGCGCAGTGCCGGCAAGGTCAGTCAAAACACCAGCGCCCTCTGCTAAAGAGGGCCCTGCTAGTTTCCCAGCAGAAATTTGGTTTTTGTTATGCTGCAAACCGCACACTTGGCCTTTGCCATTCTTCATTTGTTTCTGGTTACGACAACCCTTTCAGACCCAGGCACATTCGGGCTTTTGCGCCTGTCTTTCACGTAATACGATTCCATGGTCACGCTATCCTCGGGAAATAATTTTTCACAACCCACTCATTGTGTTGCACATCGTCAGAAAACATTTTCAGAATGTCTTTGAAAGTCGTGCCTTTGTGTACAGGTGCCCCAAGCTCATGCTGAGTACCATATCACGCAATATAAACAAGATGGCTGCAAATTATAAGGATTTGTATGGGAATCCCGGTAATCGGTCCTAGTTGATAGATATACAAAAAACTTCTCAATAAAAAAGCCTTACCTTACATCCAAGGTGTGTTGCTTGCTATCTGTGTGGTCATTTTACCGATCTATCGTGATTTGAGTGATTTATGTGCTTTTCCAGGAACGATTACCGGGATTCCCATACAAATCCTTATAAGTTGTAGCCATCTTGTTTACATTGCGTGATATGGTACTCAGCATGAGCTTGGGGTGCCTGTGCTTTGTTGCATTCATTGAGGAAAAGCAGGCAGAAGTGCCCACACCTCACACTTCCAATCCATTGGATTTGGTTGTCGTTGCGAAGAAAAGTTTTGTGACCCAACTTTCGCATTTCCTGCTCCCACTCATCTGGGGGTGGCAACCCGAAGGAATCGAAATACTCCATGTCCTTTCCCTTCCAACAACAAACCCAATGTGTGCCCAAGCTTCCGAAATCATCCAGGTTGATGATGCCGGGTGAATGGTTCAGGGGTTTGGCCTCGTTGCAGGAGATGCCCTTGAGCAGGATGCTGAGATATTTGCACCAATTCATCAGGTCAACGTTGAAAATGGGCACGTCCCTGAACTTCATTTTTTTTTCCCACCCGACCATCGGGTGCTCCCAGTCTTCCTACTGGCCCCAGACGGGTGGAGGCTGCATTTGCATTCCTTGGCCCCTGGACGGAGGAGGAGGTGGGGGCAGACGAGGAGTGGGCACCCAGCGGCGCATCCGCACTTGCATTCCATTTTCCAACACCTTTTTGACAAGGCTTATGCCCAAAGGAATACCGAGGGCAGAAGCCAACATGCCGAGAAAACCCCTGTATTGCGCAGCCCCACCTCCACTGACCACACCTTTGCCGACAAGATACTTTTCAATTGTCTTTTTTTGGTCGGGGGACAGCATTTGTGTGAGTTTGTACAACTGCACCTCCTGGGGGGCCAAACCCATTTCCAAAAATCTTTTTCAAAACCTTTTCCGTGCCGAAGCTGAGACCGGCCATACCTAAAGCCTTGGCTGCGGGGCTGAGCAAAGGCCGAGCCAGATTGAGCGCTGTGGAAAAGAGGTTGCCGCCATGCTGTGCAGGTTTGCTGATCTGTGTCTTGCTCATTTTCACATCGGCACTGCGGCTGTTGCTGGCGGCCTTTTTCAACTGGTTGATTTGCGTGGTGGTCAACAAAAGCTTGTCACCCTACCCAATTTGTTCAGGTTTGACGCGCAGAGTCACAGCCGCTCTATTGGTGAAAGCCTTCCGGAGGCTGGTCCTTTGACCGTCCGACAGATCAATCTTGAACGGGTGATACACCATCGACATCTTATATCAGAGAACAAAATTTCCAGAGTCGGCGCATTCAAACAACGACCAACTCATTGCCAATCTGTTTCAAGCCGAACTCTTCCTTGTTCAGGACGGCGGCAAACAGGCGGTAATCTGCTGTGGCGGCTTGGTTCAAACGGTAATGCAAAACCAGCTTCTTCTCATCCCCAGTCATGCTCTCCTTGGTTGGTCTGAGATCGAAATAGGCGATGGGGTAAAGTGTCAAGTAGTTGGCCACATTCAGCTGGGTCCCAGTGTTGAAGTCATTTTTCCTGTAACCAACGGTTTCCGGCAGGGGCATCTGGCCATGCCCGCCGACGTTTTTCGGATGTTGATCTGCGGGCCAAGCAATTTAGGCAAGACGAGCATCCTGCTGCACATGCTTTACGAGCTGTTGGAGTTCGACAAAGTCTTTCTCTTTTCAATAAACCTCCACCAACACAAACATCAAGCGCTCTTGCGGGAGTTTGCCGAGAACATCAACCCTGAGGTGGGGTACCAGGTGATTGAGGCTCCCCTTAAGGAGCTGCCACCGACAACCAAAAAATCGTCTTGTTTGATAACTTGGTTTGCAAAAAAAACCAAAACGACATCATCAACTATTTCATCAACGGCCGGCACAGAAACTGCAGCATTATTTATCTCACCCAGACCTATTACAAGGTCCCCAAAAACATCCGGGACAACTGCAGCCATTTCTGTCTGTTCAGTTTCCTCCCAAGGGAAAACAAATGCATCGCCGACGAGCTGGGGGTGGATCCTGGCCTGCTGAACCGTGCCACTGACAGAAAGTTTTCCTTCTTTTCTGTTCTCCCTCTTTTTTGTTCTCCCTCGGGAGGAACCTGAAAAGGCAGAAATGGCTGCAGTTGTCCCGGATGTTTTTTGGGGACCTTGTAATAAGTCTTCGTGAGATAAATGATGCTGCCGTTTCTGTGCCGGCCGTTGATGAAATAGTTGATGATGTCGTTTTGGTTTTTTTCGCAAACCAAGTCGTTGAACACAACGATTTTTTGGTTGTCAGGCGGCAATTCTTCAAACTTGACAATTTCCTCGCCAGGGGCCTCGATCACCTCGTACCCCACCTCGGGGTCGATGTTTTTCGTGAAGTCCTGAAGCAGGGCTTGATACTTGTTCTGGTGGAGGTTTTTTGAAAAGAGA
Organism: Pachyseris speciosa; assembly: GCA_016490735.1. NCBI lineage: Eukaryota > Metazoa > Cnidaria > Anthozoa > Scleractinia > Pachyseridae > Pachyseris > Pachyseris speciosa. The sequence continues at coordinate 785,909 of JAEMWC010000028.1, forward strand.
AAGACTTTGTCAAACTCCAACAGCTCGTACAGCATGTGCAGGAGGATGTTCGTTTTGCTTGGCCTGCAAATCAACATCCGAAAAACGTCGTTGGGCATGGCCGGATGCCCCTGCTGGAAACCATTTGCGGCAGCAACATCGCGATCATAATTCGGAATTTTCATTTTCGTATATATTGTTGTGCAAGCCACCATGTCACTTCAAAAATGGCAGCAACAGGCAGACGCTGCAGCTGAGCTTGAAAAAAAGAGCAAGAAATCCGCCGAAAGTTCAAAACGCACAAAATCACCAGTTTGGCCAGGTAGAGGCTGATAAGCTTTTCAAACCGATCACAACTAGGTTGGACAAAAGTTTGGTGCCCCCTACACCGGAGGTGGAAGGCCCTGACTATGACATGGGCAAGCTCGACAGGATCAACCCCTTCGGTTGGGACGCTTTTTGGCCGGAGGCTGAAACCCCACCACCATCACCAACCCTGGAAGAGGAAGAAGAGTTTCCACCCCCACCCCCTCCAGTGGTGAAAATGAAGAATTTCAAAACCAAGTATACAATGAATTTGCCAAGCGAGTGGATGAAGTTTTTCGACCCACGCGCCAGCCGGTATTGCGTCAAACACAAAGGCACGGTTGTGGTCCGTGACACCCTCATGGACATTGGCAAACGACTCAAAAAAGAAGTGGGGCTGGTTGCGAAAAAAACCGCAAAGCCGGTCTCAGCCAAGGAAACAACCGCTGTGGTGGCTGAGAAGGGAAGCCTCTATCGGGGTTGATTTCCAATTTCAGGCCACCGCTGGCGGGCATTGACTGCACTTGACACACGGTCGGCCCCATTCAATGGCTCTTTCTCTCTCATCAGATCCATGAGGGTGACATCCGCAGGGAAAGACCTGTACGAAGCCAACGGCATCCACAAAATAATTTTCATCAAAAACCTGCTGAAATATTCTGACGACTATGCCAAAAGTGTGGCCAAAGGCGAGTTTTGGTATCTCGACACTGATGCCACAAATGTGACAACGTACACCGCAACCAACCTCTGGATCAGAGCCCGCACGCTTCTTTCCCAGGGAGACCCCATCAAAACAGTCAAAACAGGGATTCCACTCAACCGCTTTTCATTCTTTGAGGACCTGGCAGAAAAGCTCTTGCCCCCGATGCAACTCACGTTCAACATCGAGCTGCAGAGTGACAACGAAATGATTTTTCAACACGGCGGCACCATGCGCAGAATTTTTGTCCGAAAATTTGAGTTGTGGGTCCCCAAACTGCAGCTGAAGCCTGCAGGCCAAAATCTTGTCAATGAAAACTTCCTGAAACCGACCCAGTGGCACTACTTGAAAGAAATGCTGATCCCCAGCCCGGACAAAAGAGATGTGGAAGGGGAATGGATGATTTCCTCCGGTGTGAAAAATGCCAAACATGTCTTTGTCTTCATTAAAAAAATGGCTCCGGTGAACAACATCCAAGCGAACCCCTACTTCTTTGACACCTTTGCCCTTGATGGGGGGGCAAAGTTGGCCACATGCCACCTCAAGTATGGCATCACCTTTTTCCCTAAGGTGGAATATGAAGGAGAAGACCAACAACAGATCCGCCAGGATTTGATTGAGTACAGCTACAGACAAAATGACTACAACACCGGAACCCGGGTGAAAGCAGCCAACTACTCGACACTTTATCTGATCGTTTACTTCAATCTCTGGGTGGCCCCACCAAGTGTGATGGGGGATGAGAAAAAGCTGGTTTTGAACTACCGGCTGAATCAAGCCACCACAGCGGATTACAGAATGTTTGCCACCGTTTTGTACGAGGAAGAGTTTGTCATAAAACAGGTTGGAAATGAGTTGGTTGTTGTTTGAGCTTCGGCTGTGGCAAAATTTCTTTTCTCTGATATAAGATGGCGATGGCTCAGTCTGGCCCGGCCTTTGCTTGCCCCCGTGGCCAAGGCTTTGGCAACCGTGGGGCTCAGCTTCAGCACAGAAAAGTTGTTGAAAAAAATCTTTAGAAAAGGTTTTGGCCCCCAGGAGGTGCAGCTCTTCAAACTCACGCAGATGCTCTCTCCAGCCCAGAAAAAAGGCAGTTGAAAACTTTTGTGTTGGCAAAGGGCTGGTCCGTGGGGGTAGCGCCGCGCAATATGGCAGGTTTCTTGGCATGCTGGCTTCCATCGGCGTTCCTCTTGCAATTAGCCTTGTCCAAAAGATGTTGGGAAGCGGAATGCAAGTGTGGACGTGCCGCTCAGCGCCCCCTCGCCCACGCCTGCATCCTCCCTCCAGGGGCAATGGAATGCAAATACGCCCTCTGCCCATCTGGGGCCGCTGTGAGTACTGGGAATGCTGGAGGTTTGGGCGGGGAAAAAAATGAAATTCAGGGACGTGCCGTTTTCCAACGTTGACCTGATGAATTGGTGCAAATATCTTGATATCCCTCTCAAAGGTATCTTCTCTCAGGCTGAGGTCAAGCCCCTGCACCATTCACCCTGCATCCTCAACCTGGATGATTTCGGAAGCTTGGACACACACTGGGTTTGTTGTTGGAAGGGCAAAGCCATCGAATATTTTGACTCCTTCAGGTTGCCTCCCCCAAATGAGTGGGAGCAGGAAATGAGAAAGTTGGGGCACAAAACCTTTCTTCGCAACAACAACCAAATTCAGTGGATTGGAAGTGTGAGGTGTGGGTACTATTCCCTGCTTTTCCTCAATGAACACAACAAAGGCACAGGTTTCAAAGACATTCTCAAAATGTTTTCTGACGATGTGCATCACAGCGAGTGGGTTGTGAAAAATTATTTCCTGAGTATAGCGTAACCATGGAATTGTATTGCGTTAAAGACAGCCGCAAAACTCGGAATGTGTCTGGGTCTGAAAAGGTTGTCAAAACCAAAAACAAACAAAGAATGGCAAAGGCCAAGTGCGCGGTTTGTGGCATAACAAAAACCCGCTTCTTGCCGGGAAACTGACGGAGCCCTCTTTTGCAGAGGGCACTGGTGTTTTGACTGACCTTGCGGGCACAGCAACTGACCTGTTTTTGCAACACAGGGTTCCCTTCCTTGCAAAGAAGGGGGTGGAAGCTGGCCATTATTATGCCTTGGAGGCCTTGCCCAATCCAGATGTGTACAGTACTGTGCAAAAGTAATGAGAGCGAATTTCGTCGAAATTCGCGCTTTGTTGTCATCGAAATTTCGCCGATTTTTCGCTCGAAGTTTCGCACATTAGACATGCGAAATTTCGTAGGATTGTGCGAAATTTCGAACAGGACATCGAAAAATCGAAGGAGCGATTTTTCGCACAAGCGAAATATTAGCGAAAATTCGCGCTAAAGGGAGCGAAATATCAGCGAAATTTCGCAAAAATGACCCATGCGAAATTTCGAACAAATGAAAATGTCGGCGAAAGTTCATGCTCAGTGGAACGAGACTTACGTGAATACGTGCTCAGTGAAATTTCGCAAAACCGATAAACTTACTTGTGATTTAGGGACTTGTTCAAATGTTGTTCTTTCGCTTAGCTAACAACAACAAGTTAATGTCTAAATCCTTCAAATACAAGTACGTTCGATCTCCACTGTGTCCACTTGCGTGAAAACAACCTCAAGAGAAAGTAAAATAATCACACCTCAAACTCGGCGTCTCTCTTCCTCTCTTCTCACAATAGATCTTACCGATACGGCGGCCAGGAGTTCGTTTTAGTTTCATTCAAATGGCTGTAACCTACCATTATATATTTCTCATCGTCACGTTTTATCATTGCAAAGATATTTTAACACTACAGCGAGTTCACAACTCAAATGTTTTAGTGTCAAATAGAGCATTTTAGCACGGGTTTGTTTTTTAATTCGATGCGGGCGAAACTACAAAACGAAGACCTAATTGACTTTAATGTTTTAGCGTGAAATAAAGCGTTTTAGCGCTGGTCTTCGTTTTGTAGTTAGAGGCGGGCAAAACTAAAACGAAGGCCTAATCGATTTCAGCGTTTTGCCGTCAAATAAAGCCTTTTAGCGAGGGTCTTTGTTTTGAAGATTGAGGCGTGCAAAACAGCAAGACGAGGACCTAATCGATTTCATTGTTTTAGCATCAAATGAAGCATTTTTGCGCGAGTCTTCGTTTTGTATTTCGAGGCGGGCAAAACTACAAAATGAAGACCTAATCAATTTCAGCGTTTTGCCGTGAAATAAAGCGTTTTAGCGAGGGTCTTTGTTTTGAAGTTCGAGGTGAGCAAAATAACAAAACGAGGACCTAATCAATTTCATTGTTTTAGCATCAATTGAAGCATTTTTGCGAGGATCTTCATTTTGTATTTCGACGCGGGCAAAACTACAAAATAAAGACCTAATCGATTTCAGCGTTTTGCTGTCAAAGTGGGTCTTTGTTTTGAAGTTCGAGGCTGGCAAAACTACAAGACGAGCGTTTTTGGGCGGATCTTCGTTTTGAAGTTCGAGGCAGGCAAAACCACCAAACAAAGATCTAATCGATTTCAGTGTTACAGCGTGACAGTGTCTCGGGATCAAAACACGTCAACACTCAACATAAGACTGGGTCATTTAAAAGCACGACCATATCAAAACAAGAACCAGCTGTACCGAAACTCGAGTAGGTGCATACGGTTAGCCAAATGCCGATAGAAATATGGTGCCATAAAACTGTAAATTCCAAACACTAAGCGATGAAATGATTACATGTAATTACCGGTAGTGCCATTTCAAGCGAAATTTCGCGCCGCTAAATAAATTGCTGCCCGAAATTTCGCTTCTTCAAACGAAATTTCGCACGAAATTTCGCTCTCCCAAACGAAATTTTGACCGAAATTTCGCTTCCCCAAACGAAATTTCGCTCCGCCTACAACGAAATGCCATGCGAAATTTCGCATGCCTGCACGAAATTTTGATAATTTCAGAACAATAGGTTCATCGAAATATCGCTGAAAATTCGCTTTCTTCGAAATATCGCGGAATTTCGGCAAATTTCGTCGAAATTCGACGAAATTCGTTCTCATTACTTTTGCACAGTACTGTAAAAGAAAATTTTGAATTATGGAATGAAGAAAGCCGCCCCCATGGTTGGAAAGGTGGGTTGCGAGCTGCTTGACCAACTTTCCACAAAAGTGCAGCCAAACATTCGCTAGAAAACCAACCGGAAAGATCTTGATGGGCGGGGCCTTCTTGTGCCTTTCCCATTTGTTGATTTCAAGAAATAATGGGATGTTGTTTCCAACCCAAACCTTTTCAAAGGGCCTGAAGTTTCTGCGAAAGAGGGCCGAGCAATGGTGGCTGAATACAAACGCCAATATGCTGAATACAAAAAACAGGGTGGCACCCGTAGCTATGACTAGCTAGGGCTAGCTAGGGCTCGTCGGCGCTGGATTTTGTTGACCTTCGTTTTGCAGGGTGTGTTGGTACCCAAGTTTGCAACCAACCCCAAGTTTTTGAAAGCTTTTGCCAAAGCGGTTCCCAACCACCACGGGTTCATGGACGTTCTCAAGAAAATGATGCTCAATTATTACGGCTTGGGGGTGGACATCCATGAATTGATTGGAAAACTGCCGGCGCCAAAAAAAGGGTGGACCCTCCCTGGCCACAACTATACCAGCCCTTACAACCCCCTGTCCAGCCAGCTGACCTTTGACCCCGAAACGGGAGAAATCCTACAAATTTTTCAACAGCCCAGCAGCTCCACTGATGTGGGTTCAGATGGTGGCCAACCATCATCCCCCTAGACTTCACCAGAGCTTGTGAACTAACCAGATAATTATTATTCAATCTTCCTATATATTCTAAAAACGTTTTAAACTTTTCCACTTGTGGTAACTTTTTGTTGTGCTGTTTTCTTCTAATTGTATTTTTGGATGCATAGGCATGCGCTTTCGGGGTCATTCAGAATGATGTAGTCATAAATTAAAGAGATGGCTGAATAATAATAATAATAATAATAATAATAATAACAATAATTTGTATAGTGCAAATTCCATGCAATGTTCAAATGCACTTCACAATAAAATTACACAGTCCAAAAATCGGATGCAATAATTAATACGACTATTAGAATAAAATGAAATAAAATAAAATAAAATACTAATACTGCATACAAATACTAATGTACTATGATATAACGCTCAGATTATGATAAAAATACTAAACGAAAAAGGTGAGTTTTTAACTTTGATTTAAAAATATCCAACGACTTTTCTCTAAGTTCGAATGGTAATGCATTCCAGAGTTTTGGTGCTGCGCAAGTAAACAACCTGTCACCAAGTGTCACTTTAGATTTGAAGCTGGGTTGCTTAAGCAAGAGGGTGTCACAAGAACTTCTCAGGTTATAACATGACTGAGGCTTCAGAGAAATAAAATTATAGCTTAACACAAGGCAAAAATGATTGCCTTGTTCCAATACAATACAATACAATACAATATTCTTTATTTAATGAAGGTGACGTAATTAACCCAATGAGTTATCTAACTTATGGCCTTCAATGCTATTTGCTGTGTTTTCTCTGAACTTTCTACACCTGTTTGGCAAATAGATGTGAGACAAATAGCCTTTTAATTTGTTGAAGCAATGAAAAAAGCAAAAAAAACAAAATGCGATGACTTAATTTGATGACTCATTCAAAAGGGAAACCCCCTAACAAAGTTCCTGTCACTTATGCTAATTACTTTTGAGGGAAAGGTCAAACAAAGTTAAGTGTTTAAATTAAATAGAATTAAATATACAACAAACCTCAAAAGATCATAGAGAAGCTTTACTGTGTGAAGGAAAGAAAGAAACCCCAAATGTTTGGGGAATAATAAAATTTAAAATAACAACAAATGAAAAAAATTGTAACGGTGAAATGAAAAAGCTGTGGAATAACAAAAACCAGCTTCGTGTAGCGCTGTCGCTGCCACTTCACAAAAATATTTTGAAGGCTCTCAGAACTCGGAAGGCTTTTCAGCCTCCACCAGAATTTCAAAAAGTCTTCTTCATAGTCTTCGGGGTGAAACCAAGGTGGTTCAATATAGTGTTTTTTTGCCCCCCTTTTTGCGGGCATAAGTCACAAAGTCCATTTAAGGTGCAAGACTCATATTTACTTGAAACTGATATCCTCGTAATTCATTCTCTTTTGTCACACAAAGGGGCTTCAACAGTAACCTCGTTCACCACATCCTATCCCAGGGCATTTCGCTCTCTTATTTTAATGGCGATGAGCTCCTTGAGAATTTTTTTCCCTCAGCTCAGGAGGAAGTTTTTCAATAAACTCTCCAAGATCAGGCTTGGCTTGGGTAGGTGGGTGAAAATTTCTTTCACCGGCAACACTATTATTTGCTGCTGGTTGAAGATTTTCACCACACGCCGCCATTGCTCATGTCCCCACCCCTCTCTCTCTAATAGGCCGACCTCTTTTGGATTTTTACACTATCCACGCCCTTGTTTTTTGTTTTTTTACCCGCTTTTTCTCCCCCTCCTCCCTGCCTGGTGCTGCTTCTCCTGAGTAGTATAACCGGAGGCGATCAAATACTACAGAGCCGCTCAAAGATGCGTAAATAAGCTTTAAATTCAGGAAATTAGGGTTATTTTGGTTACCAGTGATGAGGTGGTATTTGATCACCTCTGGTTACACTACTGTTTTTCAAGCTGCCGTTACACGTTGAAACTTTTGGCTGAAACTAGTGTGTAACGGCGCTGTGAAACAAGTTTCAGCAGGCGTTGCATCGCGTAACATGGTCGGTTTCGTGAAACTTTTTCAAACTTCCGTTGCAAGGCAAGTTTCACGAAAAGTAGAACCGCTTTCTACTTCTGGAACGGTTACAATGATCGCAATGGTGATAAAAACAAGAGTTTCACCGTGTAACACCACTTTGTGAAACTGGTCTCGCTCGGTCTTGTCACGCGAAGCTGCATAAGCCATGGAACTAGTTTGGCGGGAATTTCGAGAATTTCAACGTTCCCGAACAAGTTTCGACCTTTCATGTTACACGGTGCAATGCCTGCTGAAACTTTCTAATCTCCGCTGCACGCAAGTTTCAGCTAAAAGTTTCAACGCGTAACAATGGCTTGTTCAGGGTGTCACGCAATGCTCTCCTTGTGTTACATCTAAAAAAACAGGTGTGAGTGAGAATACACGATAACAAGTCTAGTTTGATAGATTCTGGGAAAGAGGTTGCATTACTAGGCAATAGTGCAGATCACAATTAATGTAGTGAGATGGATCCACGAGCTGGCTCACAGAAGCCTTTTAATATAGTCATCTCATTACTTCAGTCTAATTTAAACTAAGACTTTCTTTCCAGACGCCAAATGCAGTCAATCATGATTGAAGGAGATTTAATCCAGTGGTTGTCACAGCTTCTAGTGGACCATGACAACTTGTCAGATTATACCCTGGAATATTCTGTTGCCCTGCTCATGAATCTTTGTCTCCGTTCTGCTGGTAAGTAGAGTGTAAGTAGAGCATTGTGTACTTACAACTTTTACACAAAATGACAATATGGCGGCTAGTTTGTCTCGCACATGGTTTCAGGTATCCCACGGGTCCAAATTTCATGATGCTCCCCAGCCAAGGTTTTGTAGTCTATCACCTAACAGGAAAACTTACGATTTCTCTATCTGGTCTAAAGGTTAACTCAACAGGAAAGCTACACGATTTTTCACATGTATTTCACTAAGTGTTCAACAGTTTCTTAAGGAATCTTCTTACTTGCTCTGCAAGTAGGGTGTTTCTCAGCAAGGTCAGTCTTCTGCTTACTAACATCATCCTGTGTTTCATTGCCAACAACAGTCTCCTCGAGTTTGTTTGTTTTGTTTTAATAAATTAACACTTTATTGACAAAAACAACAAACAAAACAGAGTTACATAGGACAGTTACGGAGAGACGGGAAGATCTATATTTTGTTCCCTCCCCTCCCATCCCATAACACAACAAACAAACCAATTAGCATAATAATAATAATAATAATAATAATAACTGTCTGTGCTAATCGTCCTCGCAAAGTACAGCAAGGACGCAGCTCAACAAGGTCGAACCGAAAGCATATACAAGGTGCCTTTGGCAGCCACTATACGGTCCATGTATGATCTTGGAGCACAGCCTACAGCCAGCTCGAATAAGCCGTATGTTGGTTTTTGCTGAGGGAGGAAAACCGGAGTACCCGGAGAAAAACCCTCGGAGCAGGGTCGAGAACCAACACAAACTCAGCCCACTTATGGCGTCACCACCAGGAATTGAACCTGGTGCCACATTGGTGGAAGGCGAGTGCTTTCACCACTACGCCATCCCTGCTCCCCCCCTAGCATAGTCACGTTCAATGTAACGCAAGACAACAGGCGAAGTTATTCTTCTTGGTTATAATGGTCCGCGATGTTGAGTTTGTAGCTTGGAAACGTTGCAGACTGTAGCTGCATGAAAACCATCAATGATGGAAAGAAATTTGCAGAAAGTAGTGCCATTGAATCGGGTCGCTTGGTCGCTGGAAGCATTCAGAGATTTTGGGCAGGCCATGAGTGTGTAATTATGTTTGCATGTGGTTGTTTCAAAATTATTAGCATAATGTATTTTATGTTTGTGTGTCCCCTCAAGATGCATATAATATCTACAATTGCCAAATTGCAAAATTTTAACTTTAGAATTTGATATTTTCCATCTCGTGGTTTACAACATAAATTAACGAAATTTAATCAATAGACTACTTACAACCGCCAATGTTTACTTTGTGGGTCTCGCAAGCCATAAAGACTGATCACGTCTATGCAACATTTTACCACAACACAATATTTCTATTGCATACAATCATTAAAGGAAGTTAAGATCCATTGTCTAAAAGGCCAGTAAAAGAATCTGAACGGTAAAAAAAAATCTTTTCACCAGTTTTTAGAATTATGCAAATGAGCTTTGACACCAACGATAATTACATAAACACATGGATTTTCATCAATTTTGAGCTTGTGGTATGTGGAAGCTACGATGATACCCGCCGGTTTGAAGCGATATACCAGTTCATTGGAGTATAGACTTTGCTCTGATGTGGTTTTTTATCACGATTTAGACCAAACTTTTGAGATTTCTTCCCTTTCATTTGGTTAGTTTTCTATATGCAAATTAAGGCTCAAGAGAAGGGTGTCTTCTAATCACGCTGGAATGCATAACATTAAGTTTCTATATTTTGTCTGTGAACTAACTGAATACACCTTGTAACTTGTAGCAAAATAGAATTCAGTGAGCTAGATTTTTGCAGTCAGAGCGCGCTTGATAAAATCTGTGAAATTTACACTTTCAATCGCTATCAGTTCAGGCAGGTGAGCCAAAATTCAATTTGGACCTGTGGCGGTGCAAAAATAAAGAATTGGAAAATAATTATAGCATTTTTTAAACATGTGTACCAAACCCTTTTCATGGTCGAAAAATAAAGGAGAACTTTTTTTGGTCGCCAAGTCGAGAGGACCGCTGTTAGCGTGACTGCCTCTTAAAACACTTGTTTTGCTTGCAAGCTAAACAACAAAACAAACAAACAATTCAACTACTTCTTTGCGTCCAAAATGAGTAGAGATGATTGTCATTTATATCCAGTCAAGAGGACAATACAAGTTTCATTCCTGAACAAAAGTAAACAACGATTAAACCAAATGTTAAACTCAATTTATTTAATTCACCTGTGTTGTAGAGTTTGCTACTACTTGAAAATATGTATCCACTTTTATTAGTAAAAATGCGTCTCCAAAAAATAGCAAGAGGTTTGTCCAAAGGAAGAACTTCTTCCACTAAGTTTGAGCTACCTCTTCTCTCCCATTAATGCTGGTGAACTGTTAAGTGACCATTCTTGATGAACTGCAAGATGCCGTGGTAACGTGAAAGCCGTTGAAGCGTTGAATCATTTTGTTTTTCAACCACACAATCCGGCACCGTGCAAGTCAATCCAAGTTTTAAGCTTTTCCTGAGAAAAATATTTTGCTCTTCCTTTTTATCACTTGAAAATTCACCTTTTGGAGTATCTTTTAACTAGTCCCTGATTTTTATGCCTTTAACATGAATTAAAAGACAAACTTAAAAAAGATGGAAGTTGTTTTGCTCAAAATGAAGAAACCAACTGAGTGTGAAATTTCTAGCCACAGAAAACGTTCAAAAAATTAAGCCTCGTTTTGATTTGGGTGTCCCACACCTGGCTTGAACCTGCGATCCAAATTTGAGCCCGCAATATGGTTACGTGATACTGGTCAGTAGTTGCCTTGTTTTGACAGGTGTCAATTGACCATGACATGGACATCCAATATCAAACATGTCCGTAGGCTGTAAACTAGATGGCCCACTGGAGTATGACCACCATGTTGGGCTCAAGTATGGATTAGTATTATTATTATTATTATTATTATTGTTGTTAATTATTGGGTAACATCGTCGTTGTCGTCGTTGTGCCATGATAACCATGGGAAAAGCAGTTACCGGGTTCCTACAGTTGTAAGTATGGTGCTCCACATGGGGGCCCTTCAGGTCATTGAGCTCCGCTATTAGGCTCTGAGTGTCACTTCATCACTTCATCACATGTTACAGGATGGTGTATTAGGAGGAGATAATAGGGGACTTTAGATTTGAGTATGAGTATGACATGTAGTACGAGTACGACTTTCAAACTTCAAGCCAGGCACCTCCACAGAACTCTTACTCTTCCTTATTGCTTAATAACAGAAAGTAAGATTTTAGAAACAGGATTGATGTACGAAGTGCTTATGTAAAGCACGCGAATCACATTGAAAAAGTCGTACTCGTACTTGATCTTGTACTCATACTCAAATCTAAAGGTTCCTAATAACGTTCTCAGGCAATCCTTCGTGAATCATGTTACTACTCTTCCCAGTAGCCCGCGACACCCACAATTTTTTTTGCCGCCTTCAGAGTAACATTTTTGATGCCGCGAGTTTGTTTCGAACCAATCTCGTGGTACGTTTTTGCATTGCATCATCACAGTTTTGTAGTCCTATAGTGTGCTTTGTAGAATGAAGAGATGAATTATTGTGTGTCAAAAGGAAGGATTCTGGTTCCAGGGTTCCGACTTTCGATGATTTATGATTGACCACATGATTTCAAATGGTGGTGACATTCTAACAGGATATTTCCCAGGATCAGTGAGTTCCGTCGCTGATCATTTCAAGCTTAGTAGGTCTTGTGTTGCAAACCTGTGGAATGGTGCTTGTGAATGAGCTACTATTGATCCTCAGTGGAAGGGAGGAAATAATCCAATTCATCTCCAGTCTCAAGATTTGGACCTACTGGAAGCTCTTAAATCGGCAAAGCCATCTATGCCTTACAAAAAAGACTTTTCTGGCGGGCCATGGACATGGAAGCGAATGTCAACCTTTAAGTATGAAAAGTTCACGCCCAAAAATGTAAATTATAGCCAAGATTTTCTTAGCTATATCAGTAGCGTTGACCCTTACAAGCTTAAGTTTTTCAATGAGGCAGGGTTTACCATTCCCGGGTTTTGTGAATTATGGAGATTCCCCCGCAAATCATCCCTGTGTTGAAATTGGTAGGCATCTAGGCACCCCAAATGTCATTCTAAACATGTCGATAGGGCTAGAAGGAGTCCTTTATGCAAATACAGTAGATGGTGCTACAGACACTTTAGCATTTTTAAACTTTTTTGGTGAAGCAAGCCAAAACTCTATGCCAAACGCTTACTTACAGTACGGAGATCATGTGATTTTAGACAACTGTGCAACCCACCATTTTGAAGGAGGCTATGCCCTAGCCAAATCGTTAGACAATATTGGTGTTGAAGTCATTTATCTTCCCACACTTCCATATGCATATTGGAACAGTTCCGGTCAAAAAATTGACCTGCTTTTTTCAGGTCCCAAACTAGCACACTTAGACCCCATTTACATGGGTCCGGACAAATTTTTAAACGGGACAAAAACTTGCACAGTTCCACCTTGCGTTCATACAGGACCGGTGGAACCAGACGAATTTTTGAACAGCTAAGTGTGCAAGTTTGGGACCTGAAAAAAGCAGGTCAATTTTTTGACCGGCACAGTTCCAATATGCATACGGACTCGTGAAAACACCCGAACTGTGCAAGGATTTGCACGGTTAGCACAGTTAAGGCCTGGAATCAACTATGTTTATTGGTTGCTAAGCAAAAATGTTGCAAGGTCGCAATTTGTTTCTTTTGTAAAGTTACATTTTGCTCTGTTTAAAATCAAATTTGACACAAAACAAATTAACAAAATCATGATACAGATATGAAGAGATGAGCAGCACCTACGTGCATCGCTATTTTAGCCGGATTAGCTGGGCTACTGCAGTACACATTGCTGCAAATGGCCACTGTCTCCGGTCTTCATCGATCAAGGCAACATACACATTTGAATTTCTTGGTGAGCATATACAGCAGACAAAACAATTTCTTCATCTGTCCACATAAAGTTTTTGTCTGCTGCCATGTTTGATTTGCCGCGTACTGTAACTAACTACAAGGTGATTGGCTAAAAGCATTAGCTTAACCAATCACAGCAGAGATGTAAAAAAGCCATTCAAATGCCACGACTGGTCTCATGTATACACCATTGCAACCTGTAACAGAATTTGAACTGTTCCATGTAAACGGGCAGTTCAGGTACAAACTTTGTCTGTGCAAAAGTTTTTCCGGACCCGTGTCAACGTAGCCTTAGCTGTTCAAAAATTCATCCGGTTTTACCGGTCCCATGTGAATGCAAGGTGGAACCATGCAAGTTTTTGTCCATGCAAAAATTTTTCTGGACCCGTGTAAACGGGGTCTAAGTCTTACAACAAAGGAATAGAATTTAGGAAAGTATATCAATAGCTCGTTCAGTTAAAGAGAAATACTTTTGGTAATAAGTAATAACATATTTTCAATATAATGTGAGTGAGAGAACTAGGGCTTTGATGAAGCAAGTTTCAACAATCAATCATCCACTTTTTTCCCTTAACACAACAAATTTTAATAATATTAACTTAATATCATTACTTGGCAATACAGTAACAAAATCACACTAGTGAACTCAACATGATCAACAGAATTGACAAATCGTCAATTAACGAAGAAGAATTAACAAACTAATAGCAATTTCAGTTCCGTTGTTGTTTTTCTTTTAAGTTCAGTATGTTGATGTTAGCTAGAAAACACAACAGGGCTTTCAGTACAATAGAGAGAACAAAAAACATGAATAAAGATCGCAGAGAGGAATTGTTTCCAACCGGGATCAGATGTTTAATTAATAAATAAACCATAGCCATAGCTAACCATAGTCGATATTGATTAGTTAATCGTATCAGTGCAAGTAGTCCTGAAAACCATAGCCTGTCCGATATTGTTTAGTTAAGCCTATCAGTGGCATCTTCGCAAGCTTTTGCTAGAGCACTTAGTCCTGAAAACGCATCTGAAGTTGACTGGGAGGCTCTTGTTGTGACCTCCAAGGATCACAGGTTAGCAATCGTGGGTAAAGTTTGGAGCAAACTACGAACGCACAACAGCAGATCAAATGTCTTTAATAGGCAAACTTGAGTAGCGACACAATACTTGACAAATAGCGGTACGATAGCTGCGGTAGCAGTCTCCGTATTGAGCTTACGTGGTATATACTAGAATATTGGCTGTATTTAGCTGTGTATTTGTGTGTGTGTGTGGTTCGAACTAAAAGGCAATAGAAAAACAAAACGAAGCTTATGCAAGTGACTAACGATGTAAATGACTAACTAACAACGAGACGACAATACAGAAATCCACGCGAGAAATTAACAAATAATAATAGAAACAACAGACAATAAACCCAACGTAAAACAACATATTAAATGACTTACTTTGGTGTAGCTCCTAGAAAAAGACGATTCGTAGCTCTTAACGCAAATATATTTGTAGTGGTAGCGAACTCTTATGAGTGTGTCACACGTGGTGAAAGAACTGAAAACTGATCCTACATAAAACCTAACTTACGCAATACCCAAAGTGACAACTAAGGGCCTGTTCACATGGAGGTGGGGGACCCCAGGCAGGTGAGGTCCCCCACCTAGGTGGAGTCCATAAAAGCTAGCGTTCACATGCAACCCGCTGGGGTGAGGTTTAAGATGCTATCGCGTGGTCGCTAAGAACGTATATTCTTAGTTTTCACATGATGTCATCAAAAACTAAAACTCAAAAGTAAACAGATTTTTGCATTTTTATCTTCATCATGTAAAAGACATTATAAATGTATCTGCTTCTACGTTTTCAGCTCGGTACCTTGCTTTGTTTGAAAATAGAGCAGTTTGAATTTTATAGTTTTTCACAGTGTGTGACATAACAGATGTCTGCCCACAAGCGTATCACATAAATGAAAACATCGATTCACCGTGTACTTATGGAACCATGCAAACGCAGTTTGCCACTCAGCTTTCAACACACATCTCTATTGAAAGAAAAACTTTTTGCCCCAAGTCAGAATCGAACCGATGTTCTCCAGTTACTAGTCGGGCATGATAACCACTACACTACCGGAGCAACCATACTGGCAACGTGGCCACTTTAGAAAGTGAGTAATATCGCATGTCGGCCATTCCTCGGAACATTTTCCGAGACTTTTGTGTGTTTCCTGGCTTCTAAATTCCCTGGACGGGAATTAGAAATATATATATGTAATTTATTTCGAAGCCATGAAAGCCCGTAGAACAATATACTTATGGAACCATGTAAACACAGTTAGCCACTCAGCTTTCGACACACATCTCTATTGAAAGAAAAACTTTTTGCCCCGAGTCGGAATCGAACCGACGTTCCCCAGTTACTAGTAATTGGGGAATGTCGGTTCGATTCCGACTCAGAAACACACAAAAGCCAGGAAACACACAAAAGTCTCGAAGGAAAAATTTTCCGAGGAATGTGCGATATTACTCACTTTCTAAAGTGGCCATGTTGCCAGCGTGGTTGCTCCGGTAGTGTAGTGGTTATCACGCCCGACTAGTAACTGGGGAACGTCATGAGATAGCTGAAATAAGTTCCAGATGTTTTTCACTCGTTTCCGGTCGCCATGTTGGAGCTCATCAATAAGTTTGAGTGGTACATTTTGACGAATAACTCGAGTACAGGACGTTGCACAGCCATGAAGCTTGGGCATATTGTTTATTTATTACTCTTCTACAATATCTCAATTTCTTCACTTTATCTATTGAATGGTTGACAATTTTATTTTTTTACATGCGTGACTTACGCGTGACTGAAAACCAAGAATTAACAAAAGAATTCAGAGATAATTGAACCTCACCCCACCCCACCTCCAGCATTCACATGGAGAAAACTCACCCCAGCTAGGCGGGTTACTCGCCCTGGCTGACCGGGTAACCCGCCTGGGTGAGGTACCCCACCTCACATGTGAACGCTACCGAGAAAAAAAGAGAGATTATATGGAGAGCGTGGTAACCCCACCTAGGTGGGGGACCTCACCTGCCTGGGGTCCCCCATCTCCATGTGAACAGGCCCTAAAGTGTAACACGACAAAATGAAACCGGATAGTAAATAATAGTGCACAAAGGAAACTAATATGAGAAATGTACAATACGGTAGGTGTTTTAAGCTAACACTTGTATCTGTTTCAGTGCGCTTCGGTTTATCCATTTTTGGAAGAGGTCTTGGAGGTAAACAGTAATCAATATCTTCTGGGCGTGACGTTTTCAGGCTTTCTTGAATACCTACTGCCAACATGAAATCGTCATCGGGTGGAAATGGGCTAGACAATTCTGCTTCTCCATGACACACACTGGACATTTCCAATGGGCTTAAGTAGGATGGAACGCTGGCTTGGCTAGAGACATTTTGGCGAATGAACAGTTTTCTGTAGGGATTTTGAATGGAGGTTTCCCCTGAATAATTTCGCACACCATCACACTTTTTGGCTGAAAGGGTCTCCTTTAAATTGGCTCTGGGGGCAGGCAGTTTTCCCTTTAGGATGACTTCGAGCTGTTTGGCATCCTTGTTGAGAAGGAACCAATATTCAATGCATTGCCCATCATCTCCCGTTGTTAAATATCTGCTTGGATCGCTTTCTATTAGATGACGTCGCACCTTGTAGATGTAGCGCTCTTGGATAGATTTGGCTGCTGCTTGCTTTACTTTCATTGCATTTCTCTCCGATTCAATATCTTTCAACACTTCTTGTCGCTGTTTTTCCAGCTCTTTTAATTTTGTGCCTTTTCTTCTGGATGTTTACTTATGACCCCACAGTGAAAAAAAAGTTTTGCAACACTGATATGGACAGTTCAGATGGTTGTGCCCCTCTTGTCGATGACAGTTACTGCAAGTTGGTCCACCTTTACAGTTGGTCTCCTTGAGGCAATTGCGATAACTTTCTATCCATGTTGTGAACTTCTCTTCTTTGATTTCCAGGCTTTGCAGCCTTTCTTCTTGATTTTCAAGGTACTTTTCTAGAGGTGATTTGAAACACGAGGTGGAACCAGTGAGCTGCTATGAACCAGATTCCTGTTTTAACTCTTGTTTTTTCTCAAATTCCAAACTTCAGCGGCTTGCAGCTTTTCCTATCTTGCTTGTACTTGGCATAGATGAGGGGCTAACGTTTTGCTGCTCGCTGGCTCTTTTTCTTTGCAAAATGGGAGCTGGTGAATTGGACTGCTCTACCATGACTGTGATACATTTGAATTCTGCATTTTCAACAGGAACTCCACATCTAAACATTTCTTGCGCCAAATTCTCGTCAGAAAGATGGACAAAGGTCTTCTTGTCATCTAGGTACCTCATTCGTAAGTCTTGGTCATCAATGTTGTTAAAACGGCTTGTTACTTTGCGAATTTTGTCAATTAATCTTTGTCATGAAAGATTTATAGTGTCGAATGCGTCTAAAAAAAACCGCTCCGAATTTGTCCTGATCATATTTAATCTTAAGCTGATAAGCAGCGGCCATGCTGTCAGTTCTATGGCAGACATAAAGCGTGGTATTAAAGATTTCCTCTTGAAGATAAACACGTTGTGAGTGAACATCACAGAAAAAATGTCCTCACGTGGTGCATTTAAACGTACCACGTGATTGCTTTGAAACTAGCTCGTGGCATCAAAAGCGTTACTCTGAAGGCAGCAAAGAAATGTATTGGTGTTGCAGTCTTCTGGGAAGAGTAGTATCAGTATAAATTCACGTGAAGACATGCACTTTAAGTCATCTTCAGTAGTCTCTGTAAATGCATGGGGAAATTGTTAGCAAGATGTTCAGGGAGGATACAGCATTAACTTCTCTGAATTTGTCATAATAATTTATATCATGATGATAATACCCATGATTTCAACAGCTTTATCTATAACCAATAGGAAGAGTTAATGATCTACATGTAGAATGTATGACAAAGTCCACTTTTTATCTTTCCCGAGTTGCTGGACTCAAGATGGCCATTTACCATGAGTTTGTAAAGAGGTTTTGTTCCACATTTGGATATTAACTATCTTAGCGGAGCTCTGGCGGCCCGAAGAGCCGCCAAGTGGAGCACCATACTTATAGAAACCTGTCAACTGCTTTTCTTATGGTAAAAATGGCTAGCGGTATTGCTCGTGGGCGCACACCACAATGAAGACGTTGCCCTATAATAAATAATATCCTAATAATAATCATAATAATCCAACATGGCAGCCAACAGGCGGCCATACTCCAGCTGATCAGCTTTTCACCTAGTTTACAGCGTACATCTTTGATATAGGGCATCAGTGTCATGGCCAATTGACAGCTGTCAAAACAAGGTTTCCGCTTTCCAGTATGACGTGACCACATCGCCGGCTCAAGGTCAGCTGTTTTTTTGAAGTTGACCGCTGACCAGGTAATGGTTTTCGATTGAATCGCAGGCTCAAGTCAGGTTAACTTAACCAAAACGAGGCTTCATTTTTCATGCGCTTTCTGCAGCTCGAGATTTCACATCCAGTTGGTTTGTTCATGTTGAGAAAAACAACCTCTTTTGAGCAAAACAACTTCATCTCCTTCGAAGTTCTGTCTTTTAATTCATGTAAAAGGCATAAAAATCAAGGACTACTTAAAAGATACTCCGAAAGGTGAATTTTCAACTGATAAAATGGAAGAGGAAAAGATTTTTCTCAGGAAATTCTTAAATTTTGGATCCACTTGTACGGTGCCCGGATTGTGCGGTTGAAAAACAAAATGAACTAATGCTTCAAGGGCTTGTTCACTTTACTGCGGCATCTTGCAGCTTACCAAGAAAGTTCACTTAACAATTCACCGGCATTAATGGGAGGAACGAGTAGCTCAAACTTGGTGGGAGAAGTTCTTTCTTTGGACAAACCGTTTGCTATTTTTGTAGATGCGTGTTTTTACTAAAGTGGATCGATGTGTAATTTCAAGTGGTTGAAAGCTTGATAACACAGGTAACTTAAATAAATTGAAGCTTAGAATTTGGTTTAGTCGTTACTTTTGTTCAGGAAGAAAACTTGTATTTAACAATCTACTCATTTTGGACACAAAGAAGTAGCTAGTCAAATTGTTTGTTTGTTGTTTTCCTTACAAGCGGACTCGGCGTCATAAGTGGGCTGAGTTTGTTGGTTCTCTACTCTGCTCCGAGAGGTTTTTCTCCGGGTACTCCGGTTTTCCCCTCTCACCGAAAACCAACATTTGATTTGATTTGATTTATTTAGAGTTGATTTGATTTAGTCTCCCCAATTAATAGAGCATCTCTGCTTGGCTAAATACATTTGAGACTTAAATAAAGTGATTATTATTATTATTATTATTATTATTATTATTATTATTATTATTATTATTATTATTACTGTACATGTTTTTCGACTTCTTTGTTGTTAAGAACTGAAAGAAACAACTTTGCTCTTATGTTATTAACACGTAATCGCAATGAGTCCTCGTAAAGTATCACTTATGTTTTGCGCGACGCGGGAAATTTCCGCAAATTTATGAAAACAGAAGTGATATTAATCCTTAATTTTACTCGGCCCCATGCGATTACCTATCCAAACTATCAGGATTGTTTCCCTTTTTCTCTTTTGTACGACATTTAAGCTTATGTCTAAGCTTAACTTACTACGAAATATGTTTGTTAACCCCGGCTAAAAGATCAAACATTTTCATCCAACATCGTGTTTGTCACATGTAACGTTTGGTGGCTAAACTCATAACAATGTTTGACCAAACACCGGACCAAGCTAGTGAGTCCAAAAAATGATTTTTGCATATTATCGCTTAAATTTTCGATGTTATGTGGTTCATCTGGTTACTTTTTACCGTTTGTGCACGATTTGTTTGTTGGAGTGGCTAAATGATCAAAAATTTGTTCGTAATGCAAAATTTTGGATGAAAACATGGAAAGCCATTTAATGTACTATTGAGATAGGTGGCTAAACCTTCAAACATGCTCGTCCAACAATGTTGGATGAAAATATTTGATTGTTCTTTGATTGCTAAACTTGTTTTCGAACAAACACACGCATCAACTGTATTGTTTTCTTGTAATGTTTTGAGGTTTTTGAACAGCAGTCAATTCCTGTTAACTGTTCTAAACATAAAATATTGGCACAAGGAAAGCCATGCAGTGTTGCTCAATACCAGTAAAAAATAATAATAATAATAATTGTGGAGCTCCGCTTTTAGGCTTGGCTAAATCTATATATTAGGATGTACAGGTGTATGGGCCATCCTGTAGATGTGTTTTGAGAGTGCACACTTTTGCCCTATAGTCAATTTGCAGTTTTGCAGGTTTCTTTTCAGTTTCCATTTTGCAATAAAACAGCTGCTTGCCAAGGTGGGCTATTAGTGACATGATCCCCACAGGTTGTTATTGTGCTCATGGTTCCAGTGCTGCTCTCCAATGAGTACAAAGTACTGTCAGACATGCACTTTGGTTTGGAATGCATCTTGTTTAGTGATCTTGGGTTATCAAATTGGCCATGAATTCTTAATGTTCTTAGACTTCCTGATGTCTTCATAATATTGTTGAGAGCCTCACAGAAACATGTTTTGGCCGTGTTGCACACCTCAAGTACATACAGCTGTAGTCATCAATCAATTCACCTGAGGCTGAGTCACTGTGAAATCACTGATTAAACAATAGTGCAGCATCTGACCCAGAAAGTGCATTTTGTTACAAACTTATCCTTATTCAAACATCATGTCATTCTAAATTCACGAGGCCTCATTTCCAGTGCTTTGCAGTGTGTAAGCCAATAAGAATGTAGTAGATCTTTGTTTACACATATTCCATTTCAAAATTGTATATATCTGTATATATATATATATATATATATATATATATATATATATATATATATATATATATAATATTTATTTATTTATTTATTTTTTTAATTTAATATTTTTTTTTGCATAGGCAAGAGGAGATGTATTAAAGATGCTGGTCACATTCTCTGCGTGTTGAGTGACCTTTTGGGACATGAGAATCAGGAGGCAAGTGCTGTGAACCTTTTCAATTAAGCTGATTTTTAGTGACACTATTAATGTATCAGCAATCTAAATTCCTCTACATGTATTAAACTTGACTTATGGTGTTTCACAGACTGAGGTATAGTTCTACTTTTACTTTAGCTAGGTGTCCCCAATTAGCTAACTTGTAGATAAATATATTGACACTGAAATAAAGTT
Organism: Pachyseris speciosa; assembly: GCA_016490735.1. Lineage (NCBI taxonomy): Eukaryota > Metazoa > Cnidaria > Anthozoa > Scleractinia > Pachyseridae > Pachyseris > Pachyseris speciosa. The sequence continues at coordinate 807,474 of JAEMWC010000028.1, forward strand.
TGTTGTTGTTGTTGTTGTTGTTATTATTATTGGTTTAAATTTAACTAAAGTGTGCCATTTCAAATAGATTCGTCCATATGTGAATGGGGCATTGTATAGCATCCTTGCCTTGCCAGCTGTGAAGGAGGAAGCAAGAGCCTTGGTAAGCTACTTCATTGGCTCATTTATTTCCTTAAATTGGACCTTAACCATACATGTAACTATGAACCCTTAGCCCCTGTCTAGAAATGAATAATAATAATAATTATTATTATTATTATTTATTTATTTATTTACTTAGTATAGCGCCTTTTAACATTAAAATGATCAAAAGCGTGTATTCAATCCCGGAAATAGGTAAATCAGTGATACAAGAGTACAATAAGAAACAGTCAAGTCATCTCAGTCATACCCTCTGAAAACACAATTTACTTTTTTGTTCATGTCGTTGTAGTCATGACCTTGTATTTTGTATACATTAGGTGTATAGAGCTCTGTAATGTTCATGTACTTATAAAAGGCTGAGGTCTTACTTCAATAATAAAATTTCTTTACAAATTTTGTAAAGAAATTTTCTTTTTGAAGTATGAAGTGAGGCCTCTTGATGGGCTTTTGTTACTCTTAGGGAAAATGTTGCCATCAGTATGTATGTTTAAATAAATTAAAAAGAAAACATAACACCTTGTGTATCAAAGAGTCACCAACGAAAAAGAACTAATTCATTTTTAGTCGTGGATACGCGAAAGCATAGGAACGAGTATTGTGAGGGGGCAGATTATGTAAATTTGTCACTCACTCAGATGTAAACAAATCGATATGTCAACGGCATACCAATAGATATCGATTTTCCGAAGTATTGCCGGAATACCTTTATCGGCTTTCCAAAGTAATGTCTGAGGAGCAACAGTCAAACCGATGAACGGAATGAAAAAAGTAAAGTAAAGTAACTTTATTTCAGCTCGGATCAAAAGAAGTAAACGGCAAAAGGAACGTCCGATCAAACAGCCGAACAGCGAAAGAAATTATAATCAATATTCCGTCGCAAGTGCAGCTTCTCCTTCGTTCATCCAATTCACGATCTGTGGAAAAAATATATGAGCCATTCAACCCAAGATATTTTCCAAGTGTGTACAGGAATTGACGGCAAAAACTTTTGACACCAATATAGCTGCATTTGCGAAGCCATTTTAAGCGTTGGAAATAATATTCTAACGAAAACAATGCAATCTGAAATTAAATTATTTTTAGGTGGCACCATCGCGTCTAGCCACAATGTAAACACAAGTTTGCTATGAGAAATATTCTTATTTTTAACTAAACGCGCCACTTTTTTCAGTAAAAGTTTTGAATGAAACTTGATTATTTTTATATCCAAAAGCATGGCATCGATGGTTGTTTGTGAAAACGACGGCAAATGTTGCATTTCCGACCAGCAGTAAAAAGCACAATTTGCATATGTCACACGTTCGTTCGACAGCTTTGTGTAACAATTTTCTTGAAATACTGCAGTGTGTTGCCTGGCTTTGTTTTGGCGAAATCGTCCTTTCGCCTGATATTTATCCGACCATACGGACAAGACAGAAACCTTTCAAAAGGAGCACATTTTTTTAACTCCAACGATATCTCCCTGCCTCGATAATTCATTCAAACGCGAATATGTAAATATGAACCCCAAGGTTAAATGAACAATAAAATTGATGCTCAAAAGAGCTGGACGTTTCGGAACGCATTAAAAGGTTATTTTAACACTTTCGAGAAAGAGTTTTCACCTGTTTAAACTAGTTAAAACGCCATTTTCTCTAGTCACCTTGGCTTAATCCCCCTTACACGTATCCACGACTTCTTCACAGTTGTACTTTGATTTTAATTGGTGAGCTAAAGATTGGCGAGCTAAAGATCATCACAGAGGGTTGCCAAAAAGCAATTTACAATAAAATGAGCTTGGAGGCCTGGAAATTTTGTGCGTCTGCTTGAAATCTGAATTTTGCACATAAATATTGGAAATTTCAAAAATTTGAGACAATATAGGCTTCATTTGCTTGTTACTCATTTTCACCAAAAAGTGACAAAATGTTTTAAAATTTGTCAAAATTCACTTGTATCATTTGCACAGCACTTAGTGCTGTAATTAAAACCAAGTGGAAAAATAAAAAGAAAATCTCTCCTCATATTTTGCTATCAACTGTTCATTTCTTTTGCACAGGGAATGGAGGAAATTCTTGAGTGCTTTCTTAAAGATGACAACCCTGATATGACCAGACAGATTCAGTTTATTATTAAACAGCTCAACTCAGGTACATACACGATGTTATTTGCCATGACTAATAATTTAATCCTAAATAAAAGCAGCTTCCTTGATTTGTCACTTTCTTCCAATTGGATATGAAGAACATAAACCTTGCGGAATGGTTTAATTTGTTACATGCACTTGCACTGATACAGACCATAGTTTGCGATGAATGGTCTATAAGAAACATACGGTCCATACAATTCGCTTGGTCTGTGAATTGGGCACACTGACCATATGGTGGAATTAGAGAATTGACTGTCCATACATTGTGGCTGAGTCTCATTAAGAGACTTAATGTTTTAGCCATCTGTTCATTGTGGTAGATGCAATGGCTTTGCAGTCCATACAGTTTTTCTGTACAGTTCTTGATGGTCTGTGAATTGCATCTCATTAAGAGACTTAGAATGTAAGACCTGAATGTTCAGTGGGATAGATGGCCTAATAACAGTCCATACAGTTCATTCCATCCATGGTTTAACACACAGACTGTATGGAGGAATTGAAGGTCCATGAATTGCATCCCATTCATCAGAGTTCAGTAGAGTGTGAGCAGTATGTCTATGGGGTGTACATTTCATACAAACATGATTTTTAGCCTAAGAAAACAAACCATGGAAGTGTGAATTGCAAATTCCAGCAAAGAAGCCTACAAAGAAGCTAATTCAAGCATGACTACCCCTTGTTCTTTAAGAGTACACTGTATGACCACAAATATGCCCTTTCCATGTAGTGCAAATTATGAATCTGAGCAAAGAAGCTCACAGAAGCAGGACTATGCCTCATTCTTTAAACGTGGGACCACAAAATATGCAACACAGTGTACGGTATTGCTAGTACAATATTTACAGGAAAGAAGGAATCCAATGCTACTTGCAGCCAAAACATATAATGACAATACAAACATGAATTCCTCGTGCTTTAAGCATGTGATGGTTGGGTCCAAGCACAAAAGTATTATGAAGCGAACAAAGAAGCCATTAGTTTGCGCATGCCAAAGGTGTGCATGCGGCGCACCATGCATGGTTAAGAAAATATTTTAACCCAGCTGCTCGAGAAAATTTGGTTATGGCGTCACTGTACTTACATCGTACATCCGCCCTTCCTTGTATGCCAAGTGAAAAGTCACACTAAAGCTGTTCTTTCTTGTGCATTTTAGCAGGAAATCGTTGGAAAAACAAACAAAAAAAATGAACACAATAAGAGAAGGAATTTGTGGTCTTTTAGCAGTATCGGCATTGTATTTTCTGGGCCATAGCTGGACGGAAATTCTTACCGAGGCAATGCCGGTGAAAGAAAACACCTCTTTAAAATGTACTGCCTTTTACAGGAACCTCAAACAAATGCTTAACACAATTGTGAAACTGGAGAGCCTGCTTTATATTTTCGTAAGACGCACACAATGAAAACATACCATAAATTCAACATTTTTACAGAGGCAAGTGCCTCGGTTCGCCTCGTGCTTGCCATAGCCCTGATTTTAAAAGCTTAATGTAATTGAAGGCAAAAAGGGGAAAAAAGCCGATCAAATGTATATGCACGTCTCAAAATCTGATAGAAAGCTGTCAAAAACTAGCGCACTTCACACTTCATTAAAAAAGTTAGAAATCTTTGTCCCAAGGCTGTGAACAAGCTTTAATTAACTTGATGAAAGGCTGAAACTCAAGCTCAAGTAAAAAAAGCTGATCAAATGCATAAGCACGTCTCAAAATCTGACATGAAGTTGTCAAAAAGCTGTCAAAAATGTCAAAAACCAGCACGCTTCACGTGTCATTTGAAAAAAGTTGAGATCTTCATCGAAAGTGGCCTGTAACCAACAATCAAGTTCGCTGTCTATAAAGATGTCATCTTAATTTGTTTGAACTGGTAAGAATCAGCGTTTGGATGTTTAAAACAGCGAAATGGGTTGACTGGCTGGCTGACTTTGATAAATTTTATAGGGGACAGGTCTGCGAGAGAAATGCTTGTGTGGTGGCAAGTGCTTTCTTCGTTAACTGGATGATGGTTGCCACTGAGAATCATTAATATTGAAGAAGGTTCTTTGGAAGATGTAAGAAGTAACAGTAAAACTATCAAAGCACTTTAGGGTTTTGTGTCTGCTTAGCCAAGGAAAGATTTTGTGGGAAATGGCACTATATTGATATATTCAGCTCTGCTGCATTCTATTCCGAGTGATTGCTGCCTATGATTCCTGTTGACTGCTCTAAATGATTAGGTGCGGACCTTTTTTTGTCTTTTCTACGGACATTTATGTTAAAATTGTTTAGTAATTTTTGTAGCTTGACACAAGATATTTTTGTTACTTGTCTAATTTCTCTTCTCCAAGAATCTGTGAAGAAACATTACATATTGTGCTTTGTTTTCCTGTAATAGCAGAGCACCATACCTATAGAACCCGTCAACTGCTTATCAAAAATTTCCCCAATTATTTCTCAACAATTTGCAATCAATTTTTTTACATATAAGGTTACCATAGCAACAGTGCAGCCTCTTAGAAACACCCTAAATTTTGGATTTATGTGCGTATAACTCAAAAACGAGTCTGGTGACCCCCAATTGTTATTATTGAATTGCAATTTGCATATAAAGATTCATCTTTCTGCAAAGATTTTAAAAAATCTGTACATGGGGTTCAGAGCCACCTTAATTTTTCGATGATTTAAAGTGGCTCTGAACCCCATGTACAGAATTTTTTAAAACTTTTCAGAAAGATGAATCTGCATGTGCTGATTGCAATTCAAAAATAAAAATTGGGGATCACTGGACTCGTTTTTGAGTTACAGGCACATAAAACCAAAATTTATGGTGTTTCTAAGAGGCTGTACTGTTCCTATGGTAACCTTATATGTAAAAAAAATTGGTCGCAAATTGTTGATAAATAATTGGGAAATGTTCTGATACCATGTTCAAGAAAGTAAACAAAAAATTGTGGTAGTATCGATCCATCAAAGAGTTGGTGTTTAAAAATAATGAAACCATTTTGAGCCACCTTAAATACTGGACATCCATCTTATAGCCAAATGACACCTGTTAAAACAAGGTATCCACTGACCAGTCTCACGTGACCATATTGTGGGCTCAAGTTGAGACTTCATCGAGGTCAGCTGTTTTTTTTTGTAAGTTGACCGCTGACCAGGTACTTGCTTTTGATTGGATCACAGGCTCAAGCCAGGTGTGGGACACTCAAACCAAAACAAGGCCTAATTTTTTGCAAGCTTTCTGCAGCTTGTCACATTCAGTTGGTTTCTTCATTTTGTGCAAAACAACTTCATCTTCGATCGAAGTTTGTCTTTAAATTCGCGTAAAAAGCATAAAAATCAAGAACTTGTCAAAAGATACTCCGGAGGGTGAATTTTCAAGTGATAAAAGGAAGAGCAAAAGATTTTTCTCAGTAAAAGCTTCAAAATTGGATTGATTGTGTGGTTAAAACCAAAATAATATAGCGCTTCAAGGGCTTTCACTTTACCGCGGCATCTTGCATCTCACCAAGAAGTCACTTAACAGTTCACCGGTATTAATGGGAGGAACAAGTAACTCAAACTCTGTGGGAGAATCTCTTTCTTTGGACAAACTGTTTGCTATTTTTGCGGATGCTTGTTTTTACTTTACTGAAGCTTGTGTACTTTCAAGTGGTAGAAACCTCTACAACACAGGGCAGTGAGGTAAATTAAATAGATTGAAGCTTAATTAACATTTAGTTTAATCATTGTTTCTTTTGTTCAGGAATGAAACTTGTATTTTTCTCTCAACTGGATATAAATAACAATCATCTGTACTCGTTTTGGACGCAAAGAAGTAGTTGAAATGTTTGTTTGTTTTGTTACATTGTTTTCTTTGCAAGCAAACAAGTGTTTTTACTCCGCTTGGCTGAACTTAATGATTAAAGCCCCGGCTAAACGATCACACATTTTCATCCAACATTGTCAGTTGTCAAACGTAATGTTCGGTGGCTAAACGCACAAACAATGTTTGAGCAAACACTAGACAGTTTGTCCATAGAAAAAAAATCCCTAAAAGGAAAGTTGACATACTTGAAACTGTAGACTCCTATATTGAAGTGGAATGATAATTGACCTAATGAAAAACTGATCCTCTTTTGTCCTTCTCTTTTACTAGCATAATCTGATTCTCCTTTTCCCTCTTCATCTCTTGATTGCAATATTAATGATAATAACATCTGTAATTTATTTTAATTTTGCTGCATAGCTTAATCAAACTTGCATTATTATGTAAAGTTAAGTTTTTCCATTTTTCTTGCATGTTTGTAAAAATTCATTGTTATTCGTCTTTTCTGATATATTCTCATGCTCGTGTTGTCCCGCCTTGACTAGCTTTGCGGCTTAATTTGCGGCACAAGCTTCTTATACCTATTTGAATTTGTCAATAAATTGTTGTTGTTGTTGTTATTACAGAACGATTTTTTGCCTACTATCACTGAAATTTCGACTTTAGGTGGTTCATTTGGTTGCTTTTTACCAGCTGTGCATGTTTTGTTGGTTGAGGTGGTTAAGCAATCAAACATTTCTTCGTGATGCAAAATGTTGGATGAAACTGTTTGATCTAGATCAAACAAGGAAAGCCATTTAAGAATAAATGCAATGTTGAGAGAGGTGGCTAAACGTTCAAACACGATGTTGGATGAAAATGTTTGATTGTTTTTTGATTGTTAAATTTCTTTCAGAACAGACATATGGTTTGTGTATTGTTTTCTTGTAATGTTGTAATGATTTGAGGTTTTTGAACCGTGGTCAATTCCTGTTGACTGCTCTAAACATAAAATATTGGCACAAGGAAAAAAAAACCATGCGAAGTTGCTCAATACCAGAAAAATAATAATAATAATAGTGGAGCTCCGCTTTTAGGCTTGGCTAAATCTATATATTATTTTGTTTTGAGGTTTCTGTTGACTGGTCTCAACAAACAGTTTGTACCCTGATTGCTATTGGCTCTGTAAAAAGCGAGCTAGCTAGCTAGCTAGGTAACATGCAACATTCCGACCATTATCCGAAGCTGTTTGAATGAGAATGACAACATTTGACTGGATACGCTGATACCGACCATTACTGGAAACTGTTCAACTGAGAACAAATTTGATCACTTCAAAAGTGGTCAGACAATTAACAACGTGTGACTGATAAACCACTTTTTCACAATGCTTTTCGCTCCTTCTGACGAAAGGCTTTTGTAAAATATAAACTCATTTATTTTCATTGAAAATCAAATACAATTCTTATCGAGTACTTCAACAATGGCCTTGATTTATCGAACAGAATTCTCACAGAAAGCCATAGAAAATATTTTATCCAGGGCAAATTAATGTCACGTGCTAGGCAAACAGTGTTATCATATTTCAGTTGATCACGTTTGTTACGGGGTGTTGCCTTTTGTATAAAAAAAACAAACAAACAAAAAGAGATATTACAAAAGTTATATTAAAAAATTAAAAATAAATAAATAAAGTAAACATATATGTAGTCACTCCTGCAAATTTCTCAGTCCCGGCTCCATGTATATCAAGATTCGACAACTGTTTCACGTACACAGGTTCTACGGGTTTCTGCCTTTATTTCAATCTCAGTAGTTGTTGTTGTAGATTCCATATGTTGATGAGTCCGGGTAGAAGTTAATCAAAGGCAACATAGTCCATATTTTCATTCTATGGAAAGAATATTCAAAGAACTTCAAACTAAACATGTCTGACTCTTTTCGAGCACATGGGTTATGACGTGTACTCGAGTTCCGGTTCAGAAAGCAGTTCCGGTGACAACATCACGCCCCTATGAACGCCCTTTGACGGAAGTTCATCACATTTGAAATTCATTCTTGATACCAAGCAGGCTGTTCAGCGGAGCTCACTGTCCTTCTTCATGCTCTGCCGCTTCTAGCAAACAAATCTTGGTAAATGGTCGCTTGAAAAGAGATCCCTTTGCTTTCACTTCGACACTCCTCACTAATCCATCGTTGCCAGGGAACACGCTTGCAACTCGACCAAAGGGCCACTGGTTCCTTGGGACATTATCATCAGCGATGAGGACGAGGTCTCCAACACGTAGGTTTCTTCGAACTTGGTTCCACTTTTGTCTTTCTTGTAACAACGGGATATATTCTCTCAACCAATGCTTCCAGTAATGATTGGCAAGAACCTGCGCCTGTCTCCATCTCTTCCTGCTCATCCTTTCACTCTCTTCAAAAACTTCTGAGGGCAGGTTCGTGGAAGGGCAAATGTTCAAGAAATGATTTGGCGTGAGAGGTTTGCTGTCATCAGGGCTGAATGGGTCTCGTGTCAGAGGTCTAGAGTTGGCAATACACTCGGCCTCGGTAAACACTGTTTGCAGAACCTCTTCATTGATTAGATCTTTGCCCAGGATGGCTTTCAAGCTTCGTTTTACCATTTTCACTAATCGATCCCAGACTCTGGACATGTTGGAGGCCCCAGCAGGGTGGAACACCCACTTACATCCACGCTGCATCAATTCTCTTCCAACCTTGTCATTATCAATTTGATTTATGGCATCACTTATTTCACGATCTGCCCCAACAAAGTTCATCCCATTATCTGACCGCAGTTCTCTCACATGCCCTCTTCGATTCAGAAATCGAGTCAAAACAAGAATGAAATCATCAGTATCTAGAGACCTTGCAACTTCAAGGTGTACTGCGCGTGGATTCAGACACACAAAAATCGCTCCCCATTGTTTCTCTGCAACTCTTCCTCTCCCTCTTTTCACGTAAAAGGGTCCGAAGTAGTCAGCTCCACTGAACGTGAAAGGGGGTTCATACAGTGTCAGCCTAACTTGCAGCAGCTCGGCCATTTCTTGACTCATCTTACGGGGCATAAGCTTCTGACATAGTAAGCACTTCCCAAGAACCTCCTTTATGGCTACTCGAGCCTTCACCATCCAGAACTCTTCCCTGAGAAAGAACAAGACCTGTTCAGTTCCACAGTGACCATTCTTTTCATGCAAATAGTGTATCCGGATTCTTGAGACGTGATGTTCTTTAGGCAGTATCATCGGGTTCATGGCATTAGATGAGATAGGGGCTCTCGAAAAATTCTACCGCCGACCCTCATGACTCCATCATTCATGATAACTGGTTTGAGCTTCAAAATGTGGCTTGGTGCTTTCACTTGATATCCTGCTTTGAGATCCTTTATCTCATGAGGGAAGGCCTTTCTCTTCACCAAAGATACAACCTCTCTCCTCGACCTTTCAAGTTCCTCTTGTGTAACGTGGTTTTGAACTTGACACAACTCTCTCCCGTTTCTTCTTCTTTGAAGACCACTTCAGCCATTGTATGAACTTCAGTAACTAGGCAAATGATCGCAGCAAGGTTATCCAGCGAGAAAATCAGGTCAAGAGGTTGTCCAGTGGTGTAGTCGTTTCAACTTCGGTCAGGTAAACTTCCTTTTTTATATCAAGCTTGTCAACTGCTACCTCGTCATGCTTGATCTCCGGCCAGTGATCCTCTGTTTTCCACAGAAAGGACGGTCCATTCAACCAACGTTCATTGTTCTGAAATTCATTCATTTCCAGTCCTCGACTAATGTCATCTGCAGGGTTGAGCTTCCCTGGACAATGTCTCCACTGTTCCGGAGCGGTGAGATCCCTAATTTCTGTAACCCGATTTGCAACGTAGGTCTGAAATTGTCGACTTTCACTGTACATGTAGTTCAGGGTAATCATTGAATCCGTCCAGAAAATCACCCTTTCAAATTCGAAGTTCAGTTCCTGTCGCACTGAAAAGTCAACACGTGCTGCCAAAAGAGCTCCTGTAATTCTAGTTGGGGAATGCTGACTGTTTTGATAGGAACGTTTCTGGATTTTCCAGTGACAAATGCACATTCAACAGTTCCATCAGGGTAGACTATTCGAAGGTAGGTGCAGGTACCATAGCTGATTTCTGAAACGTCACAAAAGTGATGGAGTTGAAGTGTGGCTTTCAAGTGATCTGCGCAACTGAAGTAACATCTTGGAATTTTCACCTCGGCTAGGAGCAGAAGGTTGTTCTTCCATTGCTGCCATCTCTGAAGAACTTCCCCGTCGAGTGGTTGATCCCACGCTCTCTTCTTTCTCCACAGATCTTGCATGATTTGCTTTGCTGGTAGCATTACTGGTGCTGCCAGGTTCAGAGGGTCAAATACTGAGCAGATTGTTGACAAAACTCCTCGCATCGTGTCGCCTTTATCCAAATTCACGACTTTGAAACCAAAGGTGTCAGATTCAATGTGCCATCTCACTCCAAGGGCTCTGTCCACCGGCAGTTCATGAAGGGTGAAGTCAAGTGTTGGATCCGCTCTCTTCTCAACAGCTACTGCGGCCAAGACTTCTCGGTCATTGCTCATAAATTTCGTAAGGTTAAAACCAACTTTGGCACAAAGTTCAGTCAGCTCCTCCATTAGCCTAATTGCACTCTTTGTGGTCGGCATGGACTTGATTAGATCGTCGACATAGTAGTTGTCCCTCAGAGTATCTACGGTCACAGGGTCGAACTCCTTCCAATTGTCTTCAGCAGTTCTCAACAAGGCGAAGTTCGCTGAACAGGGCGAGTCTGTAACACCAAATATGTGTACAGTCATTGCGTACTCTTTAGGCATTTCGTCTAAGCTCCCACTTCACCAAAGGAACCGTAAGGAATCTTGATCATCTGGTCGCACTTTCACCTGGTAAAACATGCTTTCAATGTCTCCAACCAATGCGACCTTCTCTTTGTGGAATCTCAATAACACACCAACCAGACTGTTGGTATAATCAGGGCCTGGTAATAGGTTTTTTTTCAGCGAGGTTCCTTTATATTCGGCAGCAGCATCAAAGACTATTCGTACTCTATTTGGCTTGTTGCAATTGGTCACTGCGAAGTGGGGAAGGTACCAAGTTCTAAAGCCAGTTTTAGAAGCCTCTTCCGTCATTAACTTCCGCACATGGCCCTTGGCTATGTAGTCATTCATCGTTGCGCGATATTTCCTTTCAAGGCTAGGATCTTTACGGAACTTCCTTTTCAAACTCTGCAACCTCTTTTCAGCCTCTTTGCAGTTGTTTGGCAGTTCAACATCATCCTTCCGCCACAACAGCCCAGTCTCGCAATGACTGTCAGACAGTCTCGTAGTCTTCTCGAGAATGTCTACTGTGCGGATATCCTCTCTGGATAAATAGTGGTTTTGACATCTAGGCACTGGCTCCTCAATTACATGTTTACACAAAGGCTTTGCCCCAAATCCTTCTATCTTCCAAAAATTCTCAACTTGTTCAAAAAGACATGCAATTTTCTCTCGCAAGATGTGAAGTGAACACTGACTTCCCTGTGATTTGGTGAGCCCAGAATTGTTCCAGTAATCACCCAGCCCAATGGGCCTCGCTGAGCTTGCAACTGGCTACCAGGTCTATTTGACTTTCGCACTTCGAAGACTTCATGCGCTTCACCCACGTCCTTTCCAATCAGCACTGATACTTTCTTTATCCTCACGTCTGGCACATCAATGTCCAGTAGGTGGGGATGCGATCTTCTGTCAATATCTTCAGGTAGACATCTCTCTGAAACATTGAATTTCTCTGAGACCAGTCCCTCTTCAACATTAAGTGTTTCACCTTCTCCACTAACAGATTGCAGTTTAAATTCGACCACTTCAAACTCTTCATTTTCTTGCTGCAATTTAACAACATGCTAACAAATATCAACTCCTTACGACCTCTTAGCCCTAATTCTTTAGCAACGTCAACACTAATTATGGTTCCACGGGAAGCGTTGTCTAACAGCCCATAAGTGGTGACAGACCTTCCATCAGGTGATGTGATTTTTACTGGTATCACATGCAGAAGCACAGTTTTTGTCGAGCCTGGCTGCGTCATGGTTGCATATTGCATCGTATGTCTGATTACTGAAGGTCCTTGACCACCAGGAACTTCAGCGTGCGGGCCTGTTACTGCCAGATTCAGTTCTTCTGTACTAGCTTGGTTGAGTCTGTCAGTTTCCCTCCTTGTACCTGGGGGGTTATGGAGTAGCTTGTGGTGTCGTTTGTCGCTTCCACAGGGGAAGAATTTCGGCGATTCACACCTTCCTCGAAGGTGTCCAAATCTCAAACAAGCATGACACAACCTGCAAACTTCCACAATGTCCCATCTGCTCTACAAATCCTTCTTCCGAAACTTGAGGCATGAAGATAGTTTGTGAGATCCGGAGCAACTTAAACAACTCCTGTTAGCGGGTGTGTTGCTGTTTTGTCCTTCGCTGAGCAATTTTCGTCCAGTGCTCTTTCCTTTAACATTGGTGACAAAGGATGAAGTCTGCCTTGTGGGCTCAGGGATGAATGACCTGTTGTTGATCTTCAATGGCTTTGTTCTGTTTCCCTTGACTTCTGAATTTGGGACCAAAGAAACACCAGCAAAACCAGGGTCGTTTTTGATGGCAGCTTGTCACTTCACAAATTGAGCAAGGTCCTTTAACTTTGGGATCTGTCCCTTTTCTCTGATGAAGTATGATACATCTGCCCATTTGTTGATGATGTAATCTGGCAGTCATGCTACAATCATCTTCATATTTGAAGTGGTACTTGCCTCATGCTCATACTCTCCTTCCAGTCTTCGTGAGGCACACTGGAGTTGTTCAGCAAAATTATGCAAGCCCTTGAAATCTCTGTTTCCTAATTTTGGTCCTGTGGTAGGCGTATTAATACACGCTGCAGTAACTGCAGCTGGTTGGCCATAGCGTTCCTCCAGGGTTGCTATAATGTCGTCATAGGAACACCCCACGGACCTTTCAACCACATCATAAGCCTCTCTGGACACAAATTTGGGGATAAATTTGATCCACTGGGCATCCGACAATAGTCCATCTTCGAGGTTATCTCGAATTCTTCTCCTGAAAATCGGAAAATCCACTGCATTTCCACTAAACTTGACAGGCTGCATAGCTTGCAACGTGGTCACCTTCAAAAGAATAGCCTGAGGATTTTCACGTGGATTCAATGGTTTATTTTCATGCTGCCCATTCCCATTTCCACCGTTATCACCCCCATTTGTGATAAAGTTCTCTTTACTTTGGATGTGGGAAGGATCTTTGGAATGAGGACTGGTAATTTTGTCACTATATTTCTTTAACCCATTGACTACCCGCTGTTTTTACATTTTCGGAGTGATTTTCCACCTATAAACGATGAATAGCAATTCGTGACTCTTTATTTGAACTACCAGGGGAAAGTGGTGCTGTCCTAAGCCACTGGAGGCTCAAGGTTTCTGAAAACGTCATTTTGACGTAGCTATTTTTTATCTGTGAAGCGACAACAATGGCCCAAGTTCGGTTTGCTTGCGATTTCTGCTAAATTTACAGCCATTTTTCATCTTTAGCAGCTGCCTGATCAGCATCATTAAGCGTGACGGTAGCTAAGAGTCCACTTTCTCAAAGAATCGAGCAAGGTGATGTACTTTGTTGTTGAATTTGGCTTGTTACTCGACGAACTGGGAATTTGGCCGGTCGAACACTTAGTACCTTTGGGACTCGACTATTGATGAATTTCTCGACCTACCGCCACATATTTTGGAATTTCTGAGTACTGAAGATGACCACAAGCAGGAATTTTTGGCAGTAGGTCGGAGTGGCTGTATGTGAAAGAATTGGGAGAAGGAACGGTTGCTGTCAAAAATTCTCGTAATTTCCCAGCATGCAATGTGGTCTAGATGTTGAAAATGGCGGAAAGGCCTGAATGCACTGGCTCAAAAGGCTGTATCTACGCTCGGGAGAAGAATATGAACAAAAAGTCATTTCTAAGCTAGAAAAAGGACTGAATTTCGTTATGATGGTTGAAGTTTGGTTTTTCGGCGATGATTTCCTTAAAAAACATGAAGGCAAAAAGGGGCATTTTTGTCGTTTCTCTTTGACGTTAAAAACGGTCAGTTTCATTCTTGTCCAAACTCAAAAGGCCATATTTGGTAAAAATCGCTACATTTCTTGCATTTATTGGATATCCAAATCTAAAGGGCATTCCATTTCGTGCTCACAACTAACAGTTAAGGCAATATTCGTGCGATTGAGAAAGTTGCAATGTTTTGAAGCATGGGAGTCTTTTACGGCCGGTTTTGGCCGGCACGGGTGCCAATGGGTTAACCGAGGAGTGAATTCACCAGCATTATGATTAAATTTATCTTCTGGAGTGTCCTGATGGCAGTGTGCTACCCAAATTGCTGTCTGTTGACTCCTGGTTATGGGAGGCTCAACAACAATCTTATCATCAGTCTCATTTTGCAAACTTAGGTCACACGAGACGGCATCACCCTCCTCTTCAACAAGAAGAGCGAATCTCTTTAGCTTCCAACTGTGCTTTAAATACCATTTCCTTTGCTGTTTTCTGTTTTTGCATCTCAATGTCAATCTTTTTCTTTTCCATTTCAGCTTCATAATTTTCTAACTTGAGTGCCTGTTGGGCCTTCAGCCTTTTCAACTCTACACTTCTCTTCAGTTCCTTTAATTGGGAAGATTTTGAGGATCTCGACGTGCTTGAGCCAGTCGAAGTTATTGGTGATAATTTAGGTTCTGCGCAAGATTTTGAGCTCTTACTTGACATGCAATACACGAGGGAAGACAATCTTTCTTCGGCTGCTGTGACATATCGAGAATAATCCTGGTAAACCTTCAGATAGTTGGACTCAACCCATCCAAATTCTTCAACAGACACCTCCTTACATAAGTCATTCTGGTACTGATCATTGTAGCGTTCCCATGCACGCTCAAGGTTCTTCACACTTCCACGAATCCCCTCAGATTCCGCCATTCAGAGAGACATGTTTTCAACTGACTTATACATGTACTTACACGTGACAAATAGCCGCTAAGCGAGCGCCTTAATCTGTGAATTTCTTCCACTTCTACCTCTTCACGATTCCTCAGATTTGGCTTCCTTGTTCTACTGGTAGCCTCAACATCCTGGTGAGGTTCAACAGTACGAGTCGCTGCATAAACTGCATATTCTTCTTAGGTAGTGCTGTAAACAAGTGCTCCCTTTGGTCTTTTGATCATAAACAAAACCCAGAATTCAAGTGTTTGCAAATTATCTCTCAAAAGGAGAGTACATGCCAACATGGCTTATCTATGCAATGCTTTCTTGTTCCTAGGTTTCCACTCAGTTTTGTTGAGTTCAAAAATTTGATGTTATTAAAAAAAATACTTTGTTTAAGAATACATTGTTGTGTAAAAGATTCCATATGGGTCATACAAAGGCAACTTATAGATGTTGGATTTATTGATCAACATTTCTTCATCATACAGTGGTCTAAGCCTTTTTTTAAGTTTTGTTTCTGGCATTTGCTAGTCTTTAAGAGAATTTCTCAATCTCAGCCAACCTGACACTCAGGTCTTTCTTGATTGTTGTTTTTTTTATAAACGATTTCCCTGTCACTCGTTTCACTTACAGATGATCCATCAGCCACAAATGAACCTGAGTCTGACGAGGACGAAGATGATGATGATGATGACGTGAGCTATAAATGTTTGTTATAAATCTTATGTGAAAATTTTACTGTACAGTCTAACCTCTCAAAATGGACACCTCTTTTACACAGACGTGCTTGCTTTGGCACATGTTTGCTTTAAAAAAACCTCTATAATACAGACCCTCTGTAATATGGACAACAGACACTAAAATTGGGCTGGTGAGGGTAATTTCATATAAGCTTACTGGTAACCTCTTAACTGCTTCAAAATACAAAACCTTTACTAAGGCTTTGTTGTAACTTATGCACGAGTCCAATTTTTAACCAATTGGGCTCCTGCATAAGGTAAATTCAAAATAGCTGTCGAACACAGTACATGTGATAATGAATATATCATTTTCATATATTTGAACTGAATATGTGAATGATCTTAAGTAGAGTATGTGAATGATCATTAATCAGCAGTGAAATTAAAGCCTGAAAAAAACTTCAGGCTTGTACAGGATTCTAACCCATGACCTCTGCAATACCGGTGCAGTGCTCTACCAACTGAGCTCACAAGCCAACTGGGAGCTGGTCATCTTGGTTCGTAATATACCCATGAATAAACACTGTACAGTTATCTCCAAAACAGTCATTGTTTTTAAAATGAAATTGGAAAGAACTGTTCAGAAAAAATCAGACCTTTTAAAATGTATTTAAGTAGGGAAAACTCTCTACACTCATGTACATATACACTTACATGTATGCCAACTCTCTCAGATTATCCTGGAGTCTCCTGTATATGGAACAAATCTCCCGGTCTCCCGTACGGGTAATCAAATCTCCTGGATAAAAACTTTGAACCTGTTAAAGACTTTGCTCCACTGCATACTCAAATCACATTCCAAAATTAAACGAATTTCGATTTTTCAATCTCTTTGCTGTTTCTTAATGCATTTCTGCATCTCTGACTTTCAAACACAAGTACATCGACAGAAACTAAACAAAAAGGAGGGCCTAATTCGATTCTGAAAAGATGGTCGATTTCATTTGGAAAGAAGTCATTTTTGGGGGGATGGGTGAGTGGGTTTCTTGTGGGCAGGAAAGAGTGGGCTAATGGCAGGAAGTGAGTGGGTTGCACCTGGGGTGGGGAGGGGGGTTGGGGTCCTGATGGAAAGAAAATCTCCAGAATTTAGATCTCCAGAGGTTGGCATCTATGTAATTATACATAAATAAATCAATAATCATGATATTTACCCAGGAAGCTCCACTCACCGAAGTGTGATCTGCTAGATCTTTATTTGTGATGCATCGCATACTCCACTTCAGTGCATGAGACACTGTTTTGTTAAAAATGTTCCTTTTGTACAAGAATGATAAGAGGCGATAACATTGATGTACGGCAAACAAACAAAAGTTTGATGTCGAAGATAATTAACACAATTTTGACTCATTTATCACTAAATGCATTATGACTTCTATAATACATGTGTATAGACACTGCTATAATAGGGACACTTGGCCCCGTCCCTTCGTTGTTTGTATTAGAGGTTTAACTGTACTATAGAACTTACAATTTTGGTGCTTGGTTGTTAGGTCTTTGGTGGTGGATGTATTGGTTAGTTAGTGTGTTGGATGGTAGTCTCAGACTGTTTGAACAGTTGGTAAGGTTAGTTGGTCAGTGGATGGCTGGATGGTGGTCTGGTTCGTTCCTATGTTTATTTGTCCATTCATTTACTACCGCAAAGACTCGCAGAAAAACGTTTTTTTAGTAAAACCTTGTAAGAAACTCAAAGTCAAGGCTAAAGAAGTCTTCTGTCTTAATTGAACGTAAACTCACCGACACTGAAATGGAAAAGACTTTGAATTCATTAACACACAATTTTAGCACTTTAATAGAATAAACATCACGTCCACCAACTATGACATATGATTCATGTTATTCTGTTATTTGTTTCCAGGTATTTCTTCGTTCAATAGACAGTTTTTAATAGAATTTTGCATGTTCATTCTGAAATCTTATAGCTTAGTAGCCACGCATTAGTTCAAACAATGGACGCTGCATTGGGACTAGGGCAAGGACAATAACATATTGTGTTTGTTTACTCTGAAGTAAAAAAAGATGGAGGTATTTCAGTTCCATATTGTGTGACGTTCTCCTGTTCAAGAAAAGCGGCCATAAAATGTTTAAAGGATATGTTAACAAAGGTTTAGCACTGTTTCACAGTGAGAAATGTGAGCTTGAAATAAGCATCACCAACAGCTCTTGTAGGAGCCACCAAACTTGCAAAAGCAATGAGCAGTTGTCTGCTTTAGTTTTATGTATTATTTACTTAACCCACTGACGCCCAAGACTTTTTACAGTTTTGAGTGATATTCTGTATATAAACGATCCATAGGATTTTGTGACTCCATATTTGGGGTTGCCATGGAAAGTGCTGCTGTTCTAAAACACTGTAGGCTCGAGTTTTCTAGAAACGTCATTCTGAGGCAGCCATTTTGCTTCATTGAGCTATTATAACGGCTCAAATAATGGTTTGTATGCGATTTTTGGTAAGTTTACCGCCATTTTTCAGCTTTAGTAGCTGCCTGATGAGCATCATTAAGCGTGAAGGTAGCTAAGAGTCCACTTTCTCGAAGAAGCGAGTTAGGTGATGTACTTCTTTAGTGAATTTGGCTCCTTGCTCATGGAACTGTTAAAATGGCCACTCCGAAACGAAGTAGCTTTGGGACTCGACTACTGATGAATTTCTTGACCTACCACGGCATATTTTGGAACTTGCGACCACTGAAGAACACAACAAGCACGAACTTTTGGTGGTAGGTCGGAGTAGCAATGGACTTAGTATAAATATGAAATATGTGGGGTTAGGAACAAATGCTGTCAAAATTTCTGGCTATTTCCCAGCATGCAGTGCGGTCGTGATGTTGAAAATCGAGGCAAGGCCAGAATGGACTAGAACGAGAGGCTGTGGCTCGGTCCGGGCAATGAAGAAGAGCAAAACAAATCACTTCTAAGCTAGAAGTAGGACTGAATTTTGCTATGAATGTTGACTTTTGAGTTAGCAACAATGATTTCCTTAAAAAAAACTAAAGGCAAAAACATGATTTTTGTTGTTTTTCTATGACGTTAAAAACGGTCATTTTTGTTATTGTCCAAATTCAGATGCTGTTATTCTGCAAAAATCGCTGATGTTTTTGTGGTTATTGGGTTTCTCAATTTGAAGGACTTTCTAGTCAATGCTCACAACTGATAGTTAAGGCAATGTTCATGTGATTGAGAAAGTTGCAATTTTTTACAGTAATTTTTGTGTTGCTGGCGGGTGGGTAAATTGTGTGGTTGGACTTATCAGTAAATGGGTTGGTTGGTGGGCTTGTTGGACATGTTACATTTCTGCAACATCATTCTGTTTAAAGGTTCAATTAACTAACATTGATTATGATTATAGCTGAGTTAATCGTTTGTATCACAACTGAGTCACAAAGATGTGGATCACAATGTTTTGACCACTATACAGCTGGTCTTCATTATGTAGGGTCCCTCTTTACCAATGTCTATAGAAAGCCTACACTCACCCTCAATCTGTAAAATTTGGTATTTTCAAGTGCCTGTATGATCTATCAAAACACCTGTCACCAGTTCTTGTTTCTAACGGTTACCCCTTTTCATTTGTGAAAAAAAATATCACAAACACCAAGAGACAAACAGCCAGAAAAGAACCTGAAAAACAAAACAGAGTAGTCGACATGATTCCCTGTAAGTGTGGTAAGGTTTATATTGGAGTGACAAGAAGGTCTAGTCATGATTGCATTAAGGATGATAGAGACATACAGCTTGCTCAAACCCAATCCTCCACCATTTCAGAACACAGCAATGTGACCAGACACTATCCCTGACAACATCAACAGGGAGAATGGAATTGAGATTCCCAAAGCATGAATGCCCACAATCAAACAACAGCTATATCTAGAATAAGTGACCAGTGCCAAACATAGAAGGCCGAGAGAACAATTTCTAGCCTGAAGGATGTTCGAAATCCTCTAATCAAAAACAGCCAAAGTGAGGATCAAAATGCATTAATCATCACCAGCCATGGTGCTACTTATATTGATACACAGCCAGTCGACTCCTTCGCCTGAGAAGACCAGCAGTACAATGGTCAGCATCCATATGACTCAGTTGTGAGATGAACAATTAACCCAAACCATGGGGACAAACACCTCTCATGATATTGATCATGATGACTGACACGTGAAATGCTTTAGGCAGTTCACACTCACTGTAAACCCTGTGTTCATCTGAAGATGACTTCCCTGTTTTGTCTGCATACTGGCTAATTTTCCTGTTTTGTGGACAAATTAAGGTGATTCCTCACAATTGCATGGCATATCCTTACTGCACTTAATTTATGACATCATTTAGCGTGCGCTCATGCACGCATACACTAGAAACATTGTGTATTTGCCTTGACATTGAGCTTTGTCATCAGAAATTTTCTCTTTTTCATCGTGTTGTAAAGAATCCAGCACGGTACCACCCTTTTTATTGGTGTTATGTACTCGTAATAGGCACACGAAAAACATTGTAAGGGGAAAAAAGTTTAATGGTAGAAATTGGATTACTTATAATTATATAAATGACGTGAATCTCTGCGTTTGGAGCCAGGAATGAGTTTGAGGGTATGGCGTTTTGGTCCAATTTCCTTACAATCTATTTACAAGATTGGACAATTTGAAATCACAATACTGAAAGAAAATGTAGCCCAGCGAAAAGATGAGGCTCTAGGTTTCACTACTATTCATACTGTGTGCTACGTAATAACAGCTTTTTACGGTTGTTCAAGTTTCGAACATTGACCGCGGAACTCCGTAAAAATCACTTAGAATAACAAGTTGCAGGGCGAAAACAGCACAGTGATCCCATCTTTTTATTGCATTTTTTCATTGTCCTTTGCATGACTGTCAATTGTGCCAAGTCTGAAAAAAATCTTAATAGTACATTCTTTTCAGGGGAATCACCTTAAATGGTAAGAGAGTTTTGCTTCTTTTTCTAGTCAATGTTCACTGTTGCATTGAAGAAATGTTCACCAAAGCAAACATTCCAGTGACAATTATTTCACTTTGATTTAGAGACTGCAAACTAGAACAAAGCTCTCATTTGCTTGCAATGCCGTCCTTGTGTTTTCCCACATATAACAATCAAATTATTTCAAGCGAATAGCAGTTAGAGATTCAGTAACATGCTTCAGTACCATTTCTTTATACAGAGTGAGAAGAGGTTTTTGACTCTCTGGCTTTTGTGCGGGTGAAGAGTTATTACCACTATAAGAGCATTGTATTATTTTATGTTTCCGTTATGATCCATAATTATTTCTACAGCCAGCAGCATATATAATCAGTAAAGGGGATTAGTTTCTAAAGAAACTGTGGTGCTGCGTCGGTGGGGGAGTGAAACACCAAAATTTGGTTTATCAACGGAGTTGATAATGTAAATTGACCACCGTACAGGGATTCGATTAGCTGACATTTCGAGCGTTAGCCCTTCATCAGAATGAATCGAGGAATTGTGGGTTGTTTATGGGTTGTTTTTGTTTATGGAGCTACACTATTGGTGGTAACATGGTAACGTGAAAAACAGGAGTAAATTAATTGAATGAAAAGCGCTCGTTGATACCATGGGGATTAAGAGTGCCAATGTCAAAGATCAGTTTTTGCTCGAGATTTTACGGCTTTCCGTGGTACCTCGATGTAGGGAAAGGCCGGAGATCGACATGTGTTGTTTGGAATGGTTAGGGAGATTAAAATGCTGAGCGACAGGTTTGGATGTGTCTTTGTCATCTTTCTCAACACCACGAAGATGTTCTCGGAATCGGTCACCTAGTCGTCTTCCTGTTTCGCCGATGTATAACTTTTTGCATAATGTGCAGCTTATGCAGTAGATAACATTTGCAGAGGTACATGTGAAGCGATCAGTGATCTTAACAGATCGCTTAGGGCCTGATATTTTGTCAGTGTTTTGAATGAAAGGACAAGTTTTGCATCACGAGCGTGCACATTTAAAAGTACCAGGCTGTTCAGTTGTTTTGAATGCGCTTCTAACTAGAAAGTCACCTACATTTTTGTCGCGTTTGAATGAAATCAATCGATAGATTGGCTTGCATTATACTGGAAGTACAATGTACAATTCCATGTGAATTTTCTTCTGAAAGCAAACCACTGGTCTAGAAATGTTCATTGGGATGTTAAGTAGACTTGAAAAGTTTTGCTGGCAACTTTCCATCTTGCTGAGATGGGATTTATGGGGGTTTGAAATTCTGAAGTATGGAGGCCACTGTGGAAACAAGGCAGGAATGCAATATATCCCTTATAACCTCCGTAAACATATACCATTGTTTACCAAACATACTTTGCTGCTCTTACATAATTATTCATTTTTGTACAGTTGGTGGTCACATGACCCTGTAGCATGGAAATGAGTGGAGAGCCAATCTGAACTGTAGAATAGATAGCAGAGCATGATGGGAAATAAAGAGAGCACATGGAAAAGATGGTGTCGTTATGATTTTGTGTCTTGAGAAAAAAGTTTCCGATGAAAAATCCATAGTGGTCCTTCGATAGTCGGATGTAAAGAAGCGACAACGAACCATGCCAAAACATTTACATGACTATGTGGACATTCTGGGACAAGCAACAGCTGTGAACAGCCAGAAAACAGAATGCACTTCGATCATGAGTGGTGATAGTCACCAAACCAGTAAAAAGAGTGACGAAACAAGCAAATCAAGATCATCTTCTGCCAAAGAACGAGCGATGGAAGCTGCAAGGGAAGCCAGGCTGGCAAAATTAAAGGCAGAGCAGCTTAAAGAATAAGCTTTATTGGAGGTTCAAATCACAACTCAAAAGGCCGAACTCAATGCGCAGCTCACTATTAAAGAAGCAGAACAGGAAGCTAACTTGAAAGCACAAGAAGCGTTACTTTTGCAAGAAGAGGCAAGTGAAGATGAGATTAGCGAAAGAGTGAAAGACTTTGAAGACAACCAGCTGATTGCAGAGGTTGAAAAGAATGTCAAAATCAAGCAACCGTTTGGCAATACGAAAGAAGATCTCCCATCCAAGAGAGTCCGAGAGGCCTAAGGCAAATGCAAGCAACCCAAGGTGGAATTCAAGACAGCAAAACAGCCGAACTAATGCGTTCACGACTTCAGCAGTCAAACTCGAATGTCCTGTTTGCAAAAAATGATCATCAGATCACCATATGTGAAACTTGGAAGAAAGGAACTGTGAACGATCAGTGGGAGTTAGCTAAGAAACACAATCTATGGTTCTTGTGTCTGAAAAGAAATCACCGAACATGGCATTGTTCATCAAAGGAAACCTGTACAGTGCAAGGGTGTGGTCGAAAACACCATCCACAGCTTCACGAAACAGGCATGCGGCAATTAAACCTGTCTGCGGCTGCATATCATCCTGTACAAACTTACACTGAGAATACACAGCAGAGCAGGACACCTGAAACCCACGCAAGCTGTGGAATGACTGAGAAGCCTGTTAATGCAAGGGGCAATGAGAAGGTGGCTCTTCAGATCGTGCCAGTTATTCTTGAAGGAAGAAATGGATTCAGGATCGAAGCAAATGCATTTTTGGATGGTGGGTCAAGCTCATCCTACCTTAGAGAGGAAGTGGCAGACACCCTAGGTCTGGAAGCAGAATGTAGACCACTTCGTGTTTCAGTTTTTGGAGTGAAAACAGTTGTTACAGACAGTAAAACTGTGACTGTGTGGATGGAAAGCATGGATGGTGACACCAAGAGAGAGATGCTCTTATGGACAACCCCAAGCATATATAAAAGTAAAGCGATGGATTGGTCTCAAAGTAAGAAAGAGTTGTGCCATCTTCATGCCTTGAGAATTGCAAAGCCAGTTGGGAGTGGAGAGAGGGCTTCTTCTCCCTCATGAGCACCATGTTGGAAAACCAGGGGAGCCTGTGGGTGTGAAGACGCCACTAGGATGGACAATTGTAGGACACGTGCAGGAGGAGATTACCGGTTGCTATGCTGCCTACCAAGCCTTTACATTTCATGCCAATCCCACTCCTGAGTTACAAGCTGATGAACTGGCAGGGTTTGTTGATCAAAAGAAGTTGACTGCAGAAGAGATGTATGCTGAGTGTAAGGTGGCCAATTCGAGGTGTTACATTGATGGACGTTATGAAGTAGGCATCCCTTGAATCAATGATCAACCGCCAATATATTCCAACAGAGCAAGCGCTGAGTCTTGACTCATTTCCCTCGAATGGCAACTGCAAAGAAGACTGGATATTGCCGAAAAGTACTGCCAAGTGATGGAAGCAAACGTAACTAAGGGATATGTAAGGAAGGTAGAGCCTGCCGAGGTAGATGATGGGCTGAGCTGGTACTTACCCCACTTCCCTGTAGTGTGAGAAGATAAAGAGACCTCAAAAGTGAGGATAGTGTACAACTCAGCAGGAAAGTATGGAGGAATCAGCCTAAATGACACCGTGTTACCTGGAACCAAGTTGCAGCAAGACGTCTTTGATGTGTTAATCCACTTCCGCAATAACCCTGTTGCTCTTGTAGCTGACCTGACGGAGATATTCTCCCAAGTTGTCATGGCTAAGCAAGACAGGCAATATCATCGATTCCTTTGGAGAGGTTTCGATCTTGCAAGACCCCCAGAAGTTTTTATGAAGCTATGAGGCTGATGTTTGGTGATCGTAAGATAAGATAACAACTTTATTTTATCACGCTAGCCTATTCAACAATGTAAAAAAACATTAGCTGGTTTCCAGTAGGGACGTGAGCTAAGTATAAAAATTAAAAATATCGTAAATATACTAACAACCGGGCCATCACCTTACATGGCACAGTACGTTGTGCGGCAGCATACCAAAGATCACCAGGAGGACTTCCCAATGGCAGTAGCAATCATCCTTCTTCAGATGTACTGAGACAGACGAGGAAGCCCTAAAGGTTTGCAATCAGCTCATTGAACTGCTAGGAAAAGTGGAGTTCAAGGTACAGTGATGGTGTAGCAACAAACCTAAAGTGCTGGAGGATATACCGCTAGAAGATCGAGTGGCAAATGTGAATATAGAGGAAGCAGAGCTGCCATGCATGAAGGCATTGGGAGTCCAGTGGAATGCAGAAACGGACACATTCGCCTTTAAGTTGAACCCACCGAAGGACACTGAGTACATGAAATGATGATTTCTGAAGAAGCTTGCTACACTGTTTGATCCTCTACAGATTCTAGCGCCATTTACAGTCAGAGCAAGAATGGCTCTACAAGAAACTCGGTTACTTGGCCTAGACTGGGACGACGATATGCCTGCCTAATTGAAGGAAAGATGCCAGGCTTGGTTCCATGAACTGCCAGAGCTTGCTGGAGTGCAAGTCCCTAGATGTTACCGTGTAGACGGAAAACATGTTGTTGAAACCGTACTCCACACCATGACAGATGCGTCACGGAGTGCATATGCGGCCGTTAGCTATGTATGTAATGAATACGAAGATGGAGAAGTAACAGTGTGGTTTGTTGCAGCGAAGGCCAAAGTCGCTCCTACAAAAGCCACAAGTATCCCTTGATTAGAGTTGATGGGGGCGATGTTAGGATTAAGACTGACCAGAAAGGTCTCAGAATTGTTGCAAGTTGATTTTGACAGTTGTACCTTGTGGATGGACAGTGAGAATGTCATATTTTGGATTCAAGGTCAATCCAGGTGGTACAAAACATTTGTGGTGAACAGAATATCTGAAATACACCAGAAATCGAACCCCAAGCAGTGGTGTCATGTTCCAACCCACCTGAACTGTGCTAATGATGCTACTAGAGGCCTTCATGCGCGAGACCTGACATGCAATCAACACTGGTTTGACGGGCCTAAATTCCTGTACGGCATTACAGAGAATTGGCCACAAAAGAAATGTATCAGAGAAGAAGAAAGTTCTGAAGACTGCCCGGCTGAGATAGCAAAGCCAAAGATGACATTTGTGGTAGAACTTTCAGAGCCATTGATAGACCCCTGAGGTATTCAAGCTGGACAAGGCTGATAAGAGTAACTGCGTGGGTATTTCGGTTCATTGCAAAGCTGCTGACCAAGGTGAAGAAAGCAAGTAGCCCTGTTGCGAAGTTAGTAAAAGAGAATTTTTTTGACCCCAGTTGAGCTGGAAGAGGTTGGAAAGTTCTGGGTGAAGCAGGCACAGAGTGAGAGATTTCCCAAAGGGGTGCGAAATTTGGAAGGCGGGAAAGGGATCAGCAACCAGTGTTCATTTAAACAGCTGACACCCATAGTCAACAAGGACAGAGTGTTACGGGTTGGAGGACGACTTACCAGAGCAGCATTGTCCTATGATACTAACCATCCAATGATTCTGCCCAAGAAACATATCACTCGATTGACTGTAGCAGATGTGCATGGTCACTGCAAACATGCAGGAGTAAATCATGTACTTGCCCAAGTCCGCCATAGATACTGGATCATTGATGGGCGACAATAAGTCAAGAATTAGGACAGAGAGTGTAAAGTGTGCGAAAAGAGGTGCGCAGCACCAGCAACACAGATCATGGCACCTCTCCCAGAGGCCAGACTTTGAATAGCGATGAGAGCATTTACAAAATTTTGCATCAACTATGTTGGGCCATTCATCACTAAGATCACACAAAGAGTTTCCCTCAAACGATGTCTCTGACTCTTCACCTGTTCAGCATCTAGAGCAGTTCATCTGGAGATGGCCTTTTCAATGACCACAGCAAATTTTCTGAATGCATTTAACTGAATGGTAGCCACAAGAGGACAACCCGAAGTGATAACAGCACTAACTTTGTAGGGGCAGAAAGGGAGCTGAGAGAGCTTATCCAGTCAGTCAACCAAAAGAAGGTTGTGGATGACTGTGCCAGTAAAGGAATCAAGTGGAATTGAAATCCACCAAATCCACCCCTAGGTTCTCATTTTGAAGGAGTGTTTGAGTCACTGATTAAGGTAGCCAAGAAAAAAATTACAGTGTACATCTGACCAATCACGCTGTTGTGCCCATTGAGAGTTTGAGGTGATCAAGCAAGAGCGAAGACTCCTTGGTAGAAGAGCAGAAACCAGATGCACCCTTCGACTGGGAGGCCGAACTGAACTGTGGACTAGATTGAAGAGCATGATGGGAAATAAAGAGAGCACATGGAAAAGATGGTGTCTTTATGTTTTTGTGTCTTGAAAGAAAAGTTTAATCCATAATCCAATGAGGATGGATTGTAAAACTCCTTACAATTTTCATACATATGAACTGTTGATTACCAAACCAGACTACATTATAACAAATGTTGCTCTTACATGTAGTTGTTTTAAGTGGGGCTTTATTTAAAGTAATAGTCATGTGGAAACAAGGCAGTGAGAAAGAACTTCTGTAAGTCATGTAATTTTCACGAATAAGCTTGAGCAAATTGGGTATTGCTGCAACATTGGGTATTTAAAGCCTGAGTGACAAGCACTCATGATATACATGCCAGGCATATAACTAATC
This sequence comes from Pachyseris speciosa, assembly GCA_016490735.1. Lineage (NCBI taxonomy): Eukaryota > Metazoa > Cnidaria > Anthozoa > Scleractinia > Pachyseridae > Pachyseris > Pachyseris speciosa. Next base: position 834,670 of record JAEMWC010000028.1, read on the forward strand.
AATGATCAATGACATCAAGGAGTAATCGATGTGCAATCGAAGCCCAATACTTTGTGGCGTATTAATTACTCAAATGTCATCAATTTCTCATTGGTGTTGTTGATTACCGGTACTCATTGATGATATTTAGTAGATGATTACTGTCAAAGCTCGCAGCATTATATCCAATAATGCTGATTGTTATATCCAATAATTATTGACCGTCATCCAAACCCATTGTTTTCTGCCTGCAATTATATATCACCAAATACCACCCCCCCCCCCCCCCCCCCTTTTGTATTTTTTGGAAAACAATAAATCAAACAATTGAAGGGCTCGGGGCAAGAATGTCCTCCCGGTTTTTGGTCGATTTTCAATGTGCTCAATAGAAACTGAGATTTAGCATGTGGACTTCATTCCAGTTAGAAAACATTGCTCTGTATTTGTTTTGGTTGATTTCCTCTTCGTTTTCGAGAAATAACGTATGCAAAAAACCCAAGTCAGCTCATTCCCTTGCGTATTAATATTCATGCGCGAATTGAATTACCTTTAGGGCACGTGAAATGAATGACGCTTGGAAAGCATTGTTTGATAGTGTGACGTAGACTATACATTTGGCGGTTAAAACATCGATTTAAGTTTCATTGATAGGAAACTTACGTGGCTGTGAGGTGTCGATTGCTAGCTAAATTTAATCGAAACTCACCAGCCTGGTGGTCGAACAGACGTCATTTAAGTCTGTCGATCGGCAATTCAGACACTTCTGAAAGAAGCCAGTGATGTTGCTCTGTGCGTGCCAAACGCTGGAACAAATCGGCGTTTCGCAGTACAGAGTACTGAGCCAGGCGGGACAGTCTGAAAGCAACTCTCGTCTTAAAAGCGGCCCACAGTTGAGAGTCTTGGCCCATTTGCCAAAGGTTGCCGTGCTAGAAATTCGGAAATAAGAGTTGTTTTTTGACTGCGGCGAAAAATATCGGATGTTTGAAGACGTGTTGCGCGCGCTCGAAAGGATGTTTTTATGCCCACAATCCAATGCGACCACAGAGGGCGCTGTCTCCTTGAAAAGTTCTCGCGAGGGCTGGAAATGAATATTCGCTCGGCTGCGGTGGGAAAATTTTCACTTCGGAGCGGGAACATTACGGAGAATTCATCTAAGAGTGGGAAATCGGCAAGACGAGCAGTCAGTCCGTTTTCGATGAGCTGAGTATCTTGCAAACAGTGCATTTTCCATCGGTTTTCATTTCTAAACGACACTTTCAGAATAGTAAGTTTTGCGTGGTTTTGGCGGTTGAGAAACGTCGGCAATGGATTCATTTTCGTCGTCAAATGGAAAATATGGAACGAAAATGGTATTAAAATCAAAGTAAATGACGACAGGTCAAGACTTTGGACAACATGCTTAACTAGTTCTGAAGATATTCTTTAGCTTCAAACTGCCGAAAATTTGCATACCCGGTATATATGAAATTCGATCGCACACAATGGGCTGTCACACGACTCGCGTGAAAATAATTTTAACTGTTTATCTGGGGTGAAAATGCTTTTTGCCGTTAATCTCGCGTGAAAATACTTTTTGATGATGTTTACAAGACTCCATATAAGCGAACTAACCAAGGTACTCGATGCAAAAGTGATTTATATGTTAAAATACGCCAGCATGTTTATCAGAGGACGCTGTCACCTTGTCACGTCATTTGTGCTTTGAATATTTGCTGCGTGCGGCAAAGAAAGTTTTCCTTGCACTGGTTTTCCAAGATACTCAGCTCATCGAAAACGGACTGACTGCTCATCTTGCCGATTTCCCACTCTTAGATGAATTCTCCGTAATGTTCCCGCTCCGAAGTGAAAATTTTCCCACCGCAACCGAGCGAATATTCATTTCCAGTCCTCGCGAGAACTTTTCAAGGAGACAGCGCCCTCTGTGGTCGCTTTGGATTGTGGGCATAAAAACATCCTTTCGAGGGCACGCAACACGTCTTCAAACATCCGATATTTTTCGCCGCAGTCAAAAAACAACTCTTATTTCCGAATTTCTAGCACGGCAACCTTTGGCAAATGGGCCAAGACTCTCAACTGTGGGCCGCTTTTAAGACGAGAGTTGCTTTCAGACTGTCCCGCCTGGCTCAGTACTCTGTACTGCGAAATGCCGATTTGTTCCAGCGTTTGGCACGCACAGAGAAACACCACTGGCTTCTTTCAGAAGTGTCTGAATTGCCGATCGACAGACTTAAATGACGTCCGTTCGACCACCAGGCTGGTGAGTTTCGATTAAATTTAGCTAGCAATCGACACCTCACAGCCACGTAAGTTTCCTATCAATGAAACTTAAATCGATGTTTTAACCGCCAAATGTATAGTCTACGTCACACTATCAAACAATGCTTTCCAAGCGTCATTCATTTCACGTGCCCTAAAGGTAATTCAATTCGCGCATGAATATTAATACGCAAGGGAATGAGCTGACTTGAGTTTTTTGCATACGTTATTTCTCGAAAACGAAGAGGAAATCAGCCAAAACAAATACAGAGCAATGTTTTTTAACTGGAATGAAGTCCACATGCCAAATCTCAGTTTCTATTGAGCACATCGAAAATCGACCAAAAACCGGGAGGACGTTCTTGCCCCGAGCCCTTCAATTAATGACATTGAATAGATATTTTTATTCAAGGTAACGGTTACATAAGCTACTGTTTTCATGAGTGACATGTACATGTGAAAAAATAATGCAATCCACAGAAACAAGTAATCAACTGTCTGTTTGTCAAGGTAGATGTCAAGTTGCATTTTGCTCGACAAACATTACAGTTTGTCAAAGTCAACTCGTTGTTTGCAATGATGGCAGAAAGCCATTCCCAAAGCAGTTCCGAATAAGAGATTTTCCTAACGCAAACAATTTTACGTAGTTGTATAAAATTAGATCTTCTGATTGTTGTTCAGGAATGGGTGTGTCATCGAGTGAAGCAGCTGGAAATATTCAATGGAGAATTGCAGTAAAAAGGAAGAAAGTAAAAAAAGTACCTTTTGGTTGTTTGTAGAATAAAAAATAAGGGGACCGCTTCACCACTAGACATGTGACATGTAAAGCACGCTGCATTATTAAAAATAATACAGCGTGTTTTAGTTTAACTCATTCACGATGGGCTCTGCAATTTTGGGTCACTGAAGACCCGTGCTTTGAAAACCTGTAACCTTTCCAAATCCCAGACTGTGTTTGAAATGAGCGATTATTATTGCCAAATACTGAGTTTCTGAGACTTTATCACCCCGTAAACCTACTGAAAGTCCCGATTTTCCTTGAATATGACTGTTTATTCTGTTGCAAAACCAAAAAACACTCTAGAACAGCACCAAATATAAGCAACTTTGTTTTGAAGTTTTGAAGACAAAAAACCCTCTTTAAGCTAAAAGTCCACATTGGCAGTAAACTTCGACTCAACTTCTTGCAATCTGTTCCAATTTGCCTGCTCACTTCGTTAACCCGACCTGGGTAACGCTATTTGATTTCAATTGCTCTCACTGGTCTGACATGTTCGCTTTGTGACCCAAAGGAATTCTGGGACCTTGGATAACTGCCGCATGTTAGTCCGCCAATTTCCATTTCAGATATTTTTTATAAGTGTCAAGCCACCCTGTCCTGCTGGCAAAATATTGCAGCGATTGCATTATTTACATGTCAAAACTCGTCAAAATTGCCATGCGAGGTCCCAGAATCTACTCACAGATCGGCTAGGAACACAACTCACTTCATGAATCACCATGACTCGATCGAAACCTTTTGGCGGCTCACTTGGTGTGAAATTGCTTCTCACCTCTGTCTTCTTCCAGAGGATTGCCTCTACCCACCAACCCAGCTTTATGATGCCAGGCAGGGGGCTTCAGGTGGAAAATGGATCGAAAAACACACTTATAAATGAAATACCTACCAAGTTGTAGCCGACTCATCATTTACAAATAAACGACAGCTAGCGTGACAAGCGTGACATGAAAGGTAGGGTCTTCGATGTTGTGGACCAGCAGAAATTTCCATGGTAACCCCTTATATGGAATACCCAGATCAACTTGACCTAAAAGCCTTGAAAATTACAGAAAAACATGTAAAAAATGCCTGTCGTGAATGAGTTAAGTAATGTTGCATGCAGATTTAGCATGTGCTAGCATTACCCCTGATAATTTCCCTGCCACCAAAAAAGACTGCCTCCATTTTCTAACGCACTTAGTTTGCATTATGTTCACTCTGCACTTGGTAGCATACAGTAAAAACCTGCATACAAGAACACCCATTTTCGGGGTTCAGGCTGATTGGGTTCTCATATATCGGGTATTTTAGGTGAAATCAGCCTGAAAGTGTACTTCAGTGTTCTTAATTTTTTACTTCTAAAAAAATATAAGGGATTTACTAACTATGATGAAATACATAACTTTGAGAGAAAATTAAACTTTTACAAATGGTGACATTCATTTTATTGCATATTTTTCATGTAATTATAGGACTCTTAATTCCAAATACAGTTGTTGTACATTTGCTATACACAGCAAGTGAAATTACTAGCATTTATACAGAGATCTTAGTGCAATACCACAGTAAAGCTTCAGACACCATTTGTTCTATTCAACTGAAAAGGGAAGAGTTTTTATATATAAGAACAATTTTCAATTTTCAGGCTGAATGTGTTCTTATATACCGGTATATGCTCCTTTTTTACCAAATTTCAGCCTGGGTGTTCTTAATCCACATGTTCTTGTATGCGGGTTTTTACTGTAATGCAGGCAGAAAACAATGGGTTTGGATGACAATCAGTAATTGTATGTAATGAAAGCAGCTTAGTCCCTTTATACCATAGAGGAACATATGGAGAGAAAAATTACTGAATTCTTTTTTATCCATAATGGAGGGCATTTTTTGTTTTCTTAATTTTCTTTCAATTATAACAACAGGAAAGTTACTCACTACCAATCACTTGAACAAATGCTTCAACATTTCTGTTGGTTTCTTCTTTTTGAATGCAACAACATGCAACTTCGTCTTCTTTGGAATTTTGTCTTTAAAAGTTTTTATTCAATGTGTGTAGATCAAGAGGTATAGCTGTAAAGGAAGTTCCACAAGAGAAATTCTGTCTGTTTAAAACAAGAGAAAAAGACTACTCAGTGGACTGACTTGCTCCCTGCTGAGTTTTTGTTGATGTAAAATGATTAACACAAACCAAGTCTTTCACCTCATCGCAGTTTGTGAATCTGGAGAAAACTGGGAACGTAAGGAGCTAGGTTTGATCAGCTAGTACTACAGTAAGTTTGATTGAAGGAACATGTAAAGCAACTCTCCAGAATTCCACTGGGCACAACAACGTTTGGGTTTTGTGTGGGATACCTGTCCACACTATTGCTATTGACTCTGTAACTTGCTAGCTAACTAGCTAACATTTAACATTCCGACTATTACCGGAAGCTGTTTGCCTGAGAACGACAACATTTGACTGGATACACCCATACCAACCATCACCTGAAACTCTTGAACTAAGAATGAAATTTAATTGCTTCAAAAGTGGTCAGACAATTTGACAACTTTGACTGTCAATGCCAGAGGAGAGATAAGAGAGACTTTTACAATACTTTTCACTGCTTCTAATGAAAGGCTTACATAAAATATAAACAAATTTATTTTCATTGAAAGTCAAATACAGTTCTTGTCGAGTACTTTAACAGAGGCCTTGATTAAAAGCTCATAGAAAGTGATAAAAAATATTTTATCTGTGGCAGATTTATGTCACTTGCTAGGCAACCAGAGTTATCATATTTCTTTGGCGGATGTGATCAGTGGGCGGATATTTCAGAGAAACATTTGAAGATTTCATTTTCTTTGCCAGTGTGGAAGAAAACTTTGTTTTCCCTTTTTGCTGCAATGTTAACATTAACTAACAGCACTTACATGTATCAGGGGCACCCAACGACAAGTTTCTGTAGATATCTGTTCAGTGGAGGGTAATTTACCTTGGGCTTTCAGCGTCAATTAAAGAGTACACTCGGATTTTCGTAACTAAAATGTGGCCTAAAAGATTCGACATTCGGAAATCATGGCCCCTGAGGTTTTCAGGAAGGTCGTAATTGTTGTTTTTGGCAGTCAAAAACATCAGCCAGCATTTTTGAAAAGAAAATAGTTCCCTAAAAAGTTTGTGGAAAGTTCATTTCAGCTCGCATTTTGTTCCCTAACATTTTCGGGCCATGGACCGTATAGCCGCTGCCAGAGGCGCCTTGTATATGCTTTCGGTTCGACCTTGTTGAGCTGCGTCCTTGCTGTACTTTGCGAGGACGATTAGCACAGACAGTTATTGTTATTGTTATTAAAATTTCAGTTAGAGAATCTGAACAGATGAACATCTTCTAGCTTATGAAAATATCACTTTAAACAGACTTCAAAAACCATAAAGTACTTAAAAATGCATTTCTGCAGCTTTTGGTTGATTTGGCTTGTTGGGTGCCCCTGACTTATTCCAAGGCCAACAAGAAAGTAGTTTTTGAGCTTATTTCACATTGCCATGCAGTTTAAAGCCAAACAGTAATTTGCATACCCATGTTTCTGGGCTTTGTGATAAAATTCTAAAGTATTTGGTAACAAAAACAAACAGCAAGGCAAAGTGAGCAAAATTCAAAACAATTGAAGGCCTCGGAGCATAACCATCCTATGTCGAATTTTGAGTCGTTTTTCGATTTTTCTTGGATTTGTCTGAATTTCTGCATGTGAACTGCAATTTGATGGAAACACATTGTATGGTATTTTTTTGACTGATTCATCCAGAATCCAGAAATGCATTTTTTCTTACGTACACCAAGAAACCAACCTTCCATGGGAGTGGTTTGCAAGTTGCATTACATCTTCTTTCAATCGAATTGCAGTTTACATGCAACAGTTCGGGCAAATCCAGGCAAAATCGAAAAACAACCCAAAATTCGACATAGGATGGTTATGCTCCGAGGCCTTCAATTACTTCTCGGGATGAAAGTGGCAACTGGTTGTGGTGACTGTTCGCAATTACTGTATACTTTCTGTAATTATAAATGAACTGGCTGGAGTTGAGAAAGCGAGAAGTGCGAAAGCATGTTTCATGATGTTCACTGTATCCGAGCAAATATTTGGCTGAATTGCGCTGGTTGTTTGAAAGTTAAGATTTGCTCGCGGTCAAGTGATTTGTCCACTCAGTGGTTCAAATAATGACATCAACAAATGTTGATTTTGACTTGCTATCACTACCTTGCAGCAATTATTTGGAGTAATTACATGTACATTGTATATGTTTGAGTGGCCTCATTTATTCATACCAATCATGCCTAGCAACTCGATCAGTTGTTGTTGTTTAATATATATAATTATACTGTACTGTAGTATCCCACACATGTAGCCCTTAGGCTACCTATTTTTAAGAGGTGAGATAATTTCTTCCTGTGTATACAAATAAAGTGGACATCCATTTCCTTATGACAATCCAGCTGTTTTCATCAATTTCAACAGCTCGATTTGAGCTGTTGTTCAAGCCTTGGACCTTACAATGACTTCCAACCAAGTGTAGAAAGGTGTTAAAATTTCCGGTGCAAAACTAATTGTTTCACCTCCTTGATATTGAATGAAAATATAAGCTATGTGAAGCTGTCACTTGAGAAAATGACATCAGATATTCATTTGTATTTAAATTTAAATTTTTAAATTTTAGTGTTTTTGGATGCCAAAAATACCATTTCCTTCACATATGACAATATCCTTTGGATATGTTGCACTCTAAGACTTGCACTACCAATTACACAAATAAAAAAGGTATGTGAGAATTTGATGGTGGTGCCGCTTTAAATGCATTAATTTCATGAAGCGTTAATAAATCCTATAATAAGGTATGCAAATTGACCCGTGTGTTTTTTAGGTTTGAAAAGCCAACATGGTACAATGTTAGAGAAGCGTCTGTGTGAATGTTTTAAAGCTCAACAGAGACAACAAAGCCTTTGAGATAGCTAAAGTAAGAAACGCATTTCCAGCCGCCTTCTTGGTGTTCCTCAGAGGGACACCAAGATGGCGTTTCCATACAAAACACTATAATTTGTAGTGTTACATTTTCCTGAATAACTCAAGTATGGGGTATTGCACGACCCTAAGACTTTGGCATGTTGTTTATTTATTACCCTTCTATGATATCACAATTTCTTGACTTTATCTATTGAATGGTTGATGATTTTATTTTTTACTTGCATAACTGAAAACACTCTATTCCTGTCTTGTTTCCATGCTACAAGGTCATATGACCACCAATTATGTAAGAGCACCAAATGATATATTATAGGCAAGTTTGGTAACCAACGGCACATAGTTACGAAAGTTATAGGGGATTTTCTATTCCTGTCTCGTTTCCGTGCTGGCCTCCATATGTCAAAACTTGGAACCAACATAAATCCCATCTGAGCTAGTTGCAAAGTTGCCACAAAAACTCTTATTTATTTATTTAACTTTATTTATACACGGGTTAAACATCAGGACAATAAAGTAAATTCTAAGTTACATTAATTACATCCTTAAATGTACTAATTACAAAATCTTAAAACAACAGAAAAAAAAAAATAAACAAATAGCAATAAGAAAATGCCTGCTTTCCATGAATGCCGTGTGTTTATAATCATAATTAAATCATTCGTAGCTAGAAAAGAAACCTCTGCAGCCAGATTTGAAACTCGCGGGCTTGCCGCAGATTAGTAGGTAAACTGTTCCACAGCACCGCACCATCATAGCTAAAGCTGTTTTTTTAGAAAGTTAGTGCGGGGCAGTGGAACAGCTAGTTTGCCTTTGCAGTCCCTTAGAGAATAGGTAGATATCTCACTCCGATCGGTAAACATAGATTTCAGATAATCAGGAGCGCGACCATTAAGTGATTAATTTTATAAACCATAGTGGCTGTTTTTAATTTTCGTTGAAGATCAAGTTTCTTCCAGCCAAGTCTTAAAAATAGTCCATCAGCATTGGTATCGTAGGAAGAAGAGGTCAAAATACGCGCAACACAATTTTGTAGTTTTTGTAGTTTAGTGGCAAGAGATTTATTGCACTTCCCGCCCAGGTAAAATGTCAGGTGGGATCTAGGCGGGATCCCGGCAATCCCACATGGGATCCCAGGTGGGAATGGCGGGATCCCACCTTAGGAGGTGGGATCCCGCCTTTCCCACCTGGGATGAAAATTTGATCCCACCTGGGATCCCGCATCAAATGCGGGATTCCAGCATCCCACCCGGGATCTTAGGTGGGATTTCTACATCCCACCCGGGATCGTAGTGGGACTTATGCATCCCACCCGGGAGTCTGGGTGGACATTGTGCATCCCACCTGGGATCCTAGAAAGGATTCGCAATAGTCATATCCCACCTGGGATCCTAAATATCCTACCAAGAAACATACTCTTGCTCATGATCTTGGGAAGTTCCCATGCAAAAAAGTGATGACTGTAGAATTTGCCACCCAAATTATCCATTTCAAACATCCATGGACATGCATATGTCATGAATTCGATCAGCCAGTAATCAATCAAATGTCAATCAAACGTTCCACAAAAAGTTGACATGGTGCTTGTGTTAGTAATTCCCTTTCAAGCAAGGTTGTTAGGAAAATAACAGGTAAATACACGTATACCAAAAATAGATACAACTAAGTGCACTGTTTGAAGGATTCCAAGTCACACAAGAATGTTGAGGACACGCAGTCGTTGAAGTTACTATAACGACAAGAAAATAGACGTTTTGTAGATATTAAAGCATTTATAATTTGCACTGTACTGTAACCTGTTTCTTCAACTCATATTAAACACGTACTTGCATCACTAATTGTTCGTAGTGCTTCGATCGAGAAAATAATTCATCCACCGCTTCCACTCCCAAACAAAAAAACAACTTACAGAGTTTGTTGGTTGATTCTGTTGTAAATGAAATCCTCTTCAAAAGCTCCTCTTTTCACTGTTTTGTTTCCAAAGACGCAACTTTGATCAAAGTGAAAGCAAAGCAGCAACAAGTGAAGTGTCATGCTTATTTTCGGACTTAACTGTTGTAGGAGCATTTTTTTTTCACCTGGTCCACTTTAAGCTTATGAAAACATATTCAAAGGTTTCCTTTCGCCTTTGAGTGTATATAAAGGTGGAAATAAGCGAAGCATGTCTCCAAGGATTCTGTTGTTCTCAATGGATTGATCGAACTTGAATACTCTAGTGTGAATGATATATGAAATGAATCATATATGAACTGCGGAAATGAAATCAAATGAAGAATGATCCTCGCAGTTGTGAACGCAATTTATGCAATTGCGAAAAGAAGCCTGAAAAAAATTCAGGACTTCAACGGGGTTTGAACCCGTGACCTCGCGATTACCGGTGCGATGCTCTAACCAACTGAGCTATGAAGCCAGTGACGTTGGGAGCAGGTCAATTGTAGGTTCATATGTTCCCGTGAAAGAAATGAGTGTGAATGATATATGAAATGAATCATATATGAACTGCGGAAATGAAATCAAATGAAGAATGATCCTCGCAGTTGTGAACGCAATTTATGCAATTGCGAAAAGAAGCCTGAAAAAAATTCAGGACTTCAACAGGGTTTGAACCCGTGACCTCGCGATTACCGGTGCGATGCTCTAACCAACTGAGCTATGAAGCCAGTGACGTTGGGAGCGGGTCAATTGTAGGTTCATATGTTCCCGTGAAAGAAATGAGTGTGAATGATATATGAAATGAATCATATATGAACTGCGGAAATGAAATCAAACTGCGAAGATCATTCTTCATTTGATTTCATTTCCGCAGTTCATATATATATGACGTTGGGAGCAGGTCAATTGTAGGTTCATATGTTCCCGTGAAAGAAATGAGTGTGAATGATATATGAAATGAATCATATATGAACTGCGGAAATGAAATCAAACTGCGAGGATCATTCTTCATTTGATTTCATTTCCGCAGTTCATATATGATTCATTTCATATATCATTCACACTCATTTCTTTCACGGGAACATATGAACCTACAATGGACCTGCTCCCAATGTCACTGGCTTCATAGCTCAGTTGGTTAGAGCATCGCACCGGTAATCGCGAGGTCACGGGTTCAAACCCCGTTGAAGTCCTGAATTTTTTTCAGGCTTCTTTTCGCAATTGCATAAATTGCGTTCACAACTGCGAGGATCATTCTTCATTTGATTTCATTTCCGCAGTTCATATATGATTCATTTCATATATCATTCACACTCATTTCTTTCACGGGAACATATGAACCTACAATTGACCTGCTCCCAACGTCACTGGCTTCATAGCTCAGTTGGTTAGAGCATCGCACCGGTAATCGCGAGGTCACGGGTTCAAACCCCGTTGAAGTCCTGAATTTTTTTCAGGCTTCTTTTCGCAATTGCATAAATTGCGTTCACAACTGCGAGGATCATTCTTCATTTGATTGAATACTCTAGTCCGCCATTTTGAATTTTGAGCAAGCTAGTTCCCAGGCAAGCCGTGAGATCATTAACACATGCGCAATTCAACTTCAACGTTACATGGTGCTTGAAGACAATAGCAAAGTGTGAGTTTTGCTTCTAGCAGGTGGGTTTGAACAGACACAGAGGAGTTTTATCAAGTTTGCTACGCTGTTCTGCTAAAATACGTTGATTCCCCAGCTTTTTGCAACTGAAATATATCACTAGAAGGAAAGAAACCGGACAGACATAAAGTTCAAGAACAAAATGTCTCTCAGGCCGTCTAGAGAGAAAGGTTAGATGCTGAGACCCACACACCCACAGACCCTGAGACCCCGAGACCCACAGGCCGTGAGACCCCAAGACCCACAGACCCTGAGACCCCGAGACCCACAGACCCTGAGACCCACAAACCCTGAGACCCCAAGACCCACAAACCCTGAGACCCCGAGACCCACAGACCCTGAGACCCCAAGACCCACAGACCCTGAGACCCACAGACCCTGAGACCCCAAGACCCACAGACCCTGAGACCCACAAACCCTGAGACCCACAGACCCTGAGACCCCAAGACCCACAGACCCTGCAGAGACCCACAAACCCTGAGACCCCAAGACCCACAGACCCTGAGACCCCGAATTTAATAGGATTGAACCTATGATACACTTACAAGACTAGCTGTTACTTGAGAGACTATCCATGACGTCACTGGTGCGTTTTACACCGCACATAAGCCTTGAATCTCGGATATCTCATCGCATGGTTATAGTTACGTAGAAGTTCGAATTTTGCATCTCTGATCTTTATCGCCTATTTTGTATCTTTACTTTATCGTTCTTTAGTTATGAAGCGCTAAAGTTCTAGAATTGAGAATATATAAGCTTATAATCATAAGCTTTTGGTTTTTAAAGACTAGAAGTCCGAACTTATGAATCATTTGTTCATGCACATTTTATGGTAACCTGTCATACAATGTCAAGCCCGGAATATCTTTTTCTTTGTCTTTGATTTCTATGAATGAGAACTTTCGATTGCAACAGGTATTCTTTTAAAACGTTTTTCTGTGAGAATTTGTGAAAATTAATTTTTTAGGAAGACTATTAAGACTATAACTCAAGTACTAAGACTAAACTGTATTTTTTGTTATATTTACACGAATATGTTGCTATTATTAATAAATTGATGGCTTAAATTCAAAACTGGTATAGTATTAATTTGCTAATGTAAACTGGGTGGAATGGAGGACAGTGACCACACTTGGAAAGTAGGATATCTCACCTGGATGATTCTGGCGGGATTGGTATCACACCTGGGATGGATGAGGGATCCCTGGTGGGATCACACCTGGGACTAAGGTGGGATCCCACCTAGAAGGTTTCATAATCTTGGGTGGGATCCCGCCTACTTGAGGAAGGATTCCTGGTGGGATCCCACCTGGGATGTTCCATAATCTTGGGTGGGATCCCGCCTACTTGGGAAAGGATCCCACCTGGGATCCTTGTAGGATCCCGCCTGGGATGTTCCATAATCCCGGGTGGGATCCCAGATGGGATCCCACCTATTTGAGGTGGGACCCCACCTGGGACTGAACCAGGATCCCAGGTGGGATTGGCGGGATCTCGCCTCGTATTCTTACCTGGGCCCCATACAACACTACAATAATCGAAATGAGGTTGAACTAAAGCATTATAGATACATAGCAGTGTTTCTAAGGGAACAAAGGACCTGCTTCGCTTCAGGATTCCAATACCAGAAGTAATTTTTTTTGACATTTTTTCGATATGTACGTTCCAAGTTAAATTTTCATTGATATATACACCAAGAGATTTCGTAAATTCAACTTGTTTTATAGAATTGCTATCGATAGTAAGAGATGGGGTTCTATTAAAAGTACTCAACCTTTGCCTTGAGCCTTTCAACATAAACTCAGTCTTTGACTTATTAAGAGTGAGTTTATTTGCCCTTAACCATTCAGTAATTTTAGTTAGTTCATCGTTCATACTTTCTTCTAGATGCAGAACATTGTTGCTGGCAAAAGTCAAATGCGTATCATTTGCATACATTCTGGGATGTGAATTAACGAGACAATTTGGTAGACCATTGAACATTTCTACACCAGTGGTTGCTTTCAGCATAACTTTACCACACACATTTGCTCCCTGGCTATATACATTTTCCTTTTGCTTGTGTTTATGCATTGGTTGATACTATGTTTTACAGGAGGGAGATGCTATTGATGCTGAACTGGATAAGCAGGAAACTTTGGAACCAGATGAAGGAGAACTTTGTGGAGATGAGTTACTTAACACACATTATTTGTTGGTATGACATATGTATATGTCTTACAACAGTTTGTTAGGAATATTATACACTTAATGTATGGTCGTGAGGGAATTACAATTAGTTTTATTTTCCCGAGTGGTCTCGGCAAACATCAGGACTCTCAAGAAAACAAAAACTAACTAGTTTTCAGAGGGACCATGCAGTCAGTGTTTTGTTATATACCTAGACTTTCACTTCAACAATCACAGCAAAAAAACAAACAAACAAACAAAGACGGCACTTAACAAGAACACAACTTCTTTATTCACAAGCCTGCAGTGCTGAATGTCTTGAATAATATTCACAAGTGTTTCACCCAAATGTGTGCACATGCTGAAGATCACACCACTTTTTAGTCGTGGATACGCGAAAGCGTAGGAACGAGTATTGTGAGGGGGCAGATTATGCAAATTTGTCACTCACTCAGATGTAAACAAATCGATATGTCAACGGCATACCAATAGATATCGATTTTCCGAAGTATTGCCGGAATACCTCTATCGGCTTTCCAAAGTAATGTCTGAGGAGCAACAGTCAAACCGATTAATGGAATGAAAAAAGTAAAGTAAAGTAACTTTATTTCAGCTCGGATCGAAAGAAGTAAACAGCAAAAGGAACGTCCGATGAAACAGCCGAACAGCGAAAGAAATTATAATCAATATTCCGTCACAAGCGCAGCTTCTCCTTCGTTCATCCAATTCACGATCTGTGGAAAAAATATATGAGCCGTTCAACCCAAGATATTTTCCAAGTGTGTACAGGAATTGACGGCGAAAACTTTTGACACCAATATAGCTGCATTCGCGAAGCCATTTTCAGCGTTGGAAATAATATTCTAACGAAAACAATACAATCTAAAATTAAATTATTTTTAGGTGGCGCCATCGCGTCTAGCCACAATGTAAACACAAGTTTGCTTTGAGAAATATTCTTCTTTTTAACTAAACGCGCCACTTTTTTCAGTAAAAGTTTTGAATGAAACTTGATTATTTTTATATCCAAAAGCATGGCGTCGATGGTTGTTTGTGAAAACAACGGCAAATGTTGCATTTCCGACCGGCAGTAAAAAGCATAATTTGCATATGTCAAATTTCGGTTGCGTTCACGTTCGTTCGACAGCTTTGTGTAACAATTTTCTCGAAATACTGCAGTGTGTTGGCTGGCTTCGTTTTGGCGAAATCGTCCTTTCGCCTGATATTTATCCGACCATACGGACAAGACAGAAACCTTTCAAAAGGAGCACATTTTTTTAACTCCCACGATATCTCCCTGCCTCGATAATTCATTCAAACGCGAATATGTAAATATGAATCCCGAGGTTAAATTGTGTTAAGCTAATTGATGCTCAAAAGAGCTGGACGTTTCGGAACACATTAAAAAGTTGTTTAAACATTTTCGAGAAAGAGTTTTCACCTGTTTAAACTAGTTAAAACGCTGTTTTCTCGAGTCACCTTGGCTTAATCCCCCTTATCGCAAATAAGGTCACATATCCACGACTTCTTCATAGTTGCACTTTGATTAGTCATACACTGAACATACATGTATGCTGTTGTACCTGTGTGGGCATTCAACTGCAGAATTGTATCCCGGTCAGGATACATTTGAATGTGATCAAGGGCATGTGATCAAGAATGTGTGAAGCATCTCACAATGTAATGCCCTCCAAGATAACGAAATTGTAGCAATAGTCCTTAGGTGAGTTTTATTTTCTCATTTTCAGGCACTATGAATAATACTTTCCAACTTACAGAATCATCATTCTTCAGCTGACCAGTCTTGATAATGCTCCTTGATTAATTTGGCTCCCCAACCCACACCCACAATGTTACCATATTATAATGAACATAATTATTTATACACCCAGTTCATGAATAGAGAGAAATTTTGTGCACAGACTATTGAATTTTAGCAAGTTTGAAAGCCTTAACAATTAAAATGTGACTACAGCCATTAAAATGAAAATTTTCAGGAAATGTTTCTTTTCAACACTATTTCATACACAGTTCTGTATTAATTTTACTCAAAGACTTGACAGAGTATGTCCACTACTTGGGGACTTTGAGAAGAAGAATTTAAATAGCAGCACTATTCTGTAGTGATATTAATTGACAAACTCACTGTAACTCTTCAATAGCATCTGCAAAGTTGTGTGTAACCCAGTCAGTTTTAGCATGGTGCATACCAATCCATTCTTTCAGTTGCATTGAAACTCCTATTTTTTGCTCCATCATCATGGCTGCACTACCAGAATTGGAACCCACCATCTTTTTCTGTAGTTTTCACTGTCATTCCTACATATAAAAGGGCTTTGTCAGCTATCCCACCAAGAACAACTATGGAGGTTGACCTTTCTCTTTGGACTCTAAGTTGATTTTTCTTGTCTTATTTGCTCCATTGGCACTTACTCTGGTCTTTGTGCATTTTTAGTGATTGATAGCAAAAGCAACAAGATCGGCTCTTGTCATGACTCAAAAGAGAATACTGGCAAAAACCAGTGCTGGATGAACCTTTGATTCTCATGTAAAGTTGGGGGTTATCAATAATCATCAGGTTCCGGTAGTTATGGTAATTTACAGGTCTGACATGACCTACTTTTCCCTATAGAATTCAAATTATTTTTCG
Organism: Pachyseris speciosa; assembly: GCA_016490735.1. Taxonomy (NCBI): domain Eukaryota; kingdom Metazoa; phylum Cnidaria; class Anthozoa; order Scleractinia; family Pachyseridae; genus Pachyseris; species Pachyseris speciosa. The sequence continues at coordinate 851,059 of JAEMWC010000028.1, forward strand.
TACTGGCGATTTTTTTGTTTTTTATTCTTAGGATTGTCTTTTTGGTGGGGTCGTGTTTTCCTTTTTTCCTGAGCAAGTAGATTTGCTTTCATCGTGTGCACAGACAGGGAAACCCAAAATTTGTTTTGATTTACCAGTTTGACTTTTCTTCTCTTATTTGCTCCATTGGCACTTACTCTGGTCTTTGTGTATTTTTAGTGCTTGATAGCAAAAGTAACAAGATCATAGGGTAAATGGCATGTTTTGTTTCAGTGATTTATACTACTGACACTCCTTTTTATAAATGGTGAGGCCTTCATTAATCACAAATATTTTTTTTTTACACAACATGTTTTGACAGTTCTTCTGTTATCTTCAGTTTAAATTATGCAAAGTGCAAAGTTGAATTTATATGGTAAGGAATGCTAATTAGATATAACAACTAAAGGAAGCATGACAATGTATTCCTGTTACAAAGAAAGTTTAAATTGACATGATAAAGTTGATGGTTTAATGTAGGTTGCTCCCATGAATATGAATAGCTCCTATAACTCACCAGGTGCTCACACACTCATGTAGAAAAATACTGAGTTGATTCGCCAACATAGCAGGCAGTCCTACTTGACATACCACCTTCTTTCTAAGTAAGACCACATTTTGATTGGCTTTAAACTTACAGCTAATTAACATGTCGAAGTGATGTCATACCTACAGACAATAGGTTTTACACATGCAGAAGTGAGGTCATTTTGCAGACAATAGTTTTATGCACCCAAGAATCACGTTTGTTCTGCTGAAGTTTTTCTGGCATTTTATTGCAGAAGGTTTTACCAAAATGGGTCTGTGTTCAGTCAAAGGTTTGATTTTAAGTTTTTAGTTTTTAGGTTGTAAGCTTACAAATAAAGTTGTTTATAAGTTGATGTAGCATTTTCAGTTTCTTGTACCCGCTCTTGTTTTTAAAATTGTTTGAGTTTCAAGCATCTCAATCCGTCTTTTGTTAGTCATAAGTGTATTGTTAGTGAAATAAGTCGGTTTGACTATTGTTTTTCTGTTAGTGATGTTGGCGATAAGTTGTTTGTAAGGTGCAGGGAGTTGTTGGTGTCTGTTCTAAGTTAGTAAACCAACTTTTCAGTGCAATCCATTGGTGGTGGTTAGTACAGTAACTAAATAAATGCATTTAGCAGAGTCCCAGTCGATTATGTGGTTTGTCTGTAAATGGTGCTCAGCAATGTTATTGTTGACGTCACCATTTCTCATGGGTTGTTGGTGTTCAGTTAGTCTTACATTCAAATTTGTGCCAGTCTCACCAAAATAAGTGGCCTGGCAGTCGCCTGTCAACCAATCATTGTAGTACTTATTGATAAATATGGACAACCCTGGCCAGGAGGAGTCTTTTTTTTCCTGCAAAAGGTTCTCATCCCCATGGTGACCCACTTCCAAGGAATCATGGCATTCTTTTAGTGGTGGGTGAATGGGGCTTACAAGCAAAACTATATGAGGCACACCATCCACAACTTCCATTAGGTCAAACTAGACCCAATACTACAATTCCTGCTGAGGTGGCTTTTCTTCTTTTCATTTAGGCACAGGCTCAACTCTATTCTCGTGTGTGGGTCCTCTGTATGATTGTTGTAGAGATCCATACACCACAAGTTCACAAGGCTCACATCATGTCTGGGTTTAGTCTGCGTAGGATACAGAATTGAAACCCTTGTTCATAATGGCCCAGTTGGACGACAAGATGTGCAGTGTTTATGGACACATCTTGGCTTTTGCTAGGACTTCCTTCCACTTGAAAGTAATGCTCTTGAAGTCACTCCAACCAGCAATAGTAGTCTGCCCATGTGGCTCTTCAAATGACATAATTTAAGTGAATAGAAAATAATACAAACGTTCACCAAGCCAAATAATAGCAGAACAGGGCCCCATTTATAACCACAGCCAACATTTCTAATCTTTTGGTACACTAATTTCAATCATGCACATATAAGACATTGTAATTGTTACCGCCTAGAAAAAAAAAGTTATCAACTTGACTTGACTCAAGTGATACCACCTTGGTGTGTTCGCTCACAGCACTCTTACATATGCATAACTTCATGCATTAGCAACCTGTAGCACTCATTGTCTTACAATATCTAAGTTATTGGTTGATAAAAGGTTTCCATTTCACCTGAAATCTTTTAAAGCTTGATCTGCCTTGGACAGCTATGAGCTTTTCAGTGTTATATTTGCTTTGAACTATAGCTTCAACTGGTGAAAAAACAGGGACACAATTCTTCTTCCAACAATTCCATAAATAAAGTTTACCTGAGATGAGGAGGTAGTTAAGTAGCTGAGATTTGTCAACTAATATCCCAAATATTCACGTTTCCTTTGTTTTTTAGTTAATGTTAACCAATAGTTTTCAAAATCCTTCCAAAATGTTTTAGAATAAACAAACAGAAAAAATAAGTGCTTAACTGTTTCTTGAGAGGCTTGGCAGAACATATAGGGGTCACTTTGAATCACCCCTATTTTTGCTAATTACTTTGACACAAAAAGAAAGTTATTGTTGTTGTTGTTATTTTAAACTGTTTGTTTCACAAACAACTGATTTAACCAATGTAAACGCTTTACTAACCTCATCCTCATGAAGACCAAAATTCGACATCAATTTGGAAAAACCCTGGAATATGTTGCCTTATCCTGAATTAATAAAATGTAAACGTCTTCAAATTGCAGACCAAGTTAGGAAATTCGCTATGTTAAAGTATTCAATATTGTTCAAGTGAAACATTAAATCACTGACGAGAACCACAGCTGCCGTCACATAATTATGATAATAAATAGGATTACCGTCTATTCTTATTTCACAGTTGTTCCAGATTATTTTGTAAAAGGTGTAGTTTCCATGGCAAATCTTGAGCAAAATTCTGACCACCACCTAGCTTTTGGTAAGCTATCTCTTTCTGAGGGCTTATACATGCCTGGGAGGCAGTTTTATTTGCCTGGCGCACCTGTGTCAATAGCCTGTCAGGTGACACTAACCTTTTTTAAATGAAGGACATCAGCTCCAACGATATGTTAATCTCCATAACTCTCCTCATCTGTGTTTGGTGCTTGGTATCGTGCAGCTGTCCTGTATTTTTCCAGAAAATAAAAAATCGTTCAGTTCCTTTCCTCAAATGCTAGCATTTCTGCAGCCACAGCCCTAAATGATGGTTGACCAAGGAAATTGGTTAAATATACACACCTGTCACAGTTTCTTATTTTTACCAGGTCACCAAATTGCATGGACTGTGTAAGCCACATTTTGAAATCATCTTAACTGCAAACTCTGCCATTGGTCTTGGAATTTTCATCACTACCACAGGTTTGTTTTGAGATCCCAGACTTTCCTTGAGGCCCTCAGCTAATGAACTTACAAGTCATTTCATTTTCACTGTAAACTTCTGCTGATTCAAGTTTTACTCCGCTTCATCGCCTTTGCTCTCTTTTCCTTCTTGTTACCCATCTTCTCTATTATTTTGCAAGTAATTTGTTAGTTTACACAGTTTTTTCTTTGTTGATGCATACATTTTAGCCTAAACTTCATTGTTACACGTAGTGCAAAATTGATAAATTAAACGAGACTTACCTGTAAGTTGAACTTTGATTGGAATTCTATCGAGTCACCAAACTGCACCAAGGGATCACTTGAGACACATGAGCATAATCAGTATTCACAGCCAAACATGAGTGTCCAATAGTAAAATAGGGCACTGGAATGTCACAGGACCACTCCAAATAACACTCATTAGGATGATGGGTAGGTACAATAAAGTTGAACATATATTGCCTGTATAAATGGTCTGACAGTGGTTTGGCATGTGATCCCTTGGTGCAGTTTGATGACTCATATAATTCCAATCAAACTTCAACTTACAAGTAAGTCTTATTTATTAATTCAGTCTCGTCATCACTGCCTCAGGGTTCCCATTATTTTGCAAGTAATCTGTAAAGCCAAGACAGTCACATTAATCAAATGAAGAATGATCCTCGCAGTTGTAAACGCAATTTATGCAATTGCAAAAAGAAGCCTGAAAAGCATTCAGGACTTCAACAGGTTTGAACCCGTGACCTCGCAATACCGGTGCAATGCTCTAACCAACTGAGCTATGAAGCCACTGACGTTGGGAGCAGGTCAATTCTGGGTTCATATGTCCCTGTGAAAGAAATGAGTGTGAATGATATATGAAATGAATCATATATGAACTGTGGAAATGAAATCAAATGAAGAATGATCCTCGCAGTTGTGAACGCAATTTATGCAATTTTTTTTTATCATTCTCATTTCATATATCATTCACACTCATTTCTTTCGCGGGAACATTGAACAACAATTGACCTGCTCCCAACGTCAGTGGCTTCATAGCTCAGTTGGTTAGAGCATCACACTGGTATCGCAAGGTCACGGTTCAAACCCCGTTGAAGTCCTGAATTTTTTCAGGCTTTTCGCGAATGCATAAATTGTGTTCACAACTGCGAGGATCATTCTTCATTTGATTTCATTTCCGCAGTTCATATACGATTCATTTCATATATCATTCACACTCATTTCTTTCACGGGAACATATGAACCCACAATTGACCTGCTCCCAACATCAGTGGCTTCATAGCTCAGTTGGTTAGAGCATCGCACCAGTATCTCGAGGTCACAGGTCAAACCCCGTTGAAGTCTTGAATTTTTTTCAGGGTTCTTTTCGCAATTGCATAAACTGCATTCACAACTGCGAGGATCATTCTTCATTTGAAATCATTTAATCCGCAGTTCATATATGATTCATTTCATATATCATTCACACATTTCTTTCATGGGAACATATGAACCAACAATTGACCTGCTCCCAACGTCAGTGGCTTCACAGCTCAGTTGGTTAGAGCATCACACTGGTATCGCAAGGTCACGGGTTCAAACCCCGTTGAAGTCCTGAATTTTTTCAGGCTTTTCGCGAATGCATAAATTGTGTTCACAACTGCGAGGATCATTCTTCATTTGATTTCATTTCTGCAGTTCATATACGATTCATTTCAATATCATTCACACTCATTTCTTTCACGGGAACATATGAACCCACAATTGACCTGCTCCCAACATCAGTGGCTTCATAGCTCAGTTGGTTAGAGCATCGCACCAGTATCTCGAGGTCACAGGTTCAAACCCTGTTGAAGTCTTGAATTTTTTTCAGGGTTCTTTTCGCAATTGCATAAACTGCATTCACAACTGCGAGGATCATTCTTCATTTGAAATCATTTAATCCGCAGTTCATATATGATTCATTTCATTTCATTCACACTCATTTCTTTCAAGGGAACATATGAACCAACAATTGACCTGCTCCCAACGTCAGTGGCTTCACAGCTCAGTTGGTTAGAGCATCACACTGGTATCGCAAGGTCACGGGTTCAAACCCCGTTGAAGTCCTGAATTTTTTCAGGCTTTTCGCGAATGCATAAATTGTGTTCACAACTGCGAGGATCATTCTTCATTTGATTTCATTTCTGCAGTTCATATACGATTCATTTCATATATCATTCACACTCATTTCTTTCACAGGAACATATGAACCCACAATTGACCTGCTCCCAACATCAGTGGCTTCATAGCTCAGTTGGTTAGAGCATCGCACCAGTATCTCGAGGTCACAGGTTCAAACCCTGTTGAAGTCTTGAATTTTTTTCAGGGTTCTTTTCGCAATTGCATAAACTGCATTCACAACTGCGAGGATCATTCTTCATTTGAAATCATTTAATCCGCAGTTCATATATGATTCATTTCATTTATCATTCACACTCATTTCTTTCAAGGGAACATATGAACCAACAATTGACCTGCTCCCAACGTCAGTGGCTTCATAGCTCAGTTGGTTAGAGCATCACACTGGTATCGCAAGGTCACGGGTTCAAACCCCGTTGAAGTCCTGAATTTTTCCAGGCTTTTCACGAATGCATAAATTGTGTTCACAACTGCGAGGATCATTCTTCATTTGATTTCATTTCCACAGTTCATATACGATTTATTTCATATATCATTCACACTCATTTCTTTCACAGGAACATATGAACCCACAATTGACCTGCTCCCAACGTCAGTGGCTTCATAGCTCAGTTGGTTAGAGCATCGCACTGGTATCTCGAGGTCACAGGTTCAAACCCCGTTGAAGTCTTGAATTTTTTTCGGGCTTCTTTTCGCAATTGCATAAATTGCGTTCACAACTGCGAGGATCATTCTTCATTTGATTTCATTTCCGCAGTTCATATATGATTCATTTCATATATCATTCACATTCATTTCTTTCATGGGAACATATGAACCCACAATTGACCTGCTCCCAACGTCAGTGGCTTTACAGCTCAGTTGGTTAGAGCATCGCACCGGTATCACGAGGTCACGGGTTCAAACCCTGTTGAAATTCTTAAATTATTTTCAGGGTTCTTTTCGCAATTGCATAAATTAAGTTCACAACTGCGAGGATCATTTGTTCATTTGATTTCATTTCCGAAGTTCGTAGATGATTCATTTCATATATTATTCACACAGTCACATTAGGTAAAACACCAAAATACCCTGACAAGGGGGGTATTTTAAAAACAATTCTGAGCTATACAGTAACACGAAGATACGCCCACAAAGACAGAGAACAAGAATCATGCCCCTCATAATCAAGCTATGGAGTCACTTAGTAAAGGAACAATATCAACAAGGCTGAGATCTAAAAGCCCCAACTTGTTGCCAAGCAAAGTGGTGCTAAACGTCATGAAGTTACTTCATTAATAATAACACAGGGCTGAAAGCAAAAAAGCCCTTGTCACTGGTCTATTAAATCTGAATCTTATCACGGAGGCTGACAAGCAAATCTAAAACTGTTGTCAAAGGTGGGTCGTAAGGATCAGCCTTCCATTCACGAGAAAAGTCAATCCACTGTTTGATGTATGGTTTGTATTGCTTTTGCATTCCATCAGTCCAGGACTTGAGGATGATCGCTGTAGTCTTGTCAGAAACATTTCAACCCATCAGTCTGAGCTGTTTCTGAAGGGGGTGTAGTGCATGGTTGTATGGTTGTATCAGCAGGTGATTAGACTGCAAAACAAGAACAGGATTGTCTACCAACAGATGAAGAAAAGGAGTGAACCAAGGTTGTGTAGGCAAAACAGGAACTAGAAGTATCTAGTTCTAGATCTGTTCTATCTTCTGTAGGCAGGCTGTTATAATGCTGAAAGGGGGAAAAGCATAATGTAGAAATAACTTTATTCCCAACTCGTGAAAAATGCAATGACATATTTGGTACCTGGGTCTGGTTTCCATGACAAGGAAAGGAAGGAAAGTCTGGATGCAGACAGGTCCATTTCAAAGGGCCCCACATTTTGTCTTGGTCTGCAAAAACTTCCAAGTTTAAAGACCATTCAGTGGAGCTGTTAATTTGTCGAGATTCAGTGTCAGCATCTGCATTGGTAGAACCAGGAATGTGACATGTGTTGAGCAAAGTTTCTCTCTTCACACACCACAGTCAAATTTCCTGAGCCATATCATTACATGCTGCAGATTTAATTCTCCCCATGTAAATAACATATGCAGCTGTAGTTGTATTATCAGATTGAATTTTGATATGTTTGTTATGAGCATTGCTGAGGAGAAACTTCAACCCCAGTAGAACTGCTGTTAGCTGTAAGTAGTTAATAATTTATGAAGACTTTGTTCTTCCAAGCTACAGAGACCACCAGTTCTCTGAACCCAGTATACTACACCCCAACCTCTGGTAGAAGCAACTGTGGTAAGGGTCAGGTCAGGGTCTCTCTGAACAATAGTGTTAAACGAAGAGTAATACATTGTTCACCCACCAGGCTAACTCTGATGTACAATCTTCAGCAAATCTCTTGGGAAGGTTGAAATAACTCGTGTTGTGAATGTTTTCCCCCTCCCCTTTTCAATGTTGGGTCAATGTTGAATCGAAACACACTTTTCGTGCTTTTTTTACCACTGAACATCCAACATTGAAATGGGGGGAGGGGGAAGGAGTAAACATCCACACCAATGAACAGTTAAGGTAGTCAAGGACAACATACACTTTAGACCTCACAATCGCCAAATCTTCCCAAGTAAAATTGACAAAGGTTGTAGATTCATTTGACAAAATCACTGGTGCATCTAGAAACTATCATTAGCTAGAAGAGCCATGCTATCCATGACATGATCAAGGGTCTTACATGTATTCGGTGTTGTTCCAGCATGAAGGTCCTTCACCAGCTGGTCACCTAAGATAGGCAGGGCTGATAAACCCTGAAGGAGCAGTTCTTGAGATTCTTCAGATTTCCTTGGTAGCTTTTGTGGTTGACAGAAAATTCTCTGGAGGGTGATATTTCTCAACTCGTTCTTTCACTGTTTGTGGTGAAAGACCTCCAGTGCCCATGTTATCTATTAGGTGAGCAGTTTTCTCTGATATGGCAGGAGATTTCTCCTGGCATTGTACAAATGCCTGGGTCAGGCTATCAAGGATATGATCCTGGAACCTTGAGTCAGGGCAGAAGGCAATTTTCTTCGCTGCGTTTACTGAATTGTCACTTGGGTCAAGCATATTATTTATAAAGGCATTGATATCCACTGTACCACTGTTGTTCACTTCCGATTCTTTGTCAGTACAAAGTAGGATATCTTCCTTAAGACTAGCAAGTATAGCTGTCTGTGTCTCTGAAGTCTTAGCAAGTTGGGCCAAGTAGGCGGTTAGTCCTTGTAGGACCACCATATTGTTGTCCGGAGGGTGATCTGTGTCATTGGTCCTTTGAATATCAGACTGCAAATTTGCCAAGGGAAGACTTTTTCAAACAATCTTCCTCGGATAATGAGACCTTGTATTAGTACTGATTTAGCGTTCAGAAAGCACTTATTATGTGCATGCGTCAAGCAAGATCTCTGAGGCAATGATGACCAGATAGAATCAACAACGTAATTTAAATTGATTGCCATTAGTCAGTACTTTTTCTAACAATTTCGTTACTTGGATGCAAATCATGTTTCAACCACAATACTGCTGGCTTTCATCAATGATGAAGTTTGCTGTCATCTCTAACCACGACAACTAACACCTTTTCTTATACTGAAATAGGGGTTCACAGCCCAAAGGTTTGATTCGTTGACATGAAAAATGCTCACACAAGCTCTCATGACATACCAACCACCTTACGTTTCTTATAAGGTGTGTGAGGAACCTTGTTCACAGAAAGCTTCGGGTCTGGACACCAGTTCAAAGAAATGGTGTTCACAGAGTAGCCAAACTAGCATCCTTGAGATGGCTAAGAGAGAGAATATCACTAGCTCAGAGAGCTAAAGAATATGCGATCTGACAGTTAGTAGCTCTACAGCATAGAGTATAAAAGCCCTCTTTTGCCAGTAGGTGCTTCTGGGATACTTGAAAAGATCAGTTGCAATACTCAATGACTATTTAATAAGATCAAAGTCGGACAAAACAAAAGATTGAAAAAAGTGTATTGTGTATAAGATCAGACCTACCTATAAGCAGCCAACTAGATAAAGACTTTGTCAGTGTCAAAGGAATCTAGTTCCCTGTAAAGACAGAGTGCTAATTGGGGATGCAAGCTATCAATTATGTTGCAAAGCTTAAAAAAGTCCAAGACTATGTTTTGTCTTAATTAAAATCCACTACATATAAATAAACCAATATGTTTCCTAAATTGTACAAATTGACGTTTCTAAATTACAACTTACCCAACATGCTACTTAGAGCTGTTCTATCCTGTATCCACACCCCAGTGTCAGAGGAGGCTCTTGTTTTCCTAGGCTTACCTTGGCCAAAACATTAATTTTGGTTTTATCACTTTGTCATCGGCACTGACTGAAAGATGACAGAGCAGGATGAAGACATTGAAGAGCCATGTGATTAGGATTAGGGTTAACCCTCATTCTAACCGTTATGTGGGATGGAAGGTTGTCCTCGCTGACTGTGTTCATAAGCATAGGCAAATTGACTATAATGAGGTCATTTCTGATAGAAGATTAGCTCTGTACATGAAATGGAAAACATTATAACTCCTATGAAAACTATCAACAGTTTTATTGTCATATTCTAACATGCGCAAACCTAAATGAAACCCAACTACAATGGCATACAGAGGTAAAAAAAGATACCACTAACTTGTTAGCTCAATCAGTGATGTGATCCAAGCACTTCAATAAATACAGTAAAAAATCGACAAAGAATTTGATGACTTAGTTGTCCTTTTACCGGTATATTAAATAACAACTATTAAGATTACAGCATAACCCCTCGATACTGATGGTAACAGGGATTAGGAAAATTGTGTGTACCTGTCGAAACATTCTGGCTACACCCCTTGGTGTTTCATTTATAGTGTTAACTACTGGAAATTATGATTTGATATCAGTCTCAATTTGTACCTCCCAAAAAATGCACATTGCGATATTATGTCTAGTCATTGCAAAATCTTTTATTAAGTCACAATAGAGCTATGAAGTGTAGCAGTGATATCTGAGAGTGAAAAGTTTTAAATATCCTTAAAGTAAATTGCCAATGATAGTTTTGTGTATCTGTATCTTAGCCAACTGTGACATGGTATGGTCAGTTAATGTCAGTAGCATAAAATACAGTAGGTGTCAGCTTGAAATTCTGACTGAGCTTCCCTTCTCTTTCCCCCACCATAAAGAAAAGCGAAGTAATTTAGCATTAATTTATAGCGGACCGCCATACTCATAGGAACCTATGAGTATGCCAAATCATGGGGCCGAATCATGTGAACACATTAGCGCTTTTCTCCTACACCAAATGAAAGAGAAACATGGGAACAACTTTGGCTTATACAGAGATGATGGCCTTGGAGTAACCAACACACCACCACGCCATGTAGAGCTCATCAAGAAAGACCTGTGCACCACCTTCAGCAAACGTGGCCTTAGAATTACCATTGAAGCCAACAAGAAAATCGTTAACTTCCTCTACGTCACCCTTAGCTTAACTAACGGAAAAAACATGCCTTACACTAAGCCCAACAACATCCCACTTTACATCAACAAGAAATCTAACCATCCACCACAGATCATCAAAAACATACCAAAGTCCATCAACAACCGGCTCTCTGAGATTTCATATGACGAAGAGTCATTCAAGAAAGCAGCACCACTCTATCAGAAAGCTATTGACGACAGCGGACACAAGCACCTCTTGAATTCCATCTTGCAAGTGTAGCAGATCCTCCAACCTCTAACAGAAAGAATCGCCACAGAGATATCATTTGGTACAACCCTCCTTATAGCAGAAATGTCACAACCAACGTACGACGGGCTTTCGTCAAGATCCTGGATGAAGAATTCCCAAATGGCCACGTGTTACATAAGATCTTCAATCGTAACACAGTTAAAATCAGCTACAGCTGCATGTCTAACGTCAAACAAACCATCGACGGCCATAACAAGTCATCCTTATTAAGGACGAACGCACCACTGTCGCCTAGAACATGCAACTGCAAACTGGCTGACTGTCCTATGGCTGGCAATTGCCTCAAGGAGCTTGTTGTCTATCAGGCAACAGTGATATCTGAAGACAACAAGCTCGACGAAACCCATGTAGGCCTAACCAAAAACTCCTTCAAAACCAGATTTACAAACCACAAAGCTTCTTTCACCAATCCAAGCAAGAGACTTAACACAGAACTCAGTAAGTACATTTGGCAGTTGAAAGACAGTAAAACAGGTTTTAGGATATCATGGAAGATCTTAAAGCAAGCTTCTTCGTACAACCCCGCTTCCAATCGATGTAATTTGTGTCTGTGGGAGAAGTATTTTATAATTTGCAGGACTGATTTAGCCACACTTGTTACATGTACTTCCTGTAGACACGCAAACAAATTTCTCCTCAAAAATTTCAAAGCTGGCACGTAATAACTCCCATTTTAATGTGTCCGTTGTTTATCCAAAACAGAAACCGTTGTAAATTTAAACTTTTCTGGTCATCCGAAGTACATAAATGTCAGTGTCATGCTTACTTCCATTGTCACGCGAATTTTAAGCGTCTATTGTTTAGAAGTAGAAACCGTTGTAATCTTATACTTTTCCACTCATCCTGTATATATAGTTCCCAGCTTTACGTTGTAATTTTACATTTGGCTATTTATCTGATGAGTGCCGTACAGGTGGTTGAACCTTGTAGGGGATGCTATATCCTATCCTGTGTGAATTCGCAAAAACGTACCCGCAGAAATTTGGAGCCATTTGACCGAAATGGGTCCAAAACTGGCGTTTTTTGCATCAGACGAGCCCGGCAATCACCCCACAGCACTGAGAAGGAGGGAATGAGAGAGTGAGAGAGGAGGAGGGGCAGAGGAGAAGAGAAAAAAGCACTAATCATTCTTTTAGTCTTTATAATGGCTACTTTGCAGATAGTTTTTGAACGAGAAAAAACCGCACCAAGAAGAGCCACTTTCGCGCAGGTACGTTTTGTCAAATCCAGACAGATAATTCACTGAAATAGCTCCAGACAGCTGCAGAAGGCCCAAAAAGCCGTTGTTTGCTGCAACATGACTCATTGGACAACGTTGGCACAATAGCCTGGAAATATCTATGTGAATTCACAAGAACGTACCCGCAGAAATTTGGAGCCGTTTGACTGAAATGGGTCCAAAACTGGCGTTTTTTGCATCGGACGAGCCCGGCAATCACTCCACAGCACTGAGAAGGAGGGAATGAGAGGGTGAGAGAGGAGGAGGGGCGGAGGAGAAGAGAAAAAAGCACTAATCACTCTTTTAGTCTTAATAATGGCTACGTTGCAGATAGTTTTTGAACGAGAAAAAACTGCACCAAGAAGAGCCACTTTCATGCAGGTACGTTTTGTCAAATCCAGACATATATATACATACATACATACATACATACATACATACATACATACATACCTACCTACCTACCTACCTACCTACCTACATACATACATACATACATCCTTAGATTCATCGTCAGTACTTTTCGTAACCTATTTTCTAACTTAGCCATATTTAATTTGAACCAAAGTTGAAGTAATGGGAAGATTTTAAGGAGTTTTTTTCAGCAGTAAAGAAAGCTTGAACAAAGATTGAAATTTAGCGACGTAACATTTTGACAAAGTCAAAAATGTTACGAAAAGGAGCACTCGTCAGGTTTCTGAACGGGAAAGTGTTATAAATCCGAAAATAAAGCAAACCGCGCTGATATATTGCGTTAACTAAGGTGCACATTGGCCAGAGAACTTCCTGAAACATTTTAATTTGTGTTAAAAGCTCACAGCTTTCAAACCGAGTGTAAGTCTATACTTTTTATAGTCGAGTAAGGTTTGAAAAAGTTTTCAAAGGTTAGTGTTTTTTGGTTTCAATTCTTAAAAGTAAAATAGTTCTTGAAATATGCAATGGATGGCGCTGTAGGTAATAGGACATCAAGACAATTAGTTTACAACATTGTCCAAGGAGTTTGGAAATATCTCGCTGTGTTTTAAAGAATTTACGCGACTTTTTGGCAGGAACGTAGTGCTATCTGAAGGCGCAAAAGTTGCTAAAATGTTGCTAAATCTATTCAATCCATGCGAAGTGATATTTTAGGTTATTAAAACCATGGCTATCGAAGATTTTTATTGAATCATATAGCCTGCCCTTCTGTCGATGTGATGTGAAAGTACTGACATTGTAATGCCATGTAAAAGGGAGTTTTTAATTTTTTCCTGAATGCACTCGAAATGCGCTAATGTTACGAAAAGGAACAATTGCAGGGTGTGGAATAGGGTACAATCCAAAAATTATTGGTTAGTTTTCTGATGACAATTTTCTTTCATTTCCTGATTGCATAATGTTTATTGAGTGAAGAGAATATAAGCACTTTTACCAAAACTTCGTATCTTTTATTTTATTCATGAAATCTCGAGGTTACAAAAAGGAACATGCCGTAAGTTGGGCCTTCTACAGGGTAAAAGAGCTTCTCATAATTATGTTTATGGTCATAATATTGCAAGCGGTATTAAGTAACGTTAATGCCACCTCAGAGAATCCAACATATACCTTTTAACAACAAGTGCTCTATAATAAAAGCAATTTTAACGAAATAACAGTAACAGTACTTAAGCCTACAATGGCTTTTCTTAGTTAAATTAACAGTAAGAGTGACATTAATTAACCTATGTAATGGTTTTTCTTAACGAATGTTAAAGCTCGTTCTAACTACAGTGGCTCAGCAATTATAACGAAATAACAATAAGCCTCTTAACCTTAAAATAGCTCTACTTAATTAAATTAACAGCAACAGTAATTAAGCTGAGAAATGGGCTTTCTTAACTAATGTAAATGCTCGTTCTAGCTGCAATGGCTCAGCGTCTTTTTGAGTCCTTGAATGCTGAAATTTTAAGGCAAAACTATTCTAAAAAAACATGGTAAATACAGCTGTGTTTAACTTATGTCATGGTACACTCGAAGCATTGCATACAAGTCAAGTGTGCTTACCAGTGATGACCTGCTCTTTTTTTATCTTGAAGACACGCAATCTTCCTTCGCTCTGTCCCAACTGTAAAAGATGCTGAGGCGTAAAACCAACTATCTCTTTTCTTGCTTCATCTTCTTCAATCGTGGTCTTCACATAATTTTGGGTAATTCTTTCATTGCTTTCGACAAGATCTCCAAACAACCACCAATGTATTTCTGTTTGATGATCTGTGAAGGTTGTTCCTCCTTTACGGCTCACTAATGACGTAACCTCTGACTTCTCGTCCAGGAACAAGCGATGAAGTTTGTCCTGCTGCGTTCAGTCTCAGTCGGAAGAGCTGGCCCACTTTCCTTAGACCCCGCTTCCTTTATAAAGCATCTGACTTAACTTTTCTTGTGTCGATTTTACTGTGGATTTTGTGCCCTGGAATGATGTCTTTTACTGTTTGTATATTAATGGATTTCTCCTTGACAGCCATTTCAAATGCCGATTTCACTGCTTCATTCTCCTCATCTGTCCAGCGATGCCGACCGTTTTTCAAATTCCCATCCCTTTGATCTTCCTACCTACCTTGCTGTTGGGACACCACCTCACTCTGGCACTTCTTCTTCAGCTTCCGTCTGATCGATTCTGTACATGATATTGCGCAATGCCTCAGATGCTTTGGCGGTGGTTTTCTTCTTCTGGCGGATAAGGTAGAACTCTTCTGTTGTCTTTTAATTGTGGCCCATCAGCTCTGCTAGATCCTTCTTCGGATGCCCATGTTCTTCATGTACAGCGGAAACTGCTGCCTTTCTTAACGCCGTCGCGTTCACCCTGGCAAGTACATTGCCCGTTACTTTCTGCCAAAATGAGTTCAGCTGCGCCAACCCATGGACGACTGATGACATAGCGTTTCCAGTAGAGCTGATGAAGACATGATCATCGCTGCTCGTCCCTGCACCTGGTATTTTGTTTCGCATGACCTTTACGAATGCCTGCAGCCACGTGTAAATGGTAGGGTTCAGAACCAGATGAGCAGGTCCAAGAGAGGTCAACGTCTTGTGTTTCACCACCATCTGACCTTTATCTGGCATTGCTTTCGCTAGCTCTCCGCACGTCAAGTTGGCGAGTATTACCAGCCGCGTGATAAGATGATCTTTCACTAAGCAGTCGTCCCCTGACTTGGCGTCTTGTCGCTAACCTTCTCCAGGTGTTCTTCGTCATCTTCACTTTGATCTTCCACCTCCTCATCCTCTTCACTGTCATTCTCGTCATCTTGAGGTTTATAATCATCATCATCGCCAGTACCTTCGCTACTCTCATCTTCTGCAAAACAACAAACACTTTTTTTTGTGCTGACTTCAACTGTAAGATCACCATCCTCGCCATTCTTGTCTCGTCTTGTCGCTTCCAATGGAGTAACATCACCTCCAGCTGCATCCCGCAGTGAAGAAGTACGCTGCTCTCCCCGTAAGCTACCAGGGCTTCGATGTGGAAATACAGCTTCCTCCTCCACATACAGTCATCTTCACTACCGGTATCTTCGCTACTCCCATCCTCTGCAAAAAAACCACCACTGGCTTCTTTGATCTTTCCCCGGAGGGGGAGGGGGGGCACTCCCTATAATGGCCTACACGGGGAGGCTCCGCTCGAAAGGGGTACCTTTTTCACACTTCAGGTATATGACAGTGTAGGGATTTTATGAGTCGAAGTATATAAAAGGGTAGGGAATTCTGCCATTTAGGTATTTAAAAGGGCCTTTGATTAAAATATTTCGATCACACATACCTAATGACTATACTGTTCTAATGGAAGGTATACGTAAAAGGTTCCTTTTCTGTCAAAAATGCTATATAAAATGGTAAGGGGTCGGACCTTGGGGCGGAGCCTCCCTGTATTAAATGTGTTTTAGTAGCCCCCTCCCTCCCCCCCCCCCCCCCCCCTCTCGGGGATCTTTCTGGTTAGGCGTTTCTCTGTGCTGACGCCGATTGTTTAATCAACATCATCGTTACCATTCTTGTCTTGCCTTGTCTCTTCCAATGGACTGATTTCCCTTCCAGCAGCATCCCACAGTGTAAAATAGCTGTTCTCCCCATAAATTAGCAGGGTTTCGATGAAGTGGTACATCTTGAACGTGGACGATGCTTCTCCTTCCATTGTTGGGCAATGGAGGAATTGTGTCGTGTTCACTCTGACCATCTTCACTACATAGCACATTGTATTTCCTCTTTGCCGTGCGCCTTTTACGCTGGACTGGTGACGACGAACCCCTTTAGTCTGATGTCACCTCTTCTGGGCAATATGCCTTGTTACGTATTTGAGTTACTTCCATTTTTAAAACTCTGCAAAACTCTAAATTTTCCAATTAGCAAGTCTTTATTTCCATAAGAATATTCCTATCGAAGCTTACAGGATAATATAGTGCACTAATACCGGTTTAAAATAGTATTATCTTGAGTTTCTAACACTTGTTCCTTTTCGTAACGTTATCAAGTTACTAAAAGGAACACTTGTTCCTTTTTGTAACCTTACTAAGTTACTAAAAGGAACACTTGTTCCTTTTCGTAACCTTATTAAGTTACAAAAAGGAACATAGGTTCCTTTTCGTAACTAAACACAAGTTACAAAAAGTAACGCAAGTTACAAAAAGGAACAAAACACGTTACAAAAAGGAACATGAATCTACCCATCCATCCATCCATCCATCCATCCATCCAAACCACTTTGAAATTTACTTCAAAGTGTTCTGTGAATGAAATAGAATTTTTAGATGTTAGGGTGATCAACAAGTCAGGTGTATTGGAGACGGATGTATTTGTTAAACCAAGAGACAGTCACCAATATTTACATTACAGTTCCTGTCATCCGGGTGCCTGTAAGAAGAGCATACCGTATGCTCAAGCGACGCGATTACGTAGGATCTGTTCCAAGCCCTATTTTTTTGAGAAGTGGGCGGAGAATTTGGTGGAATACTTAATTGAAAGGGGTCATAAGAGGAACTTCATGGAAAAACAAATCGGGAGAGTCAGGCGTATGACCAGAGAAGAGGCTTTTAGGAGTAAACAACAAACATGCAGTGCAAAAACACCTTTTGTGGTAACTTACCATCCTGGCTTGCCGAACATAAGTAAAATACTCAGAGAGCTAGATCCCATTTTGAAGTCATCGGATCGATGTAAAAAAGCCATCAAGGATATCCCTTTGGTGGCATTCAGAAAACCTAAAAGTTTGGGGGACTACCTGGTGCGTGCGAAGATAAATAGCCATGGTTCTGCAGAAAATGTGCGAGGAACGTGTAAATGTAAATCAAGTCGATGTGAAGTCTGTAGGTATTTAGAGGAAAAGGACTATTTTGTGTGTACTCATAATGACAGGAAGTACTCTATTAACTATAGTCTTGATTGTAACTCAAGTAATGTGGTTTACTTGATCACATGTAAGAGGTGTTCAGTACAGTATGTGGGGTCCACTGTTACAAAGTTTAGAATAAGGTTTAACAACCATAAATCCAGAATAAGATGCCATAGAAGATTGAACGAGGCACAGCGGGAGAATGACGACCTACTGTATAAACACTTTTGGAGTGATGGACATAGCGGTTTGGATGATATGAGCATTCAGTTGATAGACAGGGTCAATGGGGAAGAGGAGCTGAGGGATAAGGAGGGCCAATGGGCCTATAAGCTTAATACTTTGAGTCCTAATGGTCTTAATGACAATGACTTTTTCTTCGGTCAGAACAGGCGTTCCAGATGCACGTAATTTGTAGATGGTTTATAGTGGCATTATGCGCGCGGGAGGAGATCGTTTGTTGATGCGAGCGCACAAGGCTGTTTAAGTTTACACTTTTAAAAGTAGTATGACGCGTGCGGTTGTAACTGTAGTTTTACCCTGATGAAGACCACTTTATGTGGTCGAAATATAGGTGTGGAACAAAACATGTGGGTTATCTTCATTTGTGATAGTGTATATATATATATGTAATATATATATATATATATGTACATACTAAAAACAATTAAAAATGAAAGTCTTCTGTTACTTTGCTTTTGCGCTACGTGTTTCACCGCTGTTGCAGCTCTTCAGGCACAGCAAAGTGTGTTTATTGACTTATTGCGTCACAGATGTAATTGTAATTACAATTATAATGGCTATTGTAATTCTAAGCGCGCGCAAGCAATTAGCGTAATTTCAAATCATTAAGAACGGGATTATACTTCAAAATAATAAACCTCTCTTTGTTCTTTCTCATGCCCTCTGAGGGGCTGAGAATCTTATAAAACGGAAAGATAGTGAACTGAGGTGTCAATCCCGCAGCACATTCATCAATAGCTTGCTGACTCCTAGCATACGTGTGTGCAGGTCTCTGATTTGCTGTTTATGTCACTCTATTTATCAGGACATCACCCGTTTCTCCTATATAATTATGTCCACATCCTGCACATGTTATTACATGTACGTAAATCAAGTTCGTTGAGGTGCAGTTCATCGAGTGCTTTATCCGAAATTTTTCATTCGTTGCGGAGAAGGTGAATTATTTACCCTGTTTCAAATAGGGGCATGTTCCGCAACGTTTTTGTTTCACAAATTTTAACTTCTGGATTAGTGTCCTTTTGCCCGGAGAAATAGGAGTTTGTTAGCATCCGTTTGAGGTTTCTGGGTTGTCGCTGACTGTGAGTTACTTTAGTCTTGCTCATAATGGATTTTAATGAGGAGTTTTGGTTCAACATGGGAAGTGTTTTCCTGACCAGCTGAAATACTTGTGGATTGTTGGGATTGTAAGTTGTTACCAGACGGAGGAGGTTATTTTCACTAGCTTGTTCTCTCACCCTTCTTAACTCTTCCGTTGTTTTGGTGAGGGCCTTGTTTATACTGTAATTAATGATCTCAGCTGGGTATTGTTTCCTCAGAAGGATTTGTTTGAGATCGTGAAGGCGCTGTTTCCTTATGTCCTGGTTCTCAACAATCATACATATCCTCCGAGCCAGGTTGTATGGTATGTTATTTTTAACACTAAAAATAACATACCATACAACCTGGCTCAGAGCATATGTATCATTGCTGAGAAACTGTAAACTTCTGTGTATTATATAATTATATTATATACTGTATATGAAGGAAACCCTAACCTTGTACACCCCAAATAATCATATTTTATTTGAATAAATGTTTGAAAGAAAATTTGCCCGGAGCGGGATTTGAACCCACGTCCCCCCGTATACTAGTCGGGTGTGATGACCACTTTCCCGGGATACCACGTCTTCAATCATGTAAATCATATCTTCGATTGCCATGTTGCCAGCATGGTTGTCCTGATGGTGTAGTGGTCATCACACCCGACTAGTATACTGGGGGACGTGGGTTCAAATCCCGCTCAGGGCAAATTTTCTTTCAAACATTTATTCAATTAAAATATGATTATTTGGGGTATACATATATATGGTTTCTGTAACGTTCCTTAAAGCTTGTTGCCAGTCCAACATACGTTTCAGTTGTTGTCTCTGTGGTTACTGTGGCTTGGTAGATGACACTTGTCTGGAGGCATTTTCCTTCTAGTGGACAGTCTGGTTTTTTTGCAATTGCAGGTGTCAGGTTGCATTGGTGAGTTCAAATTTAAGAGAATGTGCTTGTTGTGTGACGAGATGATAGATTTCATGTTTGGCATGCATGAGTAGCAGAGTTTAAGTGTGTCTGTTGAAAATCTTGTGGAGTGGATGGTTCTTTGGGAAGCATCTGTCGACAATGTGTAGGAACTTTCTTCCAAGGTTAGTTCTCATGTTTGAATTGAAAGGAGGGTTGTACCATGTGGTGTTTCTTGTTCGTTTTCTTTTGTTTTTAAAGCTTGCTCTTGTGAAGGATTGTATGTCAGCTTGTGACTGTATGGACTCCCAGCAGAAGGATCCGAAGGATACGGTGCCACCACGTGAATTTGTAGATAAATATGGAGTAAGAATGGTGGGGCGAACTTCTAACTGTTCTGATGAAATGTAATAACGTTTTGGCTGTTCAGCCTTCTTCAGATTAAAATTTTAAAAACTATTTACAATGGTTGTGCTTCTCTGAAGTACTGGCTTATACAAGTCGGATAATTAACAAGTGCAGAAAATGTGTAAATTACAAGTAGAGTGACAGTGGTTATGCAACCGATTCAACATAACTAATTCCCCGCTGGGAGCCTCTGAATAGTCGTGATTAGAGTCATAACAAATTCTCAAGGCAGGGCCCTTAAACAATGTAATAAGTTCCCTACTGAGGGCCCCTAAATGGCACATTTCAAACAAAAATAACAGAATCCCTCAACAGAGCCCTTGAACGCAAAAGCAATCACATAACCTCTGAAACTATTTACAATAAAATAAGGAATAAAAAAGGAACTGGACAAAAAGCAATTCATTTCCTGAGCAAGAACATGTGAAATGGACAAATTATTTGAAGTTAATGTGATTTTTAGAGCGAAATCCACGCCCCTTATTAAGGCCATGTGCATTAAGCGTGATTAATGATGATGACATCAATGATGATGATAAACAAAAATGCGAAGGACTCCTTACAGAAAAGGAATGTTTAGAAGTGGTTACGTTAATGGAATCTGGCAAATCGCCAGGAATGGATGGCCTTCCCGCAGAATTTTACAAGGTATTTTGGAATGATATCTCTTCATACTTCATTAGCTCTTTGAACAAAAGCTATCAAAAAGGCAAGTTAGCTATAACGCAAAGGAGAGGTATTATCTCTTTAATCCCCAAGAAAGACAAGGCACTCGATGAATTAAAAAACTGGAGACCCACAACTTTATTAAATTGTGATTACAAAATAGCATCCAAGGCAATTGCATCTAGGCTGAAGACTGTGCTACCAGGCAGGCCTAACGGACAATGATCAGACAGGATTTTTGAAAGGCCGTTCTATCACAGAAAATATTTCTTATTAATAACATTATCGCATACACAGAGTCTAAAAACATTCCTGGAATGCTTCTTTTTGTTGATTTTGAAAAAGCTGTTGATACAATTGAATGGTCTTTTGTTCAGCAAGCATTACTTTGCTTTGGTTTCGGGTCTCTTATTAACTGGATCAATATGTTCTATTGTGACATTCAGAGCTGCATTGTGAATAACGGTTGGTCGAGTGTTTTCTTTGAATTGAGTCGGGGTGTTAGGCAGGGCTGCCCACTTTCGCCATATATATTTATCCTTTGTGCAGAGATTTTGGCTACTGCCATCCGTAAAGATACTGTAATCAAAGGGATATCAGTAGGTAGTATTGAATGTACGGTAAGTTTGCAGATGTTGCTATTACAGATGATACTATTGTATGATGATGATACTATGATGCTATTGCAGTTTGCAGATGATACTACTTTGATTTTAGACGGTTCTCAAAAATCGCTTCAGCGCTCTCTCCATATGTTAGAAAGATTTGGTGAGATTTCAGGCCTAAGAGTTAATTGACAAAACAGAAGTTCTTTGGATAGGTTCATTAAAGGGAACAAACCAAATTTTGTGCCCCGATAAAAATCTTACTTGGGCAAACGGTAAAGTTAAGGCTTTGGGCATTTGGTTCTGTGTCGATAAGGTAGAAAGTCTCAAAAAGAATTACGAGGAGAAGGTTTGAAATGTTCAGAATGTTTTAAACAATTGGCACAATAAAAGGCTAATGTTGATTGGTAAAATTGCAGTTGTCAAGGCCTTAGCCGCATCTCAAATGGTTTACATCATGTCGTCAATGTCGTCAGGCCTAAAATCCTTAAAAGAAATTAATGATCTTATTTTGAAGTTCGTTTGGGATAACAAGGGTGACAAAATTAAACGAACTGAAATGATAGCAGATTACCAAGATGGAGGACTGAAGATGCTGGACATTATGGAATTTAATAAGGCTTTGAAAATTACATGGATACTTAAATATATTTCTGATGATTGCCAATCTAAATGGAAATACTTTTTCGACTTCTATTTGTCTAAGGAACTTCCGAATGTGCTAAATGATTTCTTTTCTACGGCTGGCCAAAAATTAGCGGCAAATGTACCAGATAGTAATTGTAACTATAACGAATACTCAAAAACTAATTTCACCAATTCCTTTTTCTTTGAACCGGTCATTTTGTCAGACATTGAACTAGAAATCTCGCACCTACCATCAAACAAGGCTTATGAGCTATATTCGTGCCCTATTTGCGTTCTGAAATGTGCAAAGAGCATACTCTCTTCACACTTAGCTGAGCTCATCAGCCTCTCTGTTCAAGCTGGGAAACATCCTTCCAAGCAAAAATTATCCCTGTATACAAAGGCGATGATGAGACAGACCCCAGCAACTACCGTCCTATTTCACTTCTCTCC
This sequence comes from Pachyseris speciosa, assembly GCA_016490735.1. NCBI lineage: Eukaryota > Metazoa > Cnidaria > Anthozoa > Scleractinia > Pachyseridae > Pachyseris > Pachyseris speciosa. The sequence continues at coordinate 873,844 of JAEMWC010000028.1, forward strand.
GTCTTTAATAGAATTTTTGAAAAAATTATGTATTATCGATTGAAATCATACATTGAAGATAATGAACTTTTATATAAAGCCCAGTATGGCTTTAGAGAAAAATTTTCCACTCAGCATGCAATTTTGGACATAGTGAATACGATACAAACAAATATGGACAAGAAAATGTTTACATGTGGCATTTTTCTCAACTTGAAGAAAGCATTTGATACTGTCAATCACACTATTTTACTTGATAAATTGCACCATTATGGGATCAGAGGTATTGCACACGAGTGGTTCTCGTCGTATTTGGCTAACCGAACACAAACAACGCATATTGACAATGACCATATTTCATCCAAGAAGAACTTGGTAACTGGAGTTCCACAAGGGTCTGTTTTAGGCCCCCTACTTTTCTTGATTTATACTAATGATATTTATGTTTGTAGCAATAAATTTGGCTTTTATCTGTTTGCTGATGACACAAACCTGTTATATGCTGACAAGGACTTGAAATCCCTGGAAACCGTAGTTAATAATGAGCTAAAAAATGTTTGTGACTGGCTTAATGCTAATAAACTAACCATTAACGCAAAGAAATCAAATTTTGTCATCTTTAGGCCAGGACAAAAAAGAATTAATCATCAACCATGTATCACAATTCCGGAAAATAACAACAATGGATTCGCGGTTCTTGAATGTAAAGATTATGTAAAATTCTTAGGAGTGCTAATTGACAAGATCTTAACCTGGAGGCCTCACATTGATCATATTGCTTCGAAGATTAGCAAAATAGTCGGCATAATTGCTAGACTGAGACACCATGTACCTTTAAATACCCTTCTTCAAATTTACCATTCGCTGATATTTCCCTACACGCTTTACGTTATACCTGTTTGGGGTCAGGCAGCACAGTGTGATCTAAAAAAGATTCTTACCCTGCAAAAGCGTGCCCTACGTCTGATTTTCTTTTCCAACAAAAGATCTCATGCCATCCCTTTTTTTATTGCTTCGAACATCCTACCTGTTAATATGCTCTAATTTGAAACGGTTTCCACCATAATGCATGATGTTTCTACTAGTTCTATACCTAGGAACATTCGTGAACTTTTTATTCATTCATCTGACGTTCATGCATATAATACGCATTTCTCTTCCGCAGATAATTTTTATGTACAAAAATCTAGATTGCATGTGAAAGTCAAGTCTCTCTGTGTTTGGTACAAGGTTATGGAATTGTCTACACCCCGTCTGGCGTAAGCTCACGAAAAGAGCATTTAAAAGAAAAATTCATAAGTTGCTTTTAACTGTACTTGGGATTGAGGACTATCATGTTGACACCCATTCTCTAATATTGAAACTCAATACCAGGAATTACTGTGCCATATAGCTATATACTTCGCTTACAGACATATACCACAATTCTCCCTTCTCTACTTTCCAGTCTGCTTTGCTTGTACTTTTTCTTTCTTTCTTTTCTTTAACTTGTAACTACATGAAAATTGTCTCTGCCAGTTAGCGTTTTGTAGTAATTTAATGCATATCTTATAGTAATATTGTAATAGTTTAATGACTTTTTATTTATTTATTTAATTTTTTTTCCCTTATATATAAATGACTGATCCGCCTAGATTAGCCAGTGCTATTTGCGAATCAGTCACGTTTGTAAATGTGTTTTTGAAATCTTAATTAAAGATCATCAAGTTTGGAGGAAAACTAATTTTTACTTGCAACTTAGCACGCAAAGATGTCAAAAGCCTCAATGTAAAAGATGACTTCCTCCAGGAACTTATTGAGCTGTGGTCAGATTTAAATTACAGAGACTCCTTTGCCTCACAAGCGGATTCTGGTGCCGAATCCATATGGAACAATTCAATGATTAGAATTGCGGGCAAGACAATTTTTTATAAGCACTGGGTTGATGCAGGTGTGCGGAATATTAATGATCTTTTGACAAGTGACTCCAAATTAATGACATATAGTTATTTTAGAAATAAATTCTGTCTAACTGTTTCCTTTCTTGAATATTATGGAGTGACATCGGCCATTAAATGTGCTTTCAAGTCACTAAAAGTAATGCTGCCAGACGACAAAAAATCAGAAAAGATGCTAGCACAACTGAATTCAACCAAAAATCCGAGCCAACTGGCATACAAGACCTTCATTAATAAGGAATGTACTCGCCCTGAGAAAAGCCAAGCGAAATGGATTACAGAATGTGGATCTGAGGAGGTGGAGAATTTTGATTGGAAGTCAATTTATTTATTACCCAGGAAATGCATGTTAAGCATGAAACTCAGGAACTTCCAGTTTAAGTTCCTCCACAGAAGAATTGCTACAAACTCTTTTCTGTTTAAAATCCAAGTTTCAGAGACAGATCGTTGTTGCTTTTGCCAAAAAGCCCAGGAAACGCTAATCCACCTGTTCTGGGATTGCCCGGTAACAAATGCTTTTTGGAATAGTGTACAATATTTCCTAATTTCAGTTAATCTGGTACAAGCCTCTCACGTTTTAAAGAAGACTGAATGTTTAGGTCTCGTGGGAGCAAAAGGAGAAATTCTAGTAAATCATCGCCTACTTCTGGCTAGATACTATATTTTTAGTTGCAAGTACAAGGATACCAAACCATCTATTTTAGAATACATTTATCAGATTAAAAATTAAAAATTTAAAAAAATTTAAAAACAAATTTCAACTACAACAGGAACGCAGAAAGAATTCAAACAGAAGTGGCATAAAATCCTCCAGTCACTGTGACAACTTGAACGATATCTCCTTTCAATGCTCCTTGCTCTCTAGACATCTAAGTCAAGCAGGTTCCAGTATATATTTAAATAAAATAATAATAAAAACAGTGCAAATCCTTCTCTTCACTGTTGACCCAGTATCGTATATTTGTTTTCTTTTTTTTGTGTGCTTGTGTAAATACTATATTGTATGTAGTTACTCTTTATTTTTTCAAAGTTACTTTTTCAGCATCGTACTGTAAAACCTTGTAAGTAGTATATTGTGTTTGTATATCTTGTGTTTCGTTGTTGTCATTGCAATAAGAAAAAATTCAAAAAAAAAAATTAAGCATGAATAATTGCATGATCCATGGGCCTCCAAGGCTGTTATTTTTTCTTACAATCAGATGACACTCGATCAACAAGTGATTCACAGGTGGACAAGAGCAGACAAATACAATTGTAATTTATTGTAATCTGCTGTGTTGCCAGCATGGTTGTCCTGGTGGTGTAGTGGTGATCACACCCGGCTAGCTTCCGGGGGATGTGGGTTCAAATCCCGCTCAGGGTATAAGAATTTTTCTTTCAATTAAATTGTCATTTAGAAGTTGTCCGTCTTTGGTCTACTTTCAAATTTCTATCAATATTTCACCAAAGCTTGGGCTGTGAATCACTTGGCTCAAGAGAATTTAAGTTGTCTATAAATTGTATTTGTCTGCTCTTGTCCGCCTGTGAATCACTTGTTGATCCAGCGTCATCTGATTGTAAGAAAACATAACAGCCTGGGAGACCCACGTAATAGTCCCATTCAATACTTATATATATATATATATATATATAAATTGTGTATAACCACAAAGTGGATTGAATCCTCATCTACTATATAGTGCTCAATAGCAGAGCTACAGCTATGAATAATAATTCTAAATAATTATCCTAAATGACAGTTATTATAACCCAAGAGCTAGGTTAACTCAACGAAGAGAGTCGAAACTGACCACATTTAATACGCCCTTTGGAAGGTACCATTGGCTACGGTTACCATTTGGCCTCTCCTCCACTCCAGAGGAATTCCAAAGACGCCAACATCAGGTGGTCGAAGGTCTCCCTGGAGTGCTGTCCCTACACAACAATATTCTGGCCTATAGTGAAGGTGATACCTATGAAGACGCACACCAAGATCATGATAGAAAGCTGGAAAACTTCATGAAACAGTGTCAAGAATGAAATGTGAAACTCAACAAAGAAAAGATGAACTCTGGCGCAATGAAGTTCCTTACATTGGTCACCTCACAGACAAAGGACTCAAACCTGATCCTGGCAAAATACAGGCAATGTTGGAAATGCCCAAGCCAACAGATGTGGCCGGAGTGCAGAGAATAATTGGTTTTGTCAATTACCTCAGCAAATTTCTTCCCTGCCTCAGTGACGTATGTGAACCTCTCAGGAAACTAATGGCTAAGGATGTGGAGTGGCATTGGACAGACCATCAGGATCAAGCCTTCCAAAGGATCTGTCAGCTAGTCACAGAAGCACCAGTATTGAAATACTACGAGCCAACGGAAGAACTCACCCTCCAGAGCGACGCCTCACAAACAGGTCTAGGTGCAGTACTCACTCAAAACGGCCAGCTTCTTGCATTTGCCAGTAGAACCTTGTCCAACCCTGAGACCAGATATGCCGAGATAGAGAAGGAGCTACTATCTGTGGTCTTTGGGTTAGAGAAGTTACATCAGTACACATATGGCCGAAAGGTTACGGTACAAACTGACCACAAGCCGCTTGAAGCCATCTTAAAGAAGCCTCTTCATATGGCCCCGAAACAGCACCTCTTGCTACGATTGCTAGTATATGATGTTAACCTCACCTACAGATGTGGCTGTCAACACATACGCTAAGTAGAGCATACTTGCCACTCACCGATGTGACACCGTTCGAGCTGGAGGTTCAAAGTGTAAACATGGTCCAAGATTTGCCGCTCGCAGCAGCTAGACTGGATGACGTCCAAACCCACACTGCAAAGAATGACACCTTACAAGTGCTAACCAGAGTCATCCTGGAAGGCTGGCCGGAAGACAAAAATGCCGTTCCTGCTGCAGCAATGCCCTACTTCAGTGTTAGGGATGAACTTAGCGTCCAAAATGGGATAATCCTTTGTGGAGAAAGGGCAGTGATTCCAAAGTCACTCAGAAATGACATGCTAAGGTGGATCCATGTGTCCCACATGGGCATGGAGGAGTGTCTTCAACAGGCAAGAGAGTGCGTATACTGGCCTGCCATGTCCAGTGAGGTGAAAGACTTCATTGTGAAGTGCGACATTTGCCGTTCTGTTGATAACAAGCAGCAAAAGGAAACTTATTTCCCATGACGTCCCTGACTGTCCGTGGGCCAAAGTGGGGGTTGGTTTGTTCAAGTTCAACAAGACCAACAACCTGATAATCGTGAATTACTTCTCTGGGTTCTTGGAGATCGACCCTCTAGAAAACACTACAGTCAGTCACATAATCAGAAAGATGAAGATGCAGTTTGCCCGATATGCTATCCCCGATATCTGCGTTTCAGATGATGGCCCACGGTTTACAGCTCATGAGTACAAGAAGTTCAGCAAGCAATGGAAATTTGAGCTAGTCACGACTTCACCGAGATACCCCAAAAGCAATGGAAAAGTCGAAAATGCCGTTGGAGCAGCCAAATGACTGATGAAAAAAGCAAAGAAGAATTCTTCCAATGCTTACCTTGCTCTCCTCCACTACCGCAATATGCCAACACAAGGCTTAGATGCTAGTCCAGCACAGCGACTGATGAGCCGCCAAACGAAAACTCTCCTGCCAACAACAAAAAATCTGCTGGTTCCTGAAGTAACCTTGGGGCAGTACCAGAAGATTCTGGCCAACAAGCGAAATACTACAACAAAGCAGCTCATGATCTCCCCGCATTGATCTCAGGAGATGTTGTCAGAGGGAATCTCTCACCTGACAGCCTCAAACAAGAAGACTTGCAGAATGCACAAGTCAAGGCCAAGGTTGGGGTGCAGAGCTACGAAGTAGAAACAGAAGATGGTAAAAGATTTCGACGCAATCGCGTTCACCTAAGAAAATCAAATGAAACCTTCAGCACTCGCCAACCAACAGGGGAGTCGCCCTGGCTATGCTCCAGCAGCATCGACAGCCACTCCCCTGGACTCTGTCACCCCACCTATTGATCCTGTTGCTGATGAGTCTCCATTCAGACCAGCTCCAACACCAGCGACAGATCCACTCGGAAATTCCAGTGAGTTAGTTACTACACTGCCAAATGATAGTCCTTACCGCACCCGGTACGGCCATGAGATCAAGCGACCAAAGCACCTTGGCGATTATGTCTAGATAGAGATATTAAACATTGCTTGAGTTTGAACTCAATTGAAGTTAAGGTTATGCCACGACAGAGACAGACACTGGTTGATTTCA